>OX328125.1:34929060-35295190 GCA_946811695.1 Gonocerus acuteangulatus
AATCGTGGAGCATGTCTGAGCATTAAGAATGAGGTCGGGAGTTGAAGATCACGTTTGTAGACGGCGATAAAGAGCTGTTTAATTTGAAACCGCAACCATTAGCAGATACCAGGACTCATTTGAATATGATTTAGCTGCATAATGTGATTTAGCAATATCATCATAAATCACGGTTCTTTCCGATTAACAAGGATATTCATCGTTCCGGGAAGAAATTATCATGAGGAATAGTTACTTCATTATCTATTGTTAGTAAGGAAAACTAAGCATTCATTCACCAATTACGAAAACAAATAGAATTATTGTTAGAACAAGTTATTTTAAGTAATATTCACCAAATACTATTATATTGGGTTAGCACTTGCACATGATTATTAATTAATCCGTTTTTTGGAGGCCCGGTGGCCGTAAGTGTTAAGGCGTGAGCTCTTAACACTCCGTGCCAAGGGTCTTGAGTTCGATTCCCACTATGGGGTGGTGGCTATTGTTTAGAAAAAAGAAAAGGCATCAGCCCTATCCTGGCTAGAAAAGAGTGGTAACCTATAGATAACCCGTCCAAAAATTCGTAGTTAATAACAATGGACGTTAAAATTTAAATAAATTATCCGTTTAATATAGTAATTAGTTGTTTATAATTGCGCATAGCGCTGTTCCTCCCTCCCTTCATAGGGATTAAACCCGGTTATGACCTCTCGACGCAATCCGGAAGAGGCGATTACAAAATGCTACGTTTCAAAGCCCATAGGTCACGAAAATAACGGTGGTTCGAATTAATACACAAACACACACACATACACATAGATTCAAAATTTGTTTGTTAACTCTGTAGCTGCCCCAAAATAGTGTGATTTTAATGAAATTTGTTACAAAAGACTTTCGTCTAATATGAAAGATCAAGTTCGTTAACTATCAGATATTCGTACGAAAATAAAAATCGTAACGCTTAGGGTTTTGTGTCAATATTCTTGCAGGTACTCTTTTAATAGGTTTTCTAATTTAGGAGAACGAATGAAACCATTTTTAAAATGATATGTGTAACAGTTTACGAGAAAAGTTGTTACAAGCAGTTTTACCAACTAATATTCGGTTAGGTTATTCCGAAACGATTCATTCAGTTGAAAATAGTTCCAGATGTTCGACATTCATCTTGATCACATTGGCTAAGCAATAGCAAAACAAGCAGCAGTTACAAGAGCAGTGTGTCTACCTTCTACATTGCAACTATGGGAAGACAGGCAAGAAGGTAGCCACCCGATTTTGACAATATGCTGCAGAGTACTGGCTCGAGTGCACACGGAGAGGAGTGTCCCAAGCAAGCAAATATCCTAGTAAAGGATGACACTATGGCAAGAGAGGCCATTGAGATCCATACAAAATAAGATATTTATTCATTATAAAAAAACTGATAAGGGGTCTTTTTTACTTTACCCACGCCAGTTACTTTTTAGAATAACGTCATAATATTTTGTTACAATATTGTAACAGGTGTTGCTAGGCTACATAAAGTTTATACATGAAAGAGGTTATAGATTATAAGAGACGTTCTAGTGTTCAGAAGAAGGTACGAAAACGAAGATATATTTCAGTGTATATTAAAATCAATAAAAGCCTATTGGCCTCCGGAATAATCAACCATTGGTATTTTCAATTTTTTTTTTGTTTACATTTGTTGAATAAATAATTTATTTAAACTAATTATTAGTTTAAACATCTGTTCTTCATAACTATTAACTTAATGATACGATAAATAACTGTTTTAGTAATAAAAGTAACTGGCGTGGGTAAAGTAAAAAAGACCCCTAATAGTGTTACATTGAACGCTTTTAGTGTTCGATTTCCTCAGTTTTTTAATGTTCGTTGTTTTTAAAATTATTTTAGCAGTAATATTGATTTAATTGGAGTAGGTGTTTTAATTTTTACAAATTGTTAACTATATTTATTCCAGGCTTTCCAAAGGACTATGGGGACAAGAAAATTATGGAAACGCGCTAAGATGTCGCAGTTCCTGCGACTCGGATTTTTTAAATTTATGATCTTTCTTTAAGCGATTAATGTGCTTTATTGTTTGCTTTAATAATTAAGGAGTAAATTAATGATTATTTCGTGTAACCAGTTTCCATGGTCTGGACTATAATTTGTTTCATTATTCGTTTGTTTAAACTGGAATACATTTCCGTCATTATGGAGCATTTAAAAAAGCAAACAAATAATGAATTGGAAATTAATTACCGGGGGGGGGGGGGAGATACAGGAGGAGGAAGACGATTTTACTTATATTTTTCATGAATTATAGTGAAACCTCTCTATAGCGGACACCTCAGGGAGAACCAAAGTTGTCCACTATAGAGAGGTGTCCGCTATATAGAGGGGTTGGTCCAGATGGAAACGTACCGAATTTGTACATTTAATTCATGTTTTAATTAACCATTTAATAATTACCCTTCACAAGTTTTTTTTAAGTATATAGAAAGAAGTTCAATAAGTATAAACTTTAAAAAAAAATAATTAAAAATATTTTCAGGCGTATATCCTAAGAGATGATGGAAGCTTGGATTCCTACTGAGTAACTGTTTCCGCATTCACCGATGCCGATTCTCCACAAATGGCTCTAAATGAAATTTTGTATCTGCCACGAAATTTTTCCAGTCACCCATTGGAAGCTTTAAATTCAGAATAGCCCAACTGTCCAGCTATCTCTAGTGCTTTTGCCTGGATCATAGGACCTGATATGGGAATGTTTTGAACACGCACTCTTTTAAGCCATTCCAATGTAGCGAGATCGATTGTAAATCCGTGTCCAGTTCTTAGTTCTTGGACAACATGTTTGTCACAATTTTCCGTCCATTTCTGCAAAATTCGGCAACTTTACGCACACCACATTTTTCGCGATTAGAAAATGTTATCACGTCAATTTGTTCTTGAAGTGTCAGAGATTTCTGATTAGACATATTGAAGAGAAAGCACGATATTTACTCAAAAAGAGCTAAAAACCAACTGAAAATTGAAGAGAGGGAATGTGAACGGAATGAGAGTTTTGGAATATTCCCGGAACCGTGATACCTCGTAGGCAAAACAATAGTAATCTGCCAGCGGGAAAATCGTCAGTTTCTGCTGAAAAGGAAGAAGTTCCTGTTGTGAAATTCCTAGGAAGATATTACTAGTCACTATTCTATGTATATATATATATATATATATATATATATATATATATATATATATATATATATATATATATCTTATTCTTACAAAGAGTTTGTTCTTGTTAACGCATTTTACTGGAAACCTACACCGATAGGAACGCTTCGATAACTTACATTAGCTGTACTTGTCCGTAGTAAGGAGGTAAAAAATCAGGTTTCTCTGTCCGTGTCCGTTGTACAGAGGTGTCCGCAATATAGAGGTTTATTTTACCTGTAGAAAAATTCGGGACTGTGAGAAAATGTTCGTTAATAGAGGTGTCCGCTGTAGGGAGGTGTCCGTTAAGGGAGGTTTCACTGTATTTATTTTGTTACTGCTCAGCCTCTATGGCGAAAAGCATATATTCCTCAGTGTGAGCCGATGTAGGTGCTGCAACAATCGATGACACTCCAAAAAATCATCCATGTGAGTAGGTATGTTAAGTCAGATAGATATAAAAACAAATAGGTTGAAAATAAATGAGAAATACAAGAAATAACTATATATATCTATAAAAAAATAAAAATGTTGTTATTAAAAGAAGATTGTAATGAAATGTAAAGTATAAATCATTCTGTATCGCTGTGATTTTATTGTAAGAAGAAGTGAATTGGAATTCTCATGATTATGTGACCATTTGCCCCAGGTTGTATGTGAACTCTATATGATGAATTATTTAAAAAAAATCGTTTATATTTCTTCCATATTTCTTACAAGAATAGTGAATCTCTAATGATCTCTAATGAAGAATAATTAGTAGGCTGTGTTTTGGCAACCCATTTTAAATGGACATTAAGATAAATATATTGCATAAATACATCTCTTAAAATGTAAATAGCTCAAGAGAGTGCATCTTTTTTACGTATTTTTTTATCTATTATATTTTACACATGCCTCCCAGAATTCTTCCTTATGCTTATGTTGAGAAATAAGTTTTATTGATTAAAGATTTGTTGTTTCAGATGCGTGGTCTACTCGCTTTTGGTGTACTTGCGCTGGTGTGCGCTGTCCTAGCTGCTGATTCCAAGGCTGAAGAACCCAAGACATGGTCCCGAACTATTCCAGCTGATGAACTCAGAGGTTTGTTTTTTTTTCCTTTAATTTTTTATTTATTTAATTTTTCTTTAAAATCTTTTTTATTTATTTTTAAAAAAGCATTACCTCAATTCTGGCTAAAAATGTCTGATAACCTGTAGGCATCGCGGTTTGAAAATCTGTGTTATTTCCTGCACTGTCCTGAACAGAAATGTTACAAAAAGGCTAATCAAATCGTTGTTATAGTTAAATTTATTATTCTACTTATAAATAACACACCCTTTTGGGAACGGGGTACCTACAGATAGCAACCCTTTTCTACCCAGACTAAGGCCTCTTTTCGAAGCTCTTATGGGAATTGAAAACACAATCTCAGGAACAGAGAGCTCACGGCATAGCACTTACGGTCTTGTTGTTTCGATTATCGGCAATGTTAGATCAATTCAATTCAAGCTAATTCGTTATAATATATCGCAAAAAAATATTAAATTTGTGAGAATAATTATTTAAGAAATTGAAAAAGTGGTTTATTAGATGAGTCTCAACGTTTATTTGTATTCGAAGTAAAAAAAAATTATAACATAGAGAGAAACATTACATCTGTTTTCACTTTAACTTCCGTCTAGTACAAGTGCGAATATCTTTCCTTACTCATTCCTCGCCATTACATCTCCAACGAAGAAACTGAAATTGACATGAGCTGAGCTCTCTAAACAATCCATTTTTTCTGTTAAATATTCATGTTATAATAACGCATTTGAAGACATTTTTCATTTTGTTGTACATTGTCCCATTTACTCCCCCATTAGAAGCCAATTCCTACAGTTTATCAACCAACCTACTGATAATTCCCGATTACACGAAATCTTAAACAACGCCTTAAAAATTGAAAATATGCACATTTATAACTATATAAAAAACTCCTTGAAATTGAGAGCTTCATTAATTTCTGATTGACATAATAATAATAATAGCACAAAAAAAGAAGCCAACATTTAATATTAAGTAATCCATTTTTTGTACTGTTTTTTCTAACTAAAAATAATTTTTAATTATCACTTCTTGGTTACGAAATTGTATTGTATATTTAGTATATGTATAAAAATATTCCATAAAGTTAATGCATAAAAGATGTATTTATTTTCATTTATTTTAAGTTAAACTTTATTATTTCACAAAGTATCTGTGTCATATGTAAATGGAACAAATGTGTAAGTTTTATGTTAGGGTATGCTTATGAATATATTACTAACATAGGACTAAAAACATTATATAAGGTCCCAAGGATAAAATAATGGTCGAAAGTTCCCACAAGTGTTTTATTGGCAAAACGTTTTCAGGGACTAAGCCCCATTTTCAATGCCCATGCATTGGCTCTTATTCAGCCAATAAGACTCTAGAGTCTAGGTACAAGTTTCGTACCTTTAGTGCCTCATCAGGAGCAACAAGTAAGAATATTTACATCTACATTGGGCGAGAGAACTTTCCACTATTTGGTCTTCGTTATAACTGAAAGTAAGGTAGTTTAGTTTTTGATGCAGCTATGGTTGGGTCAACACAAACAATTTTCATCTGAAATCCAGCACACATCTTCTGATCATATTTTTTTCAGTTATGGCCTTGTGCGATCAAAGTCATTTTGTTGAACTTATAAATAACAAATCAACAAATATTTTTTTTCAATTCTTTATATCAAACGTTTTAAATGGGATGTTAAAGTACCAAAAAAAAAAAAAGTTTCAATTCTTCGAAAAAAAAAATGATGGCGCTGTGTCTGACGAAAGGAAACACCCTTTTTCACGGGTGCTAGTCTGCAGGTGGACATTTTTAATCTAGAACGAAAAACTAAAATTATTTCGAAAGAAGAAGGTTACATCTAGTTAAGTACTTAGTATTTTTAAGAAAGATTAATTTGTTCGAAAATGGAGAACTATTACTCATTTTCTATTAAAAAATCATCATAATCAAATCAGCACCGCGTTCATTCGGCATCGGGATTTCACTCGAAAAATCGTATTTTTTGCCCATTTAAAAATGTTTTCTTCACATAAAAACTCTTGGATATCATTTTTGATTAGTTAAGGAAGGCTTTTTGCTCATAAAAAAATGGTAAAAGAAAGATTACCAGGTAGTATTACCCCTTAAGAAGAAGTCTTAAAATCATAGTTAAACATAAAACCCATTGATTTAAATAAGTTAGTTTTTTTTTTTTTTTTTTTTTTTTTTTTTTTTTTTTTTTTTTTTTTTTTTTTTTAAATAATACGTTTATTTAACATCTGTACATTTTAAAGTACATTGGTTAAGTTTTCTCACAAATATGATTAATGATATATACAAAAGTTGATTAATACAACTGACAACAAAGTAAAAAAAAAAAATAATAAATAAATAAAAAAAAAAAATAAAAAAATAAATAAATAAAATAAAATAAAAAAGAAATAACAAAATAATTTAAATAAATAAGTTAGTAGGAGAATCATTAAAACATAATGTCGGTGAATCCAACTACCGTTGGCGAGTTATGCACGAGGATATAAGTCACCTTCGACCGCTCAATGTTTTCAGGTAAAGTTCTCAAACCACTATTTAATCGCACAGGAATCGGTGGATTCCAATATTTTGCGCCAAACTTAACTGACGCTATTCCATCCACGACTCTTCGCCGCATCTTGATTTGTGCGATTTTTATGATAGCTCTTTATTACGCCTCACATCCAAAAAAAGAATCACCTTCAAAAATTGTAAGTTTTCCGCTTCTAAATCTTACGAACGAAGCTTTTTGGTGTGTACAGTAATAGTGAAATATGAATCAAGAAAATATTCTTCAATTTCATTTCTTGGCTTATAACCTGCTAACTAATTTTTTCTGCCTTCAGATTTCCCCGGCCTTTGCTTCGCCTCCACCAAGTGCGCCACCATCGAGCCCGGCCAGACCTGGGACCTCGCGCCATTCTGCGGAAGGGCTACCTGCCAGAAGGCTTCCGACGGCAAGCTTCTAGAAGTGGTAGAGGAATGCCGTATCCCCAAGGAGAACCCTAAATGCAAGCTGAACGAGAAGAAGACCAACAAGACTGCCCCTTACCCTAACTGCTGTCCAGTCATCGATTGTGAAGCCGGTGTCAAGCTCGAATATCCAGAAATACCCGCACCAGCTGCTGCAAAGGACAAGAAGGCTTAAGCTGTTTAAATAAGGATTTCTCAAATCAGTTACCACAATATTCATTTATCACAAATACAAATCAAGCTATCCTGAAAGTTTTTGTATTCACATTGAATGGCATAGACATGTTAGAACTGTAAAATGTAAAAATCTGTTAAATAAATTCTGGTATATCTTTCCAAATTTATTCGAAGAAATAACCTATCTTACTATGTCCTTTTTTTGTTGGCAATACAGCGTTATACTTGTAGTGTCCATCACGGACGCAGCCTATTGCCTATAATTTATTATGCTTAAATGCAGAAAAAGTAATGCTCTGAAAATGGAGAGATGGTTAGGGCAGACGTTCAGGAAAACCCTCACCTACATAACGTGACAGAGGCTTCCCCAGTGCCAGCGAAGGCGGTTACAGCCAAGAGAGGTCTCGAGAGGATTTTGGCAAGTGATGTGACAAGGTCCGGTGTACAAGAATTAGCAAGGACAGAGATGGATGGTGGAACATCACAGCAGATCTTGGTCCCACCGAAGGGATTTAAGGAATAACTTTTGTTAGTAATTAGAACGATTTGTACATCATGAACATAGGTTTTTATTCTTCATTTTTTCCTTCAGAGGTTAGACGATAGGTCAAAAACTTCACTGATGCATACATCATTTAGCGCAAAGGGCTTTCAGTTAGACTGCATAACGATATTTTAAATTTAAATAAATGAAGTCCTATTTAATATACGGTGGTTTAAAAAATTGCAGTACTGGTAGGCTTACCAAACCTAGAGCCAAGATAATAACTCGCCTGGCCTTAGAAAATTCTGTGATAAGATGCGCAATGGCCTATTTGATTAAGGAACCAGCTCAAAGAGCAGAGGAAAGGGGTTGAAATCCCAGTCCTTGTAAAGTCTTCTAAAATAGCAGCCAAAGGCCATAGCCACGTTGAATACACCGGTTCCCGTAGATCACCGAAGTTAAGCAACGTCGGGCGTGGTCAGTACCTGAATGGGTGACCGACCATATGCTGTTGGCATTAGAAAAGGGTGGCCAAATTGTAGATGCGCCGGAAAAAAAAAAAAAAAAAAAAAAAAAAAAAAAAAAAAAAAAACACCTTGTATAATCAAATTAAAAAAAAAATAAGAAATTATGTAAATTGCTATATTAAGTCAAAATTATATTAAGTATAATCCAGACACATGAATCGACACAATAACAGAACTTAAATCGTTATGAAATAAAATAAAATACAGAATTTAGCATACGATGTTAACCAAATTAAACAGAAGGTGAAAAGAGCTAACCATTTTCGATAGTACGATGTTAGGCGGGGAAATAAGTGCTTAAAACATCGAAAGTGTTGGTTTCTTGGCTTTACGTTTGTTTTCCTTAGTGTTTTATTACTTTATTAATGAATTTTCTACCACGACACTTAAAACGAATATTGGTTGTTTGTTAGACAGTTTTCCGAGCATAAGTCATACATTATTTTTTTTTTTTTATATGAAAGAAAAATGGAAAAGGCCACGAACAAAGATAAGCCATGTAACCAAGCTCGAAATTTTCATTTGTCTTATACTTTATGAAAATTAAATCGATTTATTTAAAATTTGAGCTAGCCCGTAATTTGTAAACACATAAAACGGAACTGTCCTTGAGATAAGCACGGGATTAAATGCTTCCAAATCAACTGTTTTTGACATCTAAAGAAGCCTGGGTAACCCCTGTCGATAGGCCGTTTGAGTGGCACATGAGCTCAGCCATAAAAATATCATGGGAAAAATGTCCACTTGTCATGACTTACTTGGTAGAAATGTGGTGGATCCTTTTATGAAACGAATAGTGAATGGCGACGAAAGGAAGATGCTCTGAGCAAGGGAATTTCCTGGGAGAGCAACGCCAAAGCCCGATTTGCATCCATGAAGATTATGCTGTGTATTTGGTTTGGACTGGAAGGGATTCAAACACTTTGAGTTTCCTCCAGGAAACCAAACCACCAAGGGATTTATTTAACTGGTCACATTTAGATCTATTGAAGGCAGCAGCTGAAGCAAATTATTTTTACACAAGTCTTCGACCAAAAAACTGCATGCGATTTTTTTTATGGTTTGCCATGGATTTTTGCAAGTTGAAACCAAAGAAAATACTCAAAAAATGATATCGTGTCTAGTTTTTTAGCAAAACTAGTTTTTTGATATCGCTTGTGTTGTTATTCAAATTCGGCAGTTGCTGCCAGATTGACAACCTTATGGATTGCATAGTTTTTTCAGTTTCATAATTAGTCTTATCACTCCTACAAAAAGCTCGAAAGAGAGGTGTAAGGATGCTCAAAATCATGTCGTAACAAGTCAATTGTTTATCAGAAATGTCAGGATTTATAGGATTTTTTATAGATAAATTCTAAACTTATATAGAATCTTTCCCCATCCCCCCTAAATTTCCCTATGAACAGTTCGGACAATCTTATATTTTGTGTACCGTAAGTCAAGAAACAGATCTCTGTCAGCTAGAATGGCTATTATTCTTTAAGGCCATTTGCGCAGAGCTATCTACAGGCTGCCTCCGTTTCTTATTATTCACGGTTGAGCAGGGAATTCTTTCAGGGGGCCCATAAATGAAAGAACTCAACCTGCTGCATGTGGGACTTGAACCCACATCTCCCGCATGAGAATCCATGGTGTTAGCCACTAGACCAGTAAAAATCATGGTTTTTCATGATATTTTAATCTATTTTCTAACCAAAAAATGAACTTCTATTGTATTTGTGTGTTTATTGTATTTGTCAAGAAGTTGTAAATGAAATGTAAGCGCAAGAAAATGAAATGTTATAAATACAGAATCAAAAAAAGTATGCTTTCAGGGTTCGGTGTTAGGAGTAGGGTAAATAATTACGCTATATTTGTCAATGTATTTTCAGGGATTTTGTTCTTTGGAGTCTTGACATTAAAAAGAGCTACTCATTGAAAAGATCAGCTTTTATTATTAATTAGGATAAGAAAGTGCCTCAATCATGTCATTCTGATGTAATTGTGATGCAGACGCCTACAAGGAAGTCACGATGTATATCGTCATAATCCTTGACAATGCTCAGGTCACAAATGTTGAAAGCTTATGGCTCCCTTCTCTCCTTCATTATGATGAAATGATGATGCAAACCAAATGACAATCATGATATGTCCAAGACCCATAAGTCGTGCAAATGGCATGTCTTAAATTTTGTACCCTCGCATATACTGAGTGGCCAAAAAGCTTCAAGGTGCTTATAGTAAATTTGATTCTGAGCAAAACATTCCTGTCAACATGGGTCCGGAAATGCTTCCTGAAGGCGCATTGTTGAAGTGTGTTTGTTCAATGGCGTTTTGGGCAACTTTTTTGCTTTCTTTTAGGTCAACATGTCCTCGGAGCCAATATACAGTAGTGACTTTCGGAAATTTCAGTGATTTGAGAGATTTCAATTTTGTCGAAACGTATAGTTTCTGAAACGACGACCGTTTTCGGATCTCCCACTCGTAAACGGATTTCTTCCCTGTTGGGATGCAAGTTAGAGGCTAAATGAATACATTTCATGATTTATCACGGGTTACACAGATCCTTGACTGATTAATTCGGATGTAATTATCAAGACTAAAACGAAGTCACGAATTATACCGTCATAGTCCTTGATAGACCTAAGGTTACAAGGTCTTTGCCCTGTGTACTATCGTGATCCTGTTTAACCTTCGTTTCAAATATGCTTTTTTTTCTTTCTTTTTTTTTTATATATTTATTTATTTGAAATCTGTACAATTATAAAAGTACAATTATCAAGTACGTTGATACAGATATGTTTGTACAAATTGACAAAAATGAGAAAAATAAAATAAAATAAAAACAATACAAAATGTGAAGGAAGCCAACCATTGTTGGCACTCAAATATAGGTACATAATAAAGAGTTAAATCTTCTTAGAGTTTGATTCAATAAACCTATTTTACTACGACTTATTGGCATTGCATTTGGGTCATTTAATGTCAAATCAAAAATATTTCAAGTACAAAATATTTTTTGTACAAAAATCGTTCTGATGGAGAGAAATAAGTGCTTGAAACTTCGAAATTGTTAGTTTTGTTCTTTTCAACGGGGATTTGTCTCTGCTTGGCTACATTTTTAGTGGTTGTTGTTTTTTAATTGCATTTAATAGTAAAATGAGTATTTATATAAAATAAGGCAAGAAAATGAACAACATTGTTATAGTATTTCCAAGAGTCAAAGTTGAGAAAGAGGATGGAGAAATACCCGCTTAGAATAAAATCAGTTCCCTGTTGTGGAGCTTAAAATCTTACATTAGTTCCTTTGAAATTTTATTTGATATTTTTCACGCAGTCTCTGTGAGTCGGACTTTTTGTTAATTTATTTATTTAAATTTTAACATCCATTATAATTAACTCAGAATTTTAGGACAGGTTATCTATAGGACTCCACCCTTTTTTAGCCAGAATAAGGCTGATGCCTTTTCTTTTTTCTTAAGAAAAGCCAACACCCCTAGTGGGAATCGAACCCACGACCCTTGGGGTGGAGTGTTAATTGCTCACTCCTTACATTACATTAAGAGGTTTCTCTTCATATAGGCATGATTATACATTGGGTGTAAAAGCATCAGGTGGTGTTGCCATATTTGTCAACGACACGGTTTATAGCGAACCTCTGAGAATCAGAACTACTACTCTACACTCTCCCTTTCGAATGACTATCTGTAACATCTACCTTCCACCAAGTGATAGGATGGACCCAGTTGAACTGGATAACTTACTGTCCCAACTTCCCCGACCTCTCATTTTCCTTGGTGACATAAACGCACTCAGTACACTATGGAACTACAATACGACCAACACAAAAGGCAGAATCATTGAAAACATATTAGACAAAAATGACCTAATACCCCTGAACGATGACTCCCCTACTCATTTATGCCCTCGTACTGGTACTTACTCTAACATTGACGTAACGACATACTCTGCAGACATCTTCCCGAGACTTACTTAAAACCAAGACCCATTAAATAGTGACCATTTTCCAATTGTAATAGAAATCGAGAATCAACCAGACTGTTTCGAAACAATAACTAGACTCAACATAAAAAAGGCAGACTGGTTAGGATTCCAAGAATACATTACAAACAAACTACAAAATAATTACATTAACAATATACAAGACTTCAATGAACTCATCACTCAAGCAGCCGAAACTTACATTCCAAAAACTAAGACCATTACATGTTATGAACTCAATATATGCTTCAGGAAATGTCCCTGAATGTTGGACTAATAGCATCGTTATTCCGATACTTAAACCTAATAAAGATAAATCTGACATAGCAAGCTACAGACCAATTTCTCTAACCAGCTGTGTCTGCAAGGTATTCGAAAAAATGCTCAATAAGAGATTGCTTTGGGTACTGGAAGAAGAAAATCGATTATCCCCATATCAGTGTTGTTTTAGAAAATTCCACTCATCCTCAGATCATCTAGTCAGATTGGAATCTTATTTAGTCGACTCGTTCTTGAATAAGAAGTCAACGATGGCAATCTCATTTGACATACACAAGGCATACAACACAGTATGGCGAAGAGTAATTATTTCTAAACTCTACGAATGGGGTGTTCGAGGAAATGCGCTTAAATTTATACACGGGTTTATCTCGAACAGAACATTTAGAGTTCGAAATGGAGCATGTATTTCAGATGTCTTTAAACAAGAAATAGGCGTTCCACAGGGGAGTGTATTAAGCACAACACTGTTCCTCATAGCAATGGATTCTGTGAGAATTTATTCCTCCCGATGTACAGTACTGTCTTTATGTCGACGATCTACTCATATTCTATTCGGAAAAGTCAGTTGAAGAATTACAGAATAGAATACAAGAAACAATTCACTCACTCGAACACTGTACGACAAAACTTGGACTTAAATTCTCTATAGACAAGACAAAGTCAATTCTTTTTACGAGAAAACGACGAGACACAAATTATCAACTACACATATACAATACAATAGTCCCTGAAACAAATGTGATTAAATTTCTTGGCTTACACTTTGACAGTCACCTAACATGGGTTCCCCATCTAAAAAACTTGTCACTAGATGTAAAAAATCATTACATATTTTGAGAGTTCTTGGTAATACGAAATGGGGAGCAAGCAGGAAAGTAATGCTAACCGTCTATCGTAGTTTCACCAGATCTATCCTGGATTATGGATGCGTTGCGTACTCGTCTGCTAAACCACTACTCTTAACATGCTCAACATAATACACAACACCGGTATTCGATTATCGCTAGGTGCATTCAGGTCTAGTCCGGTAATGAGTTTACTTGCAGAGGCAGGAGAACCCCCTTTACATATAAGGAGAAACATTCTATTAAAGAGATATTTTTTGTAAAATAAAGGCTTTTCCTCCTACTTCATGTGTTAATGGTATAATACAAAATACGTACTTGGAAGATTATGAACAAAAAAGAAATCATATCCGACCTTTTATTTTTAGATGTAAGGAAATCGAAGTAAATTTTGGCTTGGTAATTCCACGTGTAAAAACACACAATCATTCAATAACACCACCATGGACAATACAAAATTTTAACATAGACATAACACTGACAAAATTCAAGAAGACAAACCCCATGTCAAATTTGCTATACAAACAATACTTTACAAAACTGACTTCTGAAAACAAAAACAGCATGTTTCTCTACACTGACGGGTTAATAACAAGAAACGGCGTAGGAGCTGCTGCAATCATGGAAGATGAAGTACACAGCCAAAAACTCCCTCCTTGCTTCAGCATTCTTGGAGCGGAACTGCATGCCATTCTCCTCGCATTAAATAACGTCCCATCATCACACCTAACACACATAATCATCTGCAGTGACTCTTTGAGCTCGCTGCAATGTTTACAAAACATATACTCCACACATCCTACTTGCACAGAAATAAAAGAACAAATTCATAACTTACGAACTTACGGTAAACATGTAACACTATGGTGGCTACCAGGACACCAAAACTTAGGACTAAGTACAAATGCGGACCGACATGCTAAACTTGTAACGGAAAAAGAAACTTACCAACCACTTGAGTAATACTACAAAGACGCATCAAGGTACACTGACCAAACTATCTTAAATAATTGGCAACTAGACTGAACTAACACTACAGAAAACAAATTAAGGACAGTTAAAGATTGGCCTTCGTCATATAGAAAATCACGGCGAGAAGAAGTGGTAGTAGCAAGACTACGCATTGGCCACAGCCGTCTGACTCACGAATATCTAATGACAAATACGGAGAAACCAAAATGTCGATCATGCAACACAGACCTCACAATCAAACATATACTGACTGAGTGCTACTTAAGACCTGATCTAGATATACCATATGACATGACAGAACTCCTTGGAGATGTCGATAATGCAACACAGACCTCACAATCAAACATATACTCACTGAGTGCTACTTAAGACGTGATCTAGATATACCATATGACATGACAGAACTCCTTGGAGATGACAGCCGCCATATTGACACAATACTGAAACATTTAAAGAACATAAACATCTACGATAAAATATAACACCTGAACGAATACCAAGCCAAAAATTTCTCACAAAAGCATAGCAAACATATGAAAAGATGAGCTAACAGACCAATTTATGTTGCCCTCTACCGAAACGTATTGAAGAAAATGCACATCGCTACCAAAGCGATGCATAAAATAATCAATAAATAAATAAATTTTTTTTTTTACGGCGCATCTACAACTTGGCCATTAGCGCCGGGCTATCTACAGGTTGCCACCCTTTTATAATGCCAACAGCACGTGGTCGGTCACCCATTCAGGTACTGACCACGCCCGACGTTGCTTAACTTCGGTGATCTACGGAAACCGTGTATTCAACGTGGCTATGGCCGTTGGCCCCTCCTTTATTGTTAATAAAATTGAAGATGGTATCCTCCGAGACATGAGAGATTATCATCTCACCATGCTTCCATAATGTTTATCCTTGGTGTGATTTTAAAGCTTATAACATAAACTTGGAATATTCCCCTTGAATGGAATGAAGCGTACTCTTAGAAACACCGATTGTTTATTTATTTATTGAGAGTACACAACAAAGGCTATTTACTCTTAAAGTCTATGTGCGAACAAAGCTAAATGTTTCTTATACTATTGAAGCTAGGAGGAAATCAAATGGGGGAAAAAAAATGACAAAAAGATACTATAGTAGCAGAAAAGATGTATCATCTACTTCTAGGTCATTAGCGCATCCAGCGTAAAGCGAGGAATTTTCCCAACGAGCCCTGAGATGAGAAAATTCCTGCCGGAGGTGGGGATCGAACCCACCATCTCCCGCTTATGAATCCAAGGCGCTAACCATTAGACCACGGGAGACCCCGTCCTGTTGTCTTGTAGCTAATTTTGCTTCATTGTCTACGTCCGTACTTCTTGGTATGTTGTCATGTCCAGGTATCCATACAAAAGTTACATGAATGTTTCTGTCCTGTAGATCGTAAAGTTGTGATAGTATTTGTGTAATCAATGGATGTGTACTGTACATGTCAGATAGGGAATGAAGTGAGCTGAGAGAATCTGTAAAAATAATGCAGTGTCGGTTAGTATGTCTAATATTTGAAAGGGCCAAAAGAATTCCGTTAAGTCTGCTGTGAATGTGCTAGTGTCGTTTGGTAATTTTGAGTGGTATGTAGTGTTGTCAAAGAGTGCTGCAGATGCTGTCCCGTGTGGTGTTTTGGATCCGTCAGTGAAAATGTAGAGGGCTTTAGGATTCTCAGATACTATTTTGTTAAAATGATATTTGTAGAAATGAGTTGATGTGGGATTGTGTTTCTTATATTTTGATAATTTTGTAATTATACTAAATTTTTTAATTCTCCAAGGCGGGTGTGGGAGGAGCTCATTACAAACACCGATTGAACTGGCCCTATAGAACAACAAGAAAACGGAGTGCCTCAAGGCAGTGTGATAAGTACAACGCTTTTTAAAATAGCTATGGACACCGTCCGCGAGCATATTACACCACCAGTAAGATATCGTCTGTATGTGGACGATTTGCTTATCTACATTCGAACCAAAGATATTGAATATGCCACTACATTAATACAAGAGACAGTGGATAAACTCGAGAATTGGAGCGATACTAACGGACTCAACTTTTCCACCCTAAAAACTCAAAGTATCATTTTTACCAAAAAGAGACGGACCCCACAAATCCAATTAACTCTCAAAAATTCCCCAATTAAACTGACTAACCAAATTAAATTTTTAGGACTCATATTTGACTCTAGACTAACCTGGGTTCCCCACTTAAAGAGTCTCGTTGATAGATGTAAAAAATCTTTACATCTCTTAAGGATTCTATGCAATACCAAGTGGGGTGCAGACAGAAGTGTAATGCTGACACTATACCGTGCATATACCAGGTCCCTTCTGGACTACGGAAGTGTTGCGTACTCTTCTGCTAAGCCCAGTACACTTAAAATACTAGACCCGATACAAAATTTAGGCTTACGGATTGCAACTGGAGCTTTTAGATCAAGCCCGGCCAACAGTCTCCATGTGGATTGCGGAGAACTTCCACTGGAGTTCAGACGTATGCTAAACTGTTTAAAATTTACATTAAAATCTGCATCTATGAACAGCGCCTGCACTCCTAGACGGACTGACGAAGTAATGGTGCGGAAATACCAAACACAACCATCTAGGCAACGCCCATTGCTAGTTAGATACGAATCCTACTCCCATGGCACGAATATACAAAGAACTGAACTCTACGTTAGACCCTCACCGACTTACCTACCATGGACTGTACACAACCTAAGATTTGACTTGGAACTGACAAAATTTAAAAAGAAAAACCCCTTATCTACACAAACTTACAAACACAACTTCAAAGCACATCTACAAAAAAATACAGATACGTTATTCATCTATACGGACGGATCTAAGACTTCACAAGGCACTGCCGCAGCAGCTGTCATTGATAAAAAGACCGTCAGCATTAAACTGCCAGACCTTACAAGTAGCTATTCAGCTGAACTGCATGCCATTTTACTCGCCTTAGAGAACTTACAGGACGTAACACAAGACAGGATAACGATATGTACTGACTCTCTCAGCGCAATAACAGGACTACAGAACACTTACAATCCAAACCCACTTAACATACAAATACTACAACGGATTTACGACACGAAGAAACTGATAACAATATACTGGCTCCCAGGACACGAAGACATTGAACAAAATACAATAGTCGACAAAATTGCCAAGACTGCAACCAAACAACAACATCAGGACATAAACCACATATCGTACAGAGATATGCAGAATCAAGCCAAAAAAATAGTTATAGAGAAGTGGCAGAGATCCTGGCACATGACAATAGACAACAAACTAAGAGAAATTAAACAAACAGTCGGTAAATGGCCATCCAGCATAAGGCAGAATAGAAGAGAAGAAGTTGTTTTATGCCGCCTAAGAATAGGCCATTCACGGCTGACGCACGTACACCTCATGACGAGACAGGACAGACCAATATGTGAAGTATGTAACACCCCACTGACAATAAAACACATTTTGACTGAATGTCGGTTGAGAGAAAACTATGACTTACCGGACAACATGACTGAACTACTCTCAGATAGAAGCCAGTATATAGACAAGATATACACTTATTTAAAAAATACAAATATATTTAACAAACTTTGACAATACGTCACATAATAAGATCCTCTATTTACGTATCTGTCTAACATTATTTATACAGGTAATCTGAAAAGCAGATATATCTATCTTTGAGGATAACATTACACCAATCTATTTCAAGCATTAACTATATCTGAACATAAACAATACAGACACAAACTAAACTGTTTGCTATGAACAAATTGCAGCATTAAATACATATTAATTGGTGAATTACTCTGTAGCGAAAAACAATAACAATAATAACAAGCAATGTAGTAATAATGTGTAATATAAGTATATAGATAATGAAAAGGAATAATGAAATAATATAAGTATATAGATAATGATAAGTATAATGTATCGATAATGATAAGTATAATGTATAGATAATGATAAGTATAATGTATGTATAATATAATGATAAGCAATATAAGTATATAGATAATGATAAGGAATAATGTAATAATAATAATGTGTAATAAAAGTATATATATAATAATAAGGAATAATGTATTAATAATAATGTGTAATATAAATATATATATAATAATAAGGAATAATGTATTAATAAGAATATTAATGAATAAAATAATTATATAGATATATTAATGAACGCTATAAGCCTATAGATATTAATAATGTATGTATAATGTAAATATAAACAATTAACATAGATATAGTGCAATAATATAAGCATATGTATATATGAGTGTGTATGTGTATGAATGTAATCATTGTTATCATCATTTATTTAATCATCATTTATTGTGTAACTAATTTTGTAAACATGTAATCATCATTTATTGTCATAGAGTATATCGCTAAAAACTGCGAAACTTTTAATAAATAAATAAATAATTTTGCATTTTTTTCCCTCCTTTTTTCAGGAGGTAACTCCTGTAATTTACCATACAAAATAAAAATTAAAAAAAAACCTTTTAATTGTTTGTTTTATTTTTTAAAAAAAAGAAGGGGAGAAACACGCCAAAATCAATAAGAAAATATCTTATAAGGCAAGGATGGATTTGACTATTCGGGGGTCGAGGAGGCCAAACAAAGAGCGTTCTATTGCTCTCTTTTCTTCCTAACCACACAGCATATTATCTGTCCAGTAAAATCTTGTCTGCTAGATTTCCATAACTGCTGGTATTCTTAAAAAAAAACTGAAAAATACTGGGTTTGTTGTACTGTAAACCCTAACACCGAATTTTTTGATTACTATCAATTTTCACTATCTGGGAGGTCAGGGAAAAATCAGGGAAATGTCATGGAATTCCAATTCCAAAACTCGGTGGGAACACTGTATGTATAATGTTTTTCTTTTCATTTCATCTGTACATAAAATAGTATTAACTCTGTCCTCCTTGTTTTACAGCCCTGATGAAGGTCTTGAATTTCAAGACAAAACGTCTACAAAAATAAAACGCATTTTCTTATAAAAAATGTAGTTTTACTTGTTTAATAATTTCTACCGAATCACTTATAATATTATTAGCTACACTGAGCTCTGCTCATCTTGTTATTAGACATGCAATCAAAGAGATTGGATCATTGTTGAGAAATGGAGGCTATTCTCTATCAATTAACATTTTATCCCATGTGCTGAAATCCGCTTTTGTGAAGGTCGTGCGAAATTCTTACCGAGAATTCGAAAAATTTGTCCAAGCCCAATAAAGTTGTAATACTGACATTTTCGACAACAGATCTTATTAAAAAAATAACCAAAAAGAGGAAGATGATAAAGGAATGTGATATTTTCGAAAGGGCAGTACTATGGAGGCGAGTGGATGGTGGGGTACCGCATATATAGGGCAGTACAAAAAGCAGGTGACACTAGTCGGGAGGACTCAGGGCTTACTCAACTACAGAGATCGCCTCTTTGGAGGTGAGTAACAAAGATAACCGGATCGGTGTGCCATACCAGGATGGCATTTAGCTTTCGGGATTTATGGGTACATGGAAGTCAGTAACATGGAGAAATCCGGTTCAGTTCGGTGGTGGCAGATGTGTTTTTGTGAGTCCCTAAAAAGAAAAACAAGACTAAAACTAGTAAGCCTTTAGAAGCGTAGTAAGCATATTTAACTTGCGTAAAGGCCTAAAAAACTGGTGAAGTACAATTAGCGCTGCTTTCATGAGTTTGATTTTCTTCGAGACCAGTCTTGCGCATATATATATATATATATATATATATATATATATATATATATATATATATATAAATCACGTGTCTGTCTGTTTGTACGTTTGTCTGTTTGTTCCTTATACAAATCTACACCATTTGACCGATTTTGACCAAACTTGGCACACAGATAGGTCTTGATAAGGAAACTCACCTAGGCTAGATCAAAATAGTCAAATTTCAAAATTTGGTCAAAAGGTCAAAAGTTTTGTCAAAAGAAAAATTGGCTACATTGAAGCATTCAGATTCTGACGGCCATTTTGAATCGACAGCCATTTTGAATAATGTCTCAAATTTATTTGTTGATGTTCTTGATAATTAGAATAACTCGAACTCATTGATGACTTTACATAATTATATAATCATATAATGCAGTTTATTTCAATTTTATATCAACAGTCACTGTCTAACTATGGAGCGCTGGCCTTTCTTTGATAAGAGCTATCTACTCGCAGACTGTGGTGCTGGTCTCTGTTGGATGTTTTATGAATTGCTGTGGTGCTGGCCTCTGTTGGCTGTTTCAAAAATTACTTGACAGATATAAACAAATTCACACCGTTTGACCGATTTTGACATAACTTGGTATACAGGTAATCTTGATACGGGGAGAGTCATAGGCAGAACGTAGGTGTAGCAAAACATGCCGGGGATACATATACATATATAAATATATATATATATATATATATATATACATATATATATAGAGTACGCGTGTAAATATAGTACATATAGTGTAGTATTGTATATATAGTGAATAGGCTTTCTTCGGATAGTTCCATGTTTTTCCTTGATTAGCTTTGGAACAACTTCATGACAGTAGGATTGCTGAAAGTAAGCAAGAAGAATATTTTTCTATTTCAGTTGCTTTGTACTCGTAATACTGATTGTAAACCAAATTGCTTTACGTCTGAAGTGAACAAACCTTAGCATACGGCTTTTAGGAAGGACGTATAATATTACATTTCATAGAATTATGATTATTTATCTGCCTTAGAATTGGCTTTTTTATAGTTTATTTTATTATATGTATTTCAGATGCACGAGTTACTGCTCTTGAGTATTCTTGTGCTTGCCTGTGGAGTCGAAGCTGGCAGGAAGACTCAAGACAAACCTAAGACATTCACTCGCCCGATAATTGCGGACCAACTCAGAGGTCGATTATTCTTAAAGCATATTATATATTTGTGTACTTTAGATTTTAAAACATATTACAATCATTTAACAGAGTGACCGATAGGGCATGTAATGAGTGGTTGTTTGAAATTAAGGTTTTCCCAAAGAACAGTATAAGTACACTTTGTTTAAAAAAAAACAATTTGATCCTAGATGTCAATGTGCCGTAAAAAAAAAAAAAAAAAAAAAAAAAAAAAAAAAAAAAAAAAAAAAAAAAAAAAAAAAAAAAAAAAAAAAAAAAGATGATACTCTTATTCCCATTAAGTAATAAAATTCACTTTGCCAACTAAGAAATTTAAAAAGAACGGGGTTTTAAACAATTTTGCGCACCTTGTTTCATTAAACAATGATGATACACGTTTTAAACATTATAGTAGACTTAGTTTTATTTAAAAATATATTACACTCTTTTAAAGAAAAGGCATCAGCTCTGTCCTGCCTAGAAAAAGGCGGTAAACTATAGATAACCCGTCCTAAAACTCGTTGTTAATAATAACGGAAGTTAAAATTTAAATAAATATTACACTTTTCTCAATTAAGCCACATAATAATATTGTTTTAACAATATAAGTAACCCTTGTTTTTGTTGGATTTAACAATATAATCTTGCCAATTTATAACTAAACAATTACCTACATGTACATAAAACATTCTTAAAGAATAATAAGCTACTGCCAACGGCCATAGCCACGTTGAATACACCTGTTCTCGTAGATCACCGAAGTTAAGCAACGTCGGGCGTGGTCAGTACCTGAATGGGTGACCGACCACGTGCTGTTGGCATTAGAAAAGGGTTGCAACCTGTAGATAGCCCGGCGCTAAAAGCCAAATAGTTGATGCGCCATAAAAAAAAAAAAAAAAATAATAAAAAAAAAAATAAGCTACTGTATAAATTTAAACATTGTTTATGTCAACACTCTACAAAGTTGTTGATATTTCCTGTTTTAGTAATATTTTATGCTGAAAATTTTGTCTTGGTTGCTTATCTATTTAAATATATATTCATCATTTTTTTACATTCATTGTTTTTTACATGAACTGCGTCATGCAATAAGAAATAAACTCAGGCAGAAAGAAGGTGTATGTAGGAAATGAATTATTCAGTTATACAAGAAGATAGATGTAAAAAGAAATCTATTTTAAAGTTATTAGAAAACTCATCCTATATTAGAAAAACCCAACATCAGATCTAATCTTTTTTAGAATCAGAAAAAATACCTTATTAATATTCAGCATAAATCATTGAATTTCCATATTAAGCTGAGGTGTACGAGAGAAGTAAAATAGAGCTGTTTATATTTTATAAATGTATATACCGTGTCACTTATCGAGAAGGCTAAACATGTTATAAACATTTAAACTTCCTGGCCTTTCACTGGAATATCCTCGCATAGCTAAATGTATGGCAATTCCTTAAATGTTAATTTCACAGTTCCAGGAGAATTTTTCTTTGTAAAAAATATTTAATCCAGTTTGGACTTCCTTCTTCTACTCAATATATTTATCAGAACTTTCTGAAGGAATGTAGCTATTGTTAAAAAATGTTTTCAAATTTTCATCGGATTCAAATCTTCATTGGTGCATTGTAACAAAACTCGGTACAAATCGTGTCCAGTATTATGAAATCGGTCAATTAGAACAGAGAATTCACTCAATACATCAGTTTTTAATATTTTAGTTTTAATAGTTGATTCATCCGTTAATACAAAATTTATGTTTGTTCTCGTTCAAAGAAACAAGCTACATATAAGTTGGTATTCATCGACTAAAAAAAAAAAAAACATTTCAGATTGAGTCAGCTGGCTAAATAAGATTTAAGAGAAGAAACTTTTTATATTTATTTATCACTTATTGTTAGTTTAAAAGCGTAATCAATTCCTCAGCAATGTGTATTAAACGAACCAACTTGCTAAGTAATGTGTTCAGTTATCCAGCTCCTGAGTGACGGCTTTTTTTTCAAATATAATTTTCATCATAAAACAATCAGAAATATTAGTGAAAAGATATAAACAAAGAAAAAAACTATGATGGGCCAGACAAGCATATAGGAAGGAAACACAAAACAGGACAGCGCTTGATAGTAATGTCCTTGGCATTATTTATAAAAAAAAAATGTACATTAATTATTATTTTATTCTTGATAGTATTAAAGGCGGAAATAAATTTTTCTTGATATCTCATCCATTCAAACAAATTGAAAAAAAAACGTTTACTCGATTGTCTAAAAAACGTCACAATATACCTCATCACATTTTTATTTGAATGAAGCCTAATTTTGATGACGAATTTTCCTAACAAACTTTTTAGGAACAAATCATCGAAAAAGATAATTTATATATATATATATATATATATATATATATATATATATATATATATAATGCTCTGGAGGCCCTGATTTAAAGTCGGGCAAGCACTAACGATTTTTATCTGCTACTGTCGTCGTTCGATGGTTGGATTCGGGGTCCCAGGCCGTCCCTAGGCCCATCCAGCCTTTATTTAATTTAAAGAGTCCCTACAAAAGGGAAAAGTAGGCGGCCGGAGCATATTACTGACCACGCTATCTCCTTAGGGTGCGTTTACATCTGACTGACATATATATCCTCGCAGGATATATATGTCACGTGTCGATTATAATAATTATGAAAATTATCTATTGGACACCTGAGATATATTTTCTTTGAGAAGTGTCAAATCTAAACAGCCCCTTTTTGCTCGTGATAGAAATATATATCACAGAAATAAATTGTCCGCAGTTTACATTAGGCACAATTACTGTCTGACATAAATATCCTGCAATAACTATCAGATGTAAACGCACCCTTAGTGTGCCGTAAGAAGAAGAACCAGATACCTCTACAGTTTCTGCCTCTGTGGGTCCCCGTGGTTTATTACAGGACTAATTTAATTTCAAAGAGGACAATGGAAAAAAATAATTGTTATACAATTTGTAATTTTTCAGTTTCGTTGTCGAACTAAAAATCCAAAATACAGCCCTACTTAAAATTGAAACAAGTTCGAATTTACCCACTTGTGTAGAATCCATGTTCTGTACAACATTCACACAGAACGTTAAGGGCAAACTATTACCTAGTTCATAAAGTCAGTGATCTTGTGACGCAACGTACTAAAGCTGTTCGAAGAAGCAATGTTTCGCCAATGCTGCATAAACATAACATCTGTTGGCGTTTAATCGGCTTATTGCTTAACATCATGTACCGCCCGTCTTGTAGAATTTACTTCCAACCACAGACACTCTATAGTGAAGTTTAAATTGCAGTGTACTAAAATAGGTAATTTTTTATCTTAAATTCTTGACACATGAGACGCTTAAAAAAGTCAGAATCTGGCATTATGCTAAAAAAGTCCGCCTATTCCGAATTTTCGCTAATGCGAAGAAGATTCGGTCCCTATTAGTTCGGATTAGCGAAACTCTACGTTATATATAGGGTGTCCTGCATTGAGATGTCATAACTTTAGAGGTTTATTCTGCATATCATTTGTAGTTCAGTTGCGAAAAAATGAGCGTTCTATCTGAAAATGTAGAGGAGCTACTAAATATTTTGTCTATTTTAAAAACTACTGGCTTTTTTAAAGAAAAACTGTGTTTTCGGGAATTGTGATCAATGTATTGTAAATAAAGACCATATTTTTGGAATTTGCAATAAGTAAAACCCGTTGCTGAAATATTACCATGTAAATTAAGAGCTGTATTAAAAGCCATATAGATGAGAATGTTTAATATTAGTTTTTTTATTAAATTCTTCAATATAGTTTATAAGCACATTATTTAATAAGCTTCAAAATGGTACCTCGTAGGTTTAGAAAAAAATCTATTTCAATATATTTTTTTCTGACTTCTAAGTCAAAACCAATAAATGTGCTTTAGCGTGAACGAGCCATTCTGAGCAAATTCTATAATTTTAGACAATAGCTGATTAAGAAAATATTGAATAATTTAATAAAAAAACTAATGTTAAACATTCTTATCTATATGGCTTTTAATATAGCTCTTAATTTACATGGTGATATTTCAACAACGGGTGTTTCTTATTAAAAATTTAATGAAAATTCCAAAAATATGGTCTTTATTTACGAGACATTGATCACAAATCCCAAAAACAAAGTTTTTCTTTAAAAAAGCCAGTAGTTTTTAAAATAGACAAAATATTGAGTAGCTCCTCTACATTTTCAGATAGAACGCTCATTTTTGCGCCCCTGAACTACAAATGATATGCAAAATAAACCTCTAAAGTTAAGACATCTCAATGCAGGACACCCTGTATATTGTAGGTGCTCCGACAGCTCAGGTCATTAGCACCAATAACAAAAAAGATAATGGTGATGTTAATATAATCATAAATTATAAGTAACGATGAATCAGAAAACTTTTTTTATTTTTGTTAGTTATTAGTTTTAGACTATGTATTATATTTGATAATAGGTGTTTTAGTTTTCCTTGTGTTATTTAATTGGATATAAGTATGAGTTACCCAGTATCAGTGAGTTTCCCCTATTTCTAAATCTTCATTTTATTGTTAGTTAGCAAGGATGTTGTTGATGGTTAATATTACATAAAAACCCTTTACTTTTGTCCTGCAATTATATTAAATTGCAGTGATTAAGTATTGCAGTGTTAAATTGCAATCGTGAGTGTTAAACGCTATAATCAGTATGCGAACCTATTTTATTTTCTCTTTTTCCATTTATAATATGTTATATGGTAGACGAATCGTTTTTAGGCCTGCATAAAAAAATCGATTCATTTTAAGTTTCAAATGCTGTAAAATTAGTTTCATTTAACAAGAAACAATATTACCCCAACTCATAATGGAAGGATCTTGTCTATTTTCACAGTAGGTATTTCTCCTTAATTGGAATACGATAAATACCTAAATAAATAATAAATATTTTGGCCAAAACGTGTGAATTAATTATTTATTATTGAATAAGCTCCCACTCTTAATGGACCGTTTGTGCTTAAATCCATAATACACTTCTCTTATTAGCTCTAAATCTTAAATAGCGAGTTTCGTTGCAAGAAAACAAAAATTACGCTCGCTAGGCCCACATTGGTAGGTGGTTGTGGCCTCGAGGTTTTCATGTATGCTCCTAAAAACATACTTCTCTGTCTGGAGAACCGAAAATTCCGATTACTTTTGTGACCTGTGAATTCTATGTTTTAATATATTCTTACTTCTATTTTCGTTACGAACAAATTATTTTGCGCGAATTTCAGGTTATTTTGATCCTTAGGAATTGTATGTTATGGGCCTATCAAAAAAAGCTAAAAGAATTGCACCTTTGATAAGTAATTACAAGCTTAATTTCAAAATTTACTTTTTCCGATTACTTTTGGGAGACACTGTATATGAAGATCTTCCTTAAGTACCTTATATCATTACAAATTTACAACTAGGTATTTTCCTTGTGCTATTTCTTTTTTGGGGGGGAGGGTTAGGGGAGGGGGCATTTTTCCAGATACAAGTAGTGGCATATTATCCTTGTCATTGGTCACGTCGACATGGGGTTTCAAAACAACATTAGGAATGTAGGATTTCTTCTTCGTGTCGGACTCAGAATAGCAGCTCTTTACCACACAACAGAGAGGTACTTACGTAACGCCCAACACCAGTGGCACCCGAAAAAAACTCTCTTGATTGTAATTTTATTTTAAACGGGTGTAAATACATAAAACAAACTTGTAATTCTTTTATACATGATATATTATCTTATATTAACGTATAATACTTAGACAAGAAAAAAGGTATGACAAAAGTCATAAAATGTTTGTAAGTGTGTAGGCCTGACTCTTACACCACTTCATATCCAACTCAAACTTTTGTAAACTAATTTAATGTTTTATATTAATTTTGTTAAATATAAAAATAGGTTATTCCTAATGGACATGTGTCCCGGAATAAGAATACAACATTTCCATGTCATTTTTATCTTCTTTAGATTACCCAGGGCTTTGCTTCGCTTCTACCAAGTGCTCAGTATTCCAGCCAGGACAGACTTGGGACCTTACACCCTTCTGCGGACAGTCAACCTGCGCCGTAGCTGAAGACGGGAGACTACTGGAAGTCGTCGAGGACTGCGGACCAGCCCCAAAAGAGGACGCCAAATGCAGTCTGAATGAATCCAAGACTAACAGGACTTCCGAGTTCCCACATTGCTGCCCGGTCTATGTCTGCGAGGAAACTCTTGATCCTGTCAACGCAGAGGAAACAGCGGAAACCACAACCTCAAGACCTGGACGGAGAAGGAATTCAAGGAGGAGAGGACGAGGAAGAGACAACTAGATTCTTCTTGCTATTTATAGAAACAATAATTAATATAGAATAATAGAATTACATTACTGTTTAAGAAAATATTTCTTTGTTCCTCATTATAATATTACGAATAAAATATTCTAGATTTATGAAGCCACTGCATTTTGCACTGGACAGTATATTACCCCATCATAGGTTTAATTTTCATATTAACTTTAGAAAAATTAACTTCGTCTAGCTTCAGATAAATATTTTTTTTATTGTATTTTATTTTTTGTTAAACACACACACACATATATATATATATATATATATATATATATATATATATATATATATATATATATTTATACACCCACACACGCATATAAATATATATATATATATATATATACCTATATATATATATATATATATATATATATATATATATATATATATATATATGTGTGTGTGTATGTGTTTGTGTATATATATGTATGTGTGTATTATATATTTGTTTATTTACTTAATAAAGGACAATTACACTCAAAATCACTAAAAGTAGCCATAGTGGGCTTAAATGGTTAAAAAAAAAAGACTGTTTAGATAGACGAAAAAGTTCAATTTCGCATGCGCGAAATTTTCAGGGAATATTCCCGACGGTTTCGCCCTTTGCAAAATCCCATTTCAAGGAACAACACGATAAGTAACATAATATAAAATCTGATTATGTCTCGTTTAAGACTAGGGAAGGCTTTGAGAGGTGAGCCAAGGGAGATAGTGTCTAATATTTATCAATACTTAGCTAAAGCTAAGGCTATAGACGTTTTAAAACTCCTAGTGATGAGGTTTTAACAGAGATAGTTTGTACTGCCAATTTTCTGCATCAGGAATATAGGCCATGCCTTTTCCCCTCCAACTAGACCATCTATTTTAACAGTCAACGTTATAGTTTTCTTTGTTTTTAGCCTTAGCTTTGGCTAGGTATTTAAACTTTGAACACGAAGTTAATCTTCCTTGCCTGACCTCTCTAAGAGCTTTTCTAGGTCCTAAACGAGAGATCATCGGTTTTCATTGAGTTTCGTGTTGCGTGTTGGTTATGCAAATGGCGGAATATTCGGGAATATTTCCCTCAGAATTTCGCGCATGCGGGATTCGAGCATTCCCATCGAACTGAACGAGCTATAATTTTTTGGCACCTGAAACTTGGAATTTTAATGGTATGTTATTTTTATTTCATTCAGTCGCTAGAGGAGTCCTTCTTTCACCATGTTGCTTACATTCTTAATTCTTGTTGAGCAATTGTTCCCGACTGGCGGAGGGCAAAACAACAAAGAAGGTTTGAAGACAACTTTCACTAACACCAGAACCCTTTATGTGTAGGAGAATGAAGAAAAGCAGTCCTTGACATATTGATCTATTTAGGACTAAGTCAGCTGTAGGATACTCGAAGAGGGGTGCGGGCATTGCAAAACGAAGCTCCAGTTTCAACTGACCTGATCTCTATAAAGCAAGTCTGAGAAAGGATTCTGCCCATGCAACCGGTTCGGGAAAATTTTGATTTTAATTTCGCCCGTCTGCTAGCTGTAGGATTAAAAAGTCCGTCACGCAGACATTACTAAGCACATTCAGGAGAAAGGTGGTAGTGCGTGCTTTCTTAAATAAGTATATATATTATATTATATTTCTAATGAACTGCTGAGTAAATTATCGGAGGAAGTAAGGGCTCTAGGCTACAACCTACAAACGTCGACGTGATTATTTGCATTGGGATACCTTTTATATTTATGAACCGATTGACATGAAACAAACACTAAATGTTTAGTGAAGCTTACCACAATATATTACTGAAATCTGCATCTAAATCGGATAAGGCACTTCTGAGATTAGCGTCCACAAACGCACAGAAGGAAATTCTAACAATCATTGTTTTGGGTGTTATCGCGTTAATCAAGGCCCCCAATAATATTTTTTCTCTTATATATCTATCATTTAGAGACAGCGATCCGTTACATTTTTATTTTAGATATAAATTTTATCGGGGCCATTTTCGGTATAAATGTAGTATGAAGGTTTGATTGCTATTTTACTTCGGAAAGACCTAAAAACAAGAAAAGACAGCTGTTAGAAAAAAAAAACTATAATTGGAGTGCTTCCGTTTTCGCGGTAATATGCTTGCAGGTACACTTTTTATAGGTTTTCTAATGTAGAAAAACGAATGAAACCATTTTTAAAGTTTTTCTTCAACCATTTACGATAAAAGTTGATACATCTAGGCTTCCTGACTACTTTTAAGGTTTGGGTATTCAGAAACGATTGATTCAGTTGAAAATTCTTTCAGACGTCCGACATTCATCCAAACTAAGATATTTAAATTTTTCTTGCGTTTAGTTATATATAGTATTATATGTAGTTTAGTATAGTTATCAAAAATGGAGGATAGAGAGTGCTTTTGGAGTGTACTTTTAAATGTAATAACTGTGATAATTTTTATATAAAATTACTTTATATAAAAATTATTTTAAGATTAAAGGCTTTATTAAGAATTAAGCCAGGATGACAAAGCCTAGTTTACAGTTTGTAAAAAAAGAGGCTGCTGTTTTTACGGTAATATAAATTATATATAAATATTACAGATAAAGTTGATATGATAATATAAGGGTTAATGTGATGTTAATATTTTCATTTATTTTTCTTCTAGTTGTGAAAATGGGATTTGAACAAAACTTCATGTAAATGAAGAATGAATATGTAAATAAGTTTTGGTCTGAGGTGATGATCAAAAAATAAAGTGTTTTAATAGTTTAATTTGTTTTGGTAGAAATGTTTAGAGAAAGGATTATTTTAATTGAATTTTGATAGTTTTGTATTAATATTTTTTTTTTGTCCTTCTCTTCCCCCGCTGTGCCTTAGGCTGCCCTATACCAGCGGTTCTTCCAATTTGTATTAATTTAAATTTAGAATTGTGCATCAGGGTATCCAGTAGCTGTAACAACCCGCTGGAGAGCCGTTACAGCTACCTTTGGTTTCCCTCCCAGCCTGTCTGCTGGATGTTTTGCTCTTGCCAAATCAATCAACGGGCGCCTGCAATTGGGACCCCACTGCCTCTGTTCAGTGAGGTCCAAATGATTTCCTACTTTATAATACTATTTAATTTATTTAATATTTACAGCATTTGGTATTTCTTATATTTAAATAACTGATACTTATTTAAGGAAATTTTCAGATTTATGTACATTATATTTATATATTCATATATTTTATTTTTTTATATACATTATATTTTAATTTATTTATATTATTAATGTTCTTAAATTACTACTATTCTCCTTGGAAACTTCTCACCTTATGATATCCTCTTCTTTGTTTCGAAGACTGCTACGGCGAAAGCCTTAAATGCATTGAAGATTTCTTCGGATTCCAAGAATTTACTAAAACTTGTCGGTGGCCATTCAAGCATAGAGAATTCTCCCGCCAGCTGTATTAAATTCTATTTTTTTTACTCTCCACGGTCTTTTGTTGCCTGGTATGCATAGGTAGTCAAGTATTATAGGGTTCTCAATAAAGTCTGTGTTTCTGATGTATTGAGGAACTCAAATTTAGTGTAAAGTTATAAACAAAATACCTGACACCTGTAGTCCAATGGAGGATCGCCCACTTCGACACACAAGCACACATGGACTAGATCTGAAGACGATAGTATTCTGATTCCTGTGTTATAAATCTTGTCTAACATTTTCAACGATATCGAACATTTACGAACGAGTATGCTTGGCAGCCATAATCCAGAAGTAACCTGGAGTACGCTCTATAAAATGCAAGCATAGAACGTCCGTCAGCACCCCATTTTGTAGAATCCTCAATAGATTTAGAGATTTCTGGCATTTACTGAGGAGTTCTTTTAAGTGGGGAAGCGAAATTAGACGCCGATCGTACACCATCCAAGGAATTCTATAGTACTTGCAACTGGTAATTAGATGCCGATCGTACACCATCCAAGGAATTCTATAGTACTTGCAACTGGTAATTTGTAGTTATATAATTTCAGTATTGGGTTGGGGAATGTTCTCTTTCGTGTGAACATTATGCAGCTGGACTTTTCTTTATAAATTGTATACCCAGTGAAAGAACACCAATGTTCAAGTCGAAGTATTGTGTCCTTGAGTTGGCCCTATGCTGTGTTTACGTCACCATAGGACGTAATATTATTATTGTTAATTATCCTTTTGTTTAGGAATATAAAGTAATAAAGTACATCATTTTGTAATTCGTTCTGCTTCAATGTTTTACACACGTCATTCATAGAATGTTTTCCTTTTTCCTTTTCTTCTATTTTATCATCCTTTTTTCCAAGTTTTTAGGGCGGTTCCTCCCTCCCCCATAGGGAGGAACCCCGCTTATAAGGTTGATCTCATGACGCAATCCAGAAGTGCCGACTGGAAAATTTTGCGTTTCAGAAACCCTAGAAACCGAAAATGATGGTGGTTCAAATTTGTATATATATATATATATATATATATATATATATATATATATATATATATTTGTCTGTTCGCTCATTTCTGGCTTCCCTAATGGTCCGATTGTGATGAAATTTGGTACACAAATCCGTCGTCCAATTTGAAAGGTCAAGTTCGTTAACCAGCAGAATCCGCCCACTGGAAGATGGCGTTTAGGGCGAAATTCGCGCAAAAAAATCGTAACGCTTACATTTTTGAGTTCATATGCTTGTAAGTACTCGTTTTATAGGCTTCTTGGGCTAGGAAAACGAATGAAACCATTTTCAAGGCGATAGCTTTAACCGTTTTCGAGAAAATTGGAAAAATAGTTTTTGAATACCGTTTTTGGTTAGGGTACTTAGAATCATGGGATTCAGTTGAAACATTTTCTGCATGTTCTACTTTCATTAAAACTAATATATTGAAATTTTGGTTACGTTTGGAGTTAAGGAAGGGTTAGAATAAAATATTTTATTAACAGACATAATAAGTTTTGGTAACTTTGTATACTTTCCTTAATATCTTGAAAAAGGTTGAGAATCTTGGGAAACGGAAGGATACCATTAGAAAGCTTACTAAATGCTCTACAAAAAAGGTTCTGCTGAAAGTTTTGATTAGGCGATGTCAATCGGAGAAATAAGTGCTTAAAACTTTAAAGTAATTGATTTCGCTTATTCGAAGTGATCTTTTTAGCGCGGTTCCTCCCTCCCCCATAGGGAGGAACCCCGCTTATAAGGTTGATACAATGAAACAATCCGGAAGTGCCGACAAGAAAATTTCGCGTTTCAGAACCCCTAGAGACCGAAAATAATGGTGGTTCAAATTTGTATATATATATATATATATATATATATATATATTTGTCTGTTCGCTCATTTCTGGCTTCCCTGATGGTCCGATTTTGATGAAATTTGGTACAAAAATCAGTCGTCCAATTTGAAAGGTCAAGTTCGCTAACCAGCAAAATCCGCCCACTGGAAGATGGCGTTTGGGGCGAAATTCGCGCAGGAAAAATCGTAACGCTTACGTTTTTGAGTTCATAAGCTTGTAAGTACTCTTTTTATAGGCTTCTTGGGCTAGGAAAACGAATGAAACCATTTTCAAGGCGATAGCTTTAACCGTTTTCGAGAAAATTGGAAAAATAGTTTTTGAATACCGTTTTTGGTTTGGGTACTTAGAATCACGGGATTCAGTTGAAACATTATCTGCATGTTCTACTTTCATTAAAACTAATATGTTGAAAGTTATGTTACGTTTGGAGTTAAGGAAGGGTTAGAATAAAATATTTTATGAACAGACATGAAAAGTTTTGGGAACTTCGTATAATTTACATTAATATCTCGAACACGGTTGGGAAATCGTGGTAAGTGGATAGAAACTATTTGAAAGCTTACTAAATTCTCTACAAAAATTATTCTAAAACTATTTTTGATTAGGTTATATCAATCGGAGAAATAAGTGCTTAAAACTTCAAATACGTCTGTTTTGTTCTTATGAACGGGTTTTTGTCGTTCTTTTAGTAATTTTTGTCTATTTCCCTTGGTTTTTTATTTTTGTAATTTCTTATGTTAGGAAAATGTATTTGTTTGTAAAACAGGATAGGAAAAATGAGACCAATTTTCTGTTGCTAGAAATAATGAAAATTTTGGGAACTTCGTATACTTTCATTAATATCTCGAAAACGGTTGAAAATCTTGGGAAGCGAAAGGTTACCATTCGAAAGGTTACTAAATTTTCTACAAAAAATGTTTTGAAGACATTTGCGATGGGACGGTTATATTTGGAGAAATAAGTGCTTAAAACATAGGTAATTTCGTTCATTTGAACGAATCTTTTTGTGTGTTTCCTAGAGTTTTTTTTTCACTGCTCGTTATTTTTGTGATTGGTTATAGTAGTCAAATGTATTAGTCAATAAAACAGGATACGTATATATAGAAACAAGGTTTTGTTTCAATTCGAAGGTGAGGAGCTAGGAGGCTTAGGGTGGAGGGCATTCCCAGTACAGGTATCGCCCAGTGTATCCTCGTCATCTGTAAGTCCCTTTCTAGAGTCATAAAGATAAGCCTCCAAACAACTTTAGGAATGTATGATTTCTAACTTTTGCCAGTATCAGAACAGCCGCTCTTTACATACCACAGTGGTACTGACGTACCGGTTTATACTAGTTGCACTCCACACGGTGGTAGTACTTGGTGTATGCCACAGCGGATCGCTCATTATAACCTTATTTTATACGTATTAAATAGGTACTTAAAAAAAATTTATTTGTGTATAAGTGTAGCGTTATTGGGATTAGAATAAAATATTTTATTAACAGACATGAAATGGTTTGGAATCTTCGTAAATTGTCCTTAATTTTTTTTTCTTTTATGGTGCATCGAAACCTGAGTCATTAGCACCATTTTTTCCTTATGAGCTTATATAATACTTAGATTTAGCTAGCAACAATATTTTACACCGCAATTAAAGTGATTTGCTCTTCTTATAAACATAATATTTATATTATAATATAAACATAATACATTAATTTGTCTGACAAAAAAAAAGGCCGACCCGCAGGAACTGCTTCATCTTAGCGCGGTTCCGTTCTTATCTTAAGTGCGATTAGTGAAGGAATATAGTAGCTATCGGTAGGTATTAGCACCATTTTTCCCCCTTAATATCTTCCAAACAGTTAAGAAATCGTGGGAAGTACGATGTAACCATTCAAAAGCTTACTAAATTCTCTAAAAAAAAGATTCTGAAGGAAATTTCGATGGGGCAATGTCAGTCGGAGAAGTACGTGCTTAAAACTACGAAAGTGTTAGTTTTGTTATTTTAAACGGGTTTTTGTCACTGTTTACCTCACTTTTGTTTTTTAAGTTTATTTAACGGTGGAATGAGTATTTCATTAAAGCTGAGAAAATAAGAATCATATTGGTAATAGAGTTTTCCTAGAGTGAGCGTCGCGATGACGGGAGAGTCCCTTCCGCTTAGAAAACTGTCAGTTTCCATATGTGCCGCTTTAAGCTTCCTTCTTTTTGAGATTTTATTTTATATTTTTAACGAAAGATCAAAACCTACCGATAGCTGCTACTATTCCTTTACTAATCGCACTTCGGATAAGAACGGAACCGCGCTAAGATGATGCAGTTCCTGTGAATCGGACTTTTATCTGTTTTTATTCCTTGTTATTTTTTAATCGCTTATAGTTGGATAATGTATTTGACAATAAATCAGGTAAAGAAAATAAGAAAAACAATTTAATGTTAGAGATATGGATTTCCCAGATATAGCTTTTCAACTGCCTAGCGGGGTCCTTCCTAGGGAGGGTTGGCCGACCCATCCAGGTAAGATCGTAAATAAGACCTTTCTAGAAATGTGGACCCAAAATAATAACAGCTTCTATTTTAATCATTCTAAATGAGTATAGCACACTATCTCCCTAGTGTGCCGTACGGTCAAGAATCAGATACCTCTACAGTATCTGCCCCTCTGGGCCCTTGCGACCTGTTACGGGACTGATTTTTTTTGTTTTTGTTTTTTTTTTTTTAAATGAGTATATGGATAAGAACGGAACCGCGCTAAGATGCTGCAGTTCCTGCGGGTCGGAATTTTTTTATTAGTATGTCTTATTGATTGTAACTGTATTATATATGAATAAATAAATGTATACAGCTAATAGCCTTATTTGCAGATGCTTAAAGACATATACTAAGAATGTTGGCTGACGAGAATAGAAAATTACAATATAAAAAGTCCGTCACGCAGGAGCTGCATAACTAAGCACTTTCCTCAGAATTTGGGTAGTGTAGACTGCTTTCCAGAACAATTTGCTTAAAATATCCTACATAAATAAAATAAAAACGTGAATAGTTCTCATTTTGTAATGAGTAACTGATCAATTATTAATTTGCATCCAGAGTTATGTTTACACATGGTACCTACTACACTACGTAATAAATACAAAAATCCTCATATTATCGTATTTTGATCTAACGCAGGAACAGGATACAGTCACTCTAGTGGTAGAAAGCGCTCCTTGCGGCGGCTTTGTGAACCTACGTCTGCCGGCTTTTCTATTCAAATATATTACAAATTAAACCCCCGCTTTCCGATTGACCGATTCAGCTCATTTTTACAACACTTCTTTCTCATGAGTTACCCACGACGTATACCGCGTTTCGTTACAATACAGCAGAAATTACGACCGGTATGAGTATATTAGGAATTTGGGTCCGGAGTAAACCCCCCCTTCTAATGAACCGATTTAGTTTATTTTTACAACACATATTTACCTGTAGATTACCACTACGAATACCGAGTTTCGTCGAAATATACCAAAAATCACGGCTGGTAGTGGCGAATTGGTATTGTGGGTCCGGAGTAAACCCCCCCTCCTAATGAACCGATTTCGTTTATTTTTACAACACATATTTACCTGTGGATTAGCACTACGAATACCGAGTTTCGTCGAAATATACCAAAAATCACGGCTGGTAGTGGCGAATTGGTATTGTGGGTCCGGAGTAAACCCCCCCTTCTAATGAACCGATTTAGTTCATTTTTATATCTCACTTTTCTCTCTATATTACCACTACGAATACCAAGTTTCGTTGAAATATAACAAATATTACGGCTGACATAGTCAAATAAGTGTTTTGGGTTCGGGGTAAACCCCCCCTTCCGGTGGACCGACTTTGGTGGTTAACGAACTCGTTCAATCGTTTGCTAATTGAATGCTATATACCAAGTTTCGTGACGAAAAAACAAAAACTCTGGCCGCTATCGTGTTAACAGACATATATATATATATATATATATATATATATATATATATATATATGCATATATATATATATATATATATATATATATATAGATATATATAAATTTTAACGGGGGTCATTTTCGGTGTCTACTAGGTAGGATCGATAAAGATTTGAAGAAATTTTTCAAAAATTCCGTCATGAGTCCAATCAATAGCTACTTTCCTTCGGAGGAAAGTGCTAAAACTGCTTAAAATGCTTTCAATGTCTCCTAAGTCAACCAAGACCTTGAAACTAACCTTGGAGGCTGGTATCAAGCATGTTTTTATCTTTTACTTATTTGTATTCCACTTTATTGTATTCACTCCTACTTTCTTAATTATATTTTGTTTTTATGCAATAAACATCCAAGGACTGAACATGGCGTCCCTTTTTCGAGAGAGACAGAGTAATTAGTCAAACGGCAAAAATATTTTTGTCTAAAGCAGCGCTCAAAACTGCCTGAATAATTTATTTGGTGGTAATAAATGTTTTGTGTGAAAGTTTAATTTTAAATTGTTTTTCGTCAATTTTATTAGGAATTTATGAGGGGCCTGGTTTCAATTTTGCGGTACTCAAGTTACATAAACTTTAATATTAAATTTTAGATTAAATTGATTACTAATGTCATAGGAAAATTGACTACTCTTAATTGATCTCCTTTCCTATAAGAAGGAAAATCGGCTTATGATAGAGGTAAAGGTGGTATTATGAGCCCTGCATGTAATATGAGCCCCCTCAATATCTATTCATACAGCGGGCTCACATTGGCGGAGATAATTTCAAATGATAGTTCAGTAAAGGCTCTTACCGCTGGAGTGTTCTCGCTAAGTTGCAGCTGATAGTTTCTGTGTAAGAACGTTTTATTTGCTTTCTTGAACTAAAAACTTTGAGAGATAATTAATTTGCTTATAATTACAGTATATGTCCATTCAAAACCCATCTAGTTCTTTATTGAATAGTGTAAAGGACATTTCAGAGATTATTTCTGTGTAGACACAATGTAATTTTTCAAGTTAAAAAGATTCGTTTTGGGTGTTCAAATGCCAACACGGCAAGGGTTGCAATATGAGCCCCCAAACCTAAGGGCTCTGTAATGTCCACAGAGTGGCTTACCAACTGTGTAAAGAAATTGAATTGAGCACCCATTCACAGGAGATGGTTTCATTGGAAGAGCTTGGTTCTTAAATCGTCACAAGAATGTTTTGTCTGTTTTGAAACAAGCTGCAACATCGTTTTCATGAGCTTATTGATTTAACAAAGAAGCATAGACAATTTCTTTGATATCCAGGAAGCCGACACAACTATCCAGCTGATAGGATATTCGATGTGGATGAGACTGGTATATCAGTAGTTCAAAGTAATATCCCGCGAATCATTGGATTCTGAAGAAAGAACCTTTGTACCTCCGTTCTTGTTTTTCACCCGGAAAAATATGGGCCTATTTTTATTTGATAACCTCGGAGAACTGTGGGTGCAACAAATCGGTGAAATGTAGGCACAAAATGACTGCGCTGGATGTGACAAGGATGTTTACGTTTGTGATTTTTGCAAATAGACGGAAAAGTCATAAAGCAATTAAATGGTTCCTTAATAATGCTTTCCAAGTTACTTTATAAATTATTTTCTACTTCTAATGCATTTTCAAGATTTTTTAATAAATGAAAATGTCATAAATAAGTCATTTTATTTCTCTTTCTAAGGGGCCCATATTACCAGCACGAAAAGATTTACTAACAAATTGACATTCGTCGAATTTCTTTTTTTTTTCATATACTTAAAGCTACCGAAAAAAGTTCTTATTTCATAAGAATGATTACGAAACATTGTAGTAAACGCTATGAACGAATATTCTAAAAAAACTTCATAGGCAATTAGTAAAAAAGGGAAAAACAAATTGGGGGCTCATATTACCACCTTCTCCTCTATATAACTGCTGGCGAGAAATGTCTACGTTTTTAGCCCAATATGTCACACAACGCAAATTGCATATATATATATATATATATATATATATGTGTGTGTGTGTGTGTGTGTGTACTACTTTTAATAAAGGCGTTATAGGTCAAAAAATTGCTTCAAACTTAATTTGTACCATTTTATTTTATATATGCCAACTAGTTTCTGGGACTTTGGCTCACCTCAAAAGACAAACGTTTCTTAAATTATTTTTTAAAAAACATTACAATTTTGAAATCTTAAACTTTTTAATAGTATAAATTTTATCTAAAATCCCTTATACATAGTAGTCGTCATTTAATAACTAAGCCCAAAACAAACAATAAATTAAAAGTTTTTTTTTTTTTTTTTTTTTTTTATATCTAAAAAGAACATTCACCAGCCATGGCTGAACTCGTACAACAGAGATCAGTTTGTATGAGATCAGCCATGGCTGGTAATGGTTCCTTTTAGATTAAAAAAAAAAAAAAAAAAAAAAATGTTTAATTTATTTTTTGTTTGTTATAGACTTAGTTATAAATAACGACTACTATGTATAAGGAATTTTAAATAAATTTTATACTATTAAATAGTTTAAGATTTCAAAATTGTAATGTTTTTAAAAAAATAATTTCAGAAAAGTTTGTCTTGCGAAGAGAGCCAAAAACTATATATATATATATATATATATATATATATATATATATATATATATATATATGTGGAAATTTGCGACAAAAGTTTGTTTTGTGACATACGGTCTAAATAAACTATTATTATTATTTTAAAATAATATAACCTCGATTTCCTTGCAAATCAGTTCGACAAGGCTGAGTTATATGCTAGTCACTTCCTAGCCTGAAGACGTATTTCCAATAATCGTCACGACAGACAGTCTTTATAAAAAAGACTTTAGATCCCGCCTCTCCCAGAAGCCAAGGCCGACAGGCCAGCCTGTGGAACATCCCAGAAGGGCTGGATACAGGATCACCTTGATATTTAGCCGGACTTGATAGCCTTACCAGGCTAGCTTGCATCGGCCACCTACCATCCTCACAACTCTCCCAATAGACCATTTTATGAGTCATCCTTGCTCAACACACATCTTGCATACTATTAAAATAACAACTGTTGTTACGTATGTTCTTAAGCTATCAGATATCAAAGAGATAAGTATTAAAAGGTCAATTCTTTTAAATATGTTTAACTGACTACACCATGGGCATATATGGAAAATAATTTCGGGGGGTGGGGGCTGGGACCAATTCCGAGATATGGAATACTAACCATTTACAACTTTTAGAACCATTTAGAACTTTTAATAGTTCTAGGCAACTAAAACGCTATTACAATATAAATAAAATATTTTTTATGAACTAAGTGATCTTATTTAATTAATTTTTAAGGGTTTTATGACACATCACACACGCTGCAGCCCTCCCCCCTTATATAAGACCATGGACTTCACCGATAAGCATGATTCTGGTGTTTTCTCCAAAATAGGTCTACTTTACTAAATTTGATGTGCTGATTCTAAAACTGTAATCGGTGTTTTACTACCACGTACCATTTTTGCACAATTAGTAGTTATACCTAAAATGTTTTAATGTAGTTCTGTGCATATGGAACTGAAAAGAAACCACAGAACGAAGAAATAATACTGATATCATTGATGAAATGAATATGCTTCACAACAATGTAACAGACAACAACAAATGCCATATTTTAAGTCCAATCCCTGCAAATGTAGCTTTAGGAAACATCATGGGCGTATATAAGGGGGGCTGAGGGTGCTGCAGCCCCCTCCCCCAAAATTTCGATTTGATCGGTAAAAATGTCATAAAACCTTTAAAAATACCTAAATGAAATAAGATTAATTAATTCATAAAATATATTTTATTTTAGTTGTCTAGAACTATTCCAAGCCCTAAATTATTAGTATTCCATCCCAGAAATGGTCTCAGCCCCCGAAATTTTCCCAGCCCCCTCCGAAATTATTTCCTATTTACACCCTTGGGAAACATACAATTACTTCTAGAAGAAGGAAAATATAAACAAAAGTGGCAGGTTTGTGGTCTTGTGGACCCAAAAAATGTTCTTTTACCACCTTTGCACATAAAACTAGGCTTGATGGAACAATATGTGAAGGCTTTGCATAAGGAAGAAAACTGCAAGTTGTTCGGTGGAATATCTGATGCTAAACTTAAAGAGGGAGTATTTGTTGGGGCACAAATTAGAAAGTTGATTTCTGATACCTTATTTTAAGAAATGAAGACAGATACTGAGAAAATAGGCATGGATTGGTTTTAAGAGTGTCATCAAAAACTTTCTGGGAAATTACAAAAATGTTGCAATATGAGTGTGAACGTATATTTCCTGCACTCTCATTTGGATTTTTTTCACATCTGGGCTGTGTCAGAGAGGAGCATGGCGAAAGGTTTCAGCAGGATGTAAAGGAAATGGAAAGACGCTACCAGAGAATGTGGAATAAAAATATGACAGCTGATTATTACTGGTCGCTGAAAATAGATGTGTCAAAGTCTTTCCATATTACAATCTCTACAGAACGTCCATTTCAAGGCAGTATGTAAAAAACTGGTTAAATGTTCAAATTTAAGTGGTGATGTGAAATATTAATTAATTTTGAAAAGTATTGTGTTGAAATTTATGGATTTATTAACTTGTATTTAATAATATAACATAAATTCAATAGAAGCAAGTGTAGAAATGTACATTTTACTAGTTCCTGTATTGTGAAAAATTGGTACGTGATGGAGAACTAACTAAGTATTCTGATTCAGCACACTCAAATTAGGGATAATTTCATATTAAAATAAAATCACAGACAAAAAGTTCAATTTTGCAGACCAGTGTTATCTAACTGAATATCTAAACGTTTAACAATTTTAACTGAAAATCCAAAACTATTGTGGGAATATCTTATATCACAAAGAAATTTCACGAAAAACTAAGTATGGTATAAAAATCAAATAACAGATTGAAATTGACACAAAATTGGACGTTCAATGAGAAATTAATGAGATAGTGATAGCAGTCATCTTATTAGGAAATCTCAGATCAAACTTTGCAAATGATGTACATTATATACGTGTATGTACTTATTTATATATATATATATATATATATATATATATATATAAAATTTATTCTCTCTCTCTCTCTCTCTCTCTCTCTCTATATATATATATATATATATATATATATATATATATATATATATATATATATATATATATATAATAATAAAGTAGTTAATGTAATGGAATGGCGTACTACTTTATCAACTTCCTGTCAGTGGAAAAAAATATTCTTAATAATTCATCTAAAAGATGAACCAATATATATTTTTCCTTTTTATTAGTACGAAAACATACATCTGGTGACTTCTACATGACACAATTACAATAACTGGACGCAGAACTATAAGCACATACTTACACAAGCTAAATATAACTGCTCGGCTCGCCCTAGTACTCAAAAGAAGGTAACAAAATGGCCCATTACAGAAATAGAGCTGTTTGATAAATATTATTTATGTTTAAGAGATTTTTGTAAGAGAGCATACTTTATCTTAAAGACGATTGATACTCCCAAAAACGATTGAAATTAAAAAAAAAAGAAAATAGAATATATATATATATATATATATATATATATATATATATATATATATATATATATATTACCAGGGATTAAATTAGGTACCTAGTTGGTAGCATCAATGAATGACTTTTTCAAACATTCTATCATGACTGCAATTGAAATTCAATGAATTGTGCTAAAATTAGTCCGAAAGGTGTATATATCAATAAATATAGAGCAATATATAGGAGTAGAAATGATGTTCACATACAGCAAAAATTGAAGATGGTTTTAAGGTAAAAAAAAATGTGTTTTATGTTTTTTGACAGACTTTACATTGACTTATTTTGTTGTAATGATAACTCTCGACTTAAACATATTAAATGAAAACCTAAAATAAAAATAGCTTTATTTTTTACATAGCACCTCAGTATGTGAACATTATTTCAACCTCTCCAACATAATAAAATTTCTTAATTATTTTGTGGTTTTGAAAGTTTATGGACTAAAGAAAATAATCTCTACAAGAACTTCATCCAGTAAAAGATGTGATATCCTCGGTGTGAAGTTCACTCGGGCCTTCTTCTGACTGCAATTATTTCTTCTTTATGATTTTTATAAAAGAATTGAAAAGTCATGAAAAATATTTGTAGACATGTTATTTATATAAATTTTAACCTCCTTTTTTAAATTACATAGCTTTATGAGAACAGGTTATCCAACCTTTCTAGGCTGGATAGTGTGGAAACGTCTTGTTTGAAAGACGAGCCATCACCGCTTACAGGAACCAAACCCTTGACCTGAGGCAAAGCACTCATGGACATTGGGCTTCCTAGATGTTTTAAATGTTAATAATATAAAGAATGTATAAGGAATATAAAAAAGAACCCTTGAGACTGCTCTAGATGAATTCAGTACACTCTGGATAGTAAAATTATATTTATTAAAATCTATTAATAAAGTTTTAAGTTGACTGCGTAATGTCTTGAAATATGTTGTTTTTTTGTTGTTTTTTTTTTTTAATTTGAAGCCCAATATTAGTTAAAAGAATAAAATAAGTAATTGTAGAAGAATCCTACAATTTTTATCTCAAAAGTTGGTGAAACTGCTAAATATGATTAGACATTTCTTGTAAAACTTTATGGACCGTTTAAACAAATGTCTAATAAATATTAAAAACAAGAATCTTTGGGACTATCCAAGATAGTAAAATGATATAATTTAATTTTTTTATTTAAATGCTTTCTAATAACATTTTTCAGATTCAACAATGTTTAAAAACTAATGTTGTTTGTAATAATGGACATTTTTTTTTGAAAAGTTGAATGAAAGAGGTAAGTTTACAAGAACCCAGGAGGCCTAGTTTATTATAAATATTTTAAAACTGTGAAACGAGCTATTTCAAAGTTACCTCATTAGTTGAACATGATTTATTCCGTGTTTTGTTGCAAGGAACCGAAAATTAGGGTTGGTATGGACAAATTAATAATTTGAGTCTGGCATATTTACGAAAATAGTCTTTTTTGTTAGCTTGTTGACGTTTTATTTAAGAGACTCACATGATGTGTTAATATGGAAATAAGAAAATGGCTTTTGAAAAGAAGCCAAAGAGCATGAAACGCATCAAGGAAATAACGAATATTTATAAAAAGAAGTGTAATCAATTAGTTCACCCTTAAATCCTTTACAATATATATATATATATATATATATATTTCATTTTGTACACATTACCTATTTATCTGACGTGTTTCTGGCTCTTGGCTTTTCTTCAAAAGACAATTTTCTTATTGCGATATTAACAACCATGTCAGTCTTCTAAAGAAATATACATCACAAGCTAACAAAAAATAAAATAAAAATTTGTTAACTCTTAAATAAGATTCATCAGCCATAGCTGGTCTCGTGCAGAAGAGAAACTGTCCAGTTTGTCATTGAAATTTGACTTTTGAAGAGAGGAAAAGAGCCAGAAACTCACCAGATAAATACAACATGTTATGGAAAGACGTTACAACAATTTTTTAACCCATAAGGACTTTACAAAAAGAAACAAAGAAGAGATCAATTTACGATATTTTTCAGCATCTAGCAGGTATGCTGGATGAAGATTTAAAAAAAGTTTACAAAAATGTTTTTGTGACTGCGACCTCAGCAGCTAAATTCCTTCGGAAAGCATTATGAAAACTAAATAATTCAGACGGAAAAAAACAAAACAAGTACTTTGAACAATAGACAAAATGTATAAGAATTATTTATTTATTCGGCTTCGCAACTTTGGTTATTTATAAAAAGAATAAAAAAGGCATTGAAATAATTGAAAATAATTTTAATATTTCGAAACAAGTCATAAGTCTAGTTATTTATATATCTGGCTTGCTTATCTTAGAAATTTCATATGGTTGTTTAATACCGGTGTTAATTAATAGAAGCCTAATTTAGCCTAAAGCTGGAAATTACATTGGATCTATTATTACTTATTACACCAACCCAATCATAATCTAAAACAATAATTTTAAAATATGACTTACATAAATTACATCTCAATAGAGGCAATTCAATTTATAAAAGGCAACTCTTTTTAAATCAATTTTATTTCATTCAGCAGCAGCTATTTTTTACGTTTTTGTGCAATGGACTGAAACATATCAAATATATTTAAATTAATTAAAGCACATTAGAGATTTATTAATATATGATCATTTTTGTATTTTATAATTTACAAACAGCAAGTAGGATTAAATCCTGTCCCTGGAATAATACTTACAATAATTTATTAGATATTCCCAGCTTAGTTCAAAAACATTTTTCAATAATTAACACGTTAGGGGAATAGAAAGTATATATCATTAAAATAAAAAAAATAATTTAAAGCAAGAAAGTACTTTTTTCAGTTAAATAATGTAACTTCAACGAAATGAGTTCAGTACAGGCTAAAGACAACAGATGGCAGCCATGTAGCATTCAGGGCTCAAGTTTTTACAGTTTGCTACTTTATTGAGGTATGTACTTTGTGTATTAATACAAATCATTTATTTACAAAACTAATAGCTGTTATTTCATGTAAGTATTCCAGGCACAATTTATAAATAGATTTTTTTGTACATTTTTACATGTACATATATTAAAAAATATTAATTTATAACAGTTCTTGCAAAGAAATTAAATACTTTAATTTAATAAATAGTAAGATGATTACTTCCTGGAGAAATAAATATATAAAACAATATAAACATACGTACTATGCTTTTTTCCTAATATTGTCCTTCTAATTTTTACTAACTTCTTTTAGGCAAGAGGAAATTTAAAGAAGTAAGGCCTTTTTCATTTTATACTTTTTTATTAAATATTTTTGCTCAACATATTTATTCATTCGTCTTCAGAGGCTATCTTAATTGGTATGTATACAAAAGAGTATTTATCAAATAAGATGACTTTTTTTTTAATTGATATTTATTTGAAATCTGTACAACATATGATTAGCAGGGCCACCACATGGGGGGGGGGACAACTGGGTACTGTTGTCCCGGGCCCGGGCTCCACAGGGGCCTGGGCCAGGCCTCGCTAATAGGAAAAAATATAGGTTATGAGCTTGTAAAAAGAATGGATTTTAGAAATATAGGCCGGCATAGCCTATATTTGTTGGAATGGGATCTATATTTTTTTATGTACATAAATATGATTCGTAATAAAACTACAAGTATCGTAAGTGACCTTTACTGCACAGATTGTCGGGGGTCGCGGTGGACAATTGATCAGGGGTCCCGGCGTCATTTTTTTACTCGCATTATAATTAGAAATATCAAAATAATTATTATTGAGAACAACCAATGGATAACTAACTAAATTCTCTATTTTGAATATATAAACTAGCTGTTAAATATTGTCAGCCCATAAATTTGTATCTCCAGGAAGTTCCAATGTACCTTAGACTTAGATAATACGTACATTTTCCACTCTGTTCAATTAAAAATTTTGTATTTAGAGAAATGTCAATTTTACATAGTTTCAGTAATATTAATGTAAGAGGGGGGTTAAGGGGCCCGTGAAGTTATTTGGACAGGGGCCTGTAATTCCTTTCGGAGGCCCTGCCAATGACAAAGTACTAGAATTTTCAGTTTTGTGGATTTGAAATCCCAAAAAGTACAGGCTACTACTTGTATGATGATTTTTTTTAATGATAATTTTGAGAACATATTACATTTTTTGTAAAACAATACATTGCAGATTAGTATGAATTTATTAGACATTTCAACCATGAAGAGTAACTATGAGGGAATTATGATTTCTGTGTGGGAAGGGGAGAGGGTTTATCAATATTGGGGGCCCGTGATCAAAACCTGGTCCCGGGCCCGGCTCTGAGATGTGGCGGCCCTGATGATTAGTACAATAATTAATTGTGCTCGCTTAATCATTATTGACACTTCCTAAGCTATGCTGACATTTTATTCTGACTGTTAATTGCTATTAAGGTAGCTGATCACTGGGAAGGTCTTTAGGATGGATCCGAGTGGAAAGGGATTGACCTCTAGGATTTGGGTGGGATGACAATTTGGAAAGAAACCCCCCCCCCCTGAAATTTTGTTTTGGTGAGAACATTTCATGTAAAAAAAAAGCCTATAACAACAAAAAATGTCTTATATATTTACCCAGGTCTACTAAGTGTCTAGAGGACTTTAAAACTCACCATTTTACACTAAAATATTTTAAATTATCCCTACACACCAAATTCCTAGGTGCTACAAGCCACCCCTCAAAATATTTTCTATATACGTTAGTGCTATGTAGGATTTTGTTGGATACATAAAAGAATGCATAGACTATTCTACGAAGGACTTTGGATTGGAATGCTTGTTGTTTGAGTAATTTGCTATTCCGCATAAAATAAGATGACAATATAAGAAATATTAATCAAGGAAGAATTATATCATTGATACAAATGCAAAGTATCGAATGTTAAAAGTGGTTTGGTACCTTCTAAATGAATTTATATATATTTTATCCTATAATATATTTGAGGTAGACTTCGTTGCCGGTTCCTTCGACATTCGAAGGAATTGATAATTTTTTTTTTTTTTCATTTTCAAACGTTTGCCACAAAGTACATCAGTCCAACAGCAATCAGAAAACCTATATATATATATATATATATATATATATATATATATATATATATATGTATATGTATATGTATAAACACACACGTGTTTATTTTAGAAAACCCTGATCTAAAAGATAAAGTTAAGTATAGTTTCTACAAAAAAATACTTTACAGAAAGCTTTTGTTATTGTTTTGGTCGACCACAAGTCGGCGTTTGCACAGCTTGTAAAAAGCCTTTCGTGAAGGACAAAGTATTAAGTGATAATGCGAAACGGAATTTAGCATTTGAGAAGATGATACAACAAAGCAGATTAAAAACGTTTTACTTAGCAATGCAGGAGGCAAGATAAAACGAAGAGGACGCAATATCTTCTGACTGTATGTCCCGACCATGTAAAACTAACGAGTATGCGAATCGGAGCAAACTTACGAACGAACATATTCGATACATTGACTAGGTTATATACTGAAAAATTGTCTTTTTTTTTTTTTTTTTTTTTTTTTTTTTTTTTTTTTTTTTATTATCCTTTTTCTCCCTCAAAAAGGAAGGAATTATGAGGTCAGTCTAATTTAAAAGCACAAATGGTTTGGTCCATTCCTCAGACCGTAATAAGTAAGTCCTTTATTTATATCATCATCACGCCTTAAGACCATTTTTAATATCTAGAAGGAAAATAAAGTAAGTGTTACAATAAACATATTAAATAACCCTCTTATTAAATAATTTATATATTTTTTAACCCTGTGTCGAGTATTTTATACTTTAGTTTACCTTATTTCTAGCAACCTATTTTTTAAAACCTTTTAAAGTTTAGGCCATGTCATCCTGGCAATTCTTCTCATAAAAACTAAACATTTTATATTATTATTATTATCAATTATACTATTTATACGATAATTACATTATTAAAACCTTACTTCAAATTTTATAGGTATATTCCAATGATTAAGATTTGGAATATACCTATAAAATTTGAATATAAAATATATATATATATATATATATATATATATATATATATATATATATATATATATATATATATATATATATATATATATAAATCAGGTGTTTATCTGTCTGTTTGTTCCTTATACAAATCCAAACCTTTTGACCAATTTTTACCAAACTTGGCACGCAGGTAGGGGACTCAAGGACTCATAGTTCGGGTTTTATTTATTTCACGCTTCCATTGGGACGTTACCAGTGGTTTCTTCCTAGCGTTTTGATGGTAACAGACCTGAGGATTTGATTCCATATTTTAGATCACCACAAAAATTGATTTGTTTATAGATTGTTAGTAACATAACCTCAATGATTGGAACTCTGAACTTGTCGAATAGGGGAACTATCTCCTTTTCAAAGGGAATCACTATTCTACCCTTGATTTTTATGGGATTGAGAACGTTTTGAATGAAACTGATTGTACCAGGCGTTAGAAGGAAAAATACATAACATTTTTAAGAAAAAAATGATTTTGTTGAAAAAGTGTACTCAACCCATTTTGAAAGTCATTGCCTTAAGTATGTGTAAGTCGAGAATAGTCAGTTTTAGAAGGGAATTTCGAGATATATTGTATTTTAATTGAATCACCAGGTGAGACAAACCCTCTGGCCAGATTCAAATTTTGAAAACAACTACCTTGGGCCTTGGGGGATTTATTAAAGTAGAAATTTGCATTTTTATTTACATTAAAGGAGGAAGGGGAGGCTTTGGAATGTTATTACAGGGAAAGAAGGGGGGAATCGCAGAAATATAATGGAACTGGAGAGGTGGGAGAGAGCGTCTGTTCTAATCGGGGCTCTAAGGAGCAAGCTGACGTCCTTAATATCGCCGCCTATCACTGGCACCCCTGTCTGTTAATCGGCCACCGCCTCTATATAGGAGGAATCGGCAAAAAATAGGGAGAGAGAGAGAGAGAGAGAGAGAGAGAGAGAGAGAGAGAGAGAGAGAGAGAGAGAGAGAGAATTTATCAGAGAGAAAATGGAGAAAGAAATCATTCTGCGATCTGACTCCACCGTGGTCCCAGATGGAACCAGCTTAGCAATCCCTACTGCACCTGTCCAATCCAGAGAAGATGCCAGGTGCCCAATTCAGTAACATATTCGCAACTCTGACAGAAAAATAAAAAGCCCATTTTTTTTTAGGAGAACAATTTTAAAAAGTCCGACTCGCAGGAACTTCGTCATCTTAGCGCGGTACCGTTCATATCCCTATTGCCATTAGTAAAGTAATAGAAGCCGTTATTGGTAGGTATTGATCTGTCGTGAAAAATATAAAATAAAATCCCAAAGAGAAGGAAGATTTAAGGCGGCACAACAGGAAACTGACAGTATCCGAAGCGGAAATTACACTTTCCTCTGTCACAACGAAAAACTATAACACTGTTTCACATTTTCTTACCTTGTTCCGCTTAGATATCGCTTTAAAAATGGGCTCATTCGTTTTCCTACGTCCTGAAATGAGTACCTGCAAGCATATGTTAGGGTTGCGATTTTTTTCGCGTGAATTTCGCTCGGAAAGTGATGTTCCGGCGAACGGATTCTGCTGGTTGACAAGCTTGACCTTTCAAATTAGACGGAAGATTTTTGTATCATTTTTGAGCTGATATATATATATATATATATATATATATATTACGATGACTAAATGAAGGGTATTAATTAATAATACCAAACAGGTGAAGAATAACCCTTCAAAATTTTTTCAAACTTTACATTTATTTCTCCATCACAACGTTTCGGACACACTGGTCCATCTTCAGGCAATCATGTCCTGTTAATTACTACAGTTACACTAAAACAGTCATGAAATAAATAAACATGATTCCTGTAAGGAACCAAGTCAAATTACACCTACATCAATTAAACACTCATTATCACAATAATTATCAATTATCAGTGATAATGATAATGTTTAATTGATGTAGGTGTAATTTGACTTGGTTCCTTACAGGAATCATGTTTATTTATTTCATGACTGTTTTAGTGTAACTGTAGTAATTAACAGGATATGATTGCCTGAAGACCAGTGTGTCCGAAACGTTGTGATGGAGAAATAAATGTAAAGTTTGAAAAATTTTTGAAGGGTTATTCTTCACCTGTTTGGTATTATATATATATATATATATATATATATATATATATATATATATATATATATATATATATATATAAATCAGTCCCGTAACAGGCCACGAGGGCCGTGAGGGGCAGATACTATAGAGGTATCTGATTCACGACCATACGGCTCACTAGGGAGATAGTGTGGTCAGAACTATGCTCCGGCCGCCTGATTTTCCCCTTGGCCGCTTCGACTGCTAGAGTCATTAGCACCCAAGGTACCCATTATTAAATTAATTAAAGGCTGGGTCGGCCTAGGGACGGTCAGGGAGGCCGAATTCAACCCATGAACACGAAGACGCTAGAAGAAAAAATCTTTAGTGCTTGCTCGGGATTTGAACTCAGGCCTCCAGCTTATTAGTCCAGTTCTCTACCACTGAGCTAACCTCGCCCCCATACACATATATATATATATATATATATATATATATATTTATATATATATGTATATATATATGTATATATATACATATATATATATATATATATATTTATATATATATGTATATATATACATATATATATATATAAAAATATATATATATATATAATACCAAACAGGTGAAGAATAACTGGCGCACAACCCATTGCTAGGTCAGGGCCACCTGAATCTGCTTCCGCCAGCTGTCCCGATATATATATATATATATATATATATATATATATATTACTTCTATTTTATGTATTTTCTTCCAAACGTTCTATACGCACTCACATGATCTTAGCAAAACCTTCTAACCCCCCCCCCCCCCCCCCCCCCCCCGCGGCTAAAAGGCTACGGGTGGGGACCTTTGATATGTTCACCTTCTAACTAGTCCAAAGAAAGTTATGAAGTCAAAAATTTTGTTCGAAGCATTTATATCTGTAGCTGTTTTTCAGCATTCGTTGCCTGGACTGTTAGGGCGAATGTTCTTTCTAGAATTTTCTGCTACTAGACGAGCTTATGTTTGATCAGTCTTATATTCAGAACGTGGAATCCTCTGCTGAAATATACCAGTCTGTTTGTCAATGATATAAGGACTCGACTGTAAATGATGGAGGAGGGATCTGTCATGGTTATTATAGGAGACAATAAATATGGTTGTATATTTGCATGTGGCTGTATTATAGAGAAGGTAGAAGAGAGGATATAGTGCAGACCTGGAGTATGGTGCTCTGCCTATCAGCGGTTATTATAGGAACAATAAAGATGAGAGGAGATTTGCATGAGGCAGTATTGTCACCCTCAGCCACGCCTCAGTCAGATTAATGTTATACACCCCTTCCCTCTCTCTCTCTCTCTCCTCTTGGCAGTTCAAGCTTCAGAATTAATTTCTGCCTTTTAATTCATGTTCCAACCAGTCCTTCTCTACTTCTAGCTTGCATTCTATCTTTACTATACTAGGCGCGTTTTTTAAGTAAGTAACGTTTTGAAATTAAAAAAAAAAGACGTGCAAAGATATCTCAATAATTTTATTTCTACACGAAAGCCTGTACCTTAATCTACTTTTCTATATAATTTCCTTCAATATTGAGACAGTTGTCATAAAGTTGTACCAGTTTATGAATACCCTCCTCTTAGAAGTCTGCTGCCTGACTTGTTAACTACTGCATCACAACTGTTTTGACTTGGTCATCGTCTTGAAGACGCTGACCGCCCAGGTGTTTCTTCAAGTACAGGAACACATGCCAGCCTTTGGGCGCCAAATAGGGCTGTGCGGAGGATGATCTAGAGTTTCCCACTTAAAAGATGTGATAAGATCTTTGGTCTGATTAGCCACATGTGGACGGACATTGTCATGCAGCAAAACGATGCCCTTGCTCGACTTGCCAAGTCTTTTGTTCTGAATTGCACGGTACAGATTTCCAATGTCTCACAATAAGCTGCTGCATTGATTGTCTCATTACGGGGCTTGAATTCCACAAGCAATACTCCTTTTCTGTCCCAAAAAACTGTGCACATGATTTTCCACGAAGAAATTGTTTGCTTAAACTTCACTTTTCTGGGTGAATGTGAATGCCGCCAAGGAAAGTCAATGCACTGCCTAAACGCCTCGTATACACCTTTACTTCAAATCGTCTTACCACAGGTTCGTTTAACATTTTACAAAATATCGGATTGTCTTCATTGCAAATAAATCCATACACCTCCAAAACCATTAACAAATCATCAACCTTATAACAGCGGGAAGAGCATCTACAAAGGTGTGAAGGATGGGCTAGAACTACTTGCACCATAACAGAGAGATAGATCGCGGAGGCCCCAGTCTCGGCGGCCTTCTATTTCATTTTTACTGTCTTACTGTCGTTTATAAATAAACTATCTGAATAAACGTGCTTCGTCACGCCAGATAAGTAGTTTTTTTCTTGCGTTAAATAATGTATCATAAAAATTAACGCTACTATATAATTTCGTGCAGATTATTATAGCACGGTTCCCGTCATACTATATGTTGTTTTATTTATTTATTTTTTTTTTTTTTTTACGGCGCATCTACATCTAGGTCATTAGCGCCGACATCCAGGGTGCAACGAGGAATTTTACCAGCGAGCCGTGAGATGATAAAATTCCTGCCGGAGGTTGGGAATCGAACCCACCATCTCCCGCTTATGAATCCAAGGCGCTAGCCATTAGACCACGGGAGACCCCCATACTATATGCTATACATCAATTGATAAGTAATCAAAGTATAACGTTTCTTGACATTGGAGTGCTCTAGACCAGTGTCAACAAACCGATAACCTAGAGATAATCCGTTATCTATAGGTTACCAGTAACAGCAGTTTAACCACTACACGTTTAAATTCGTTGTCAATAATAAATGTACGTTAAAATTTAAAAATTTATGTTTCCAAGATATCATTTGGAAACACCCATTATATTTGCGTGCATTACCAAGAAGTTTTCTGACTGGGGATGCTGATGGGTGAGGAGGTTGTGAAGGGTTCGGGATATTATTACCTTGGATGGGCTCTCACCAGGTACAGCGTAAACTCTATTTAGAGGGATAAAATTACAGTTTATTTCTAGTAATTCAAGGTCTGTCATCATAGTTGAAATGAACCGGAAATAAAAATAATACTATGAAATAGATACTGGACGGTAACAGCTGACCTGTCCATGCAAAATTTCAATTTTTTCTGTCTAGTGGTTTGGGCTGTGCGATGATTGGTCAGTGAGTTAGTGAGTGAACTGCAAACGTGTACGAAAAACGGTTTACAACATGACAATTGGTTAATCTCTTCTGATTATTTTTGTTTATAATTATTTATAATTGTTTTAGCTTAAAGAGGCCACCAAAGAGCATGCCGAAACGTTCGAAATATTGAGTTTTCTAAAAATCTAATGTTTTCTCCTAGCCGAATCCCAACCATTGCTTGAATTCTTAAACAAATATATTGTTCATTACACAGGCACACATAATAAAAAAAGTGGTCTTTTCCAAAGACACCATACATATATTCTTATGTATTTCGACACGTTGAATCTGAATCCGGATTCTGTTTCACCCCAGCACGTCAGGTGTAAGAGCATTTTAAGGTAAAATTTCGTATGATGTCGTTTAAGAGGAAATAACTTGAGCTTCCATGGTTTTGAGGGTCGCTGAATTCGAATCCGAGGCCTGTTTCATCCCATCGGCGCAAAATCAAGGTCATTTCAAGGAAACATTTGTCTATTTTGCAAAAATGACTTTTTGACTGTAGATTCATTTTTTTGCAAAATAGACATATTTGTCCTTGAAATGACCTTAAACCTGGCATGCTGGAGGGAAACGGACTCCGGATTTGGATTCAGCCTGTCGAAATACATATGTATGGTGTCTTTTGAAAATACCACTTTTTTTTTTATTTTGTGTGCCTGTGTTATCTTAAAATAATATATTGTTCATTATGAGACCTTTCAGTAATTGTTATTCGCTTTGTTTATCTTAAGCGTTAAGAGAAACAGCCAATGTTTCGAGTCTCCTTAACCTCTCCTCCCTGATAAGATAATGAGAAAGGGTGATTAGTAGGAAATTCGAAGTGACGGAGCGAGGTGCGAGATGCTAACTGTGCGAGAGACAGGCCGTGTTCCAGGCCAGCAGGCAAAGCGGTCCCTGAGGCAGTGTCAGGGTTATGCAGGCCCGTCACAACTCCAGTCGGAAACCCTCTTTCTACAGCAGGGGTTACGAATCATTTTATTATAAATGTTGTTTTAATGTAATATTCCCAGAGAAAATAATCATTTGGATGACTTCTTTGAAAGGGCACAATATAAACAATACTGCTCAAAAAATAGTCCGACTCGCAGGACTTGCGTCATCTTAGCGCGGTTCCGTTCATATCACTAGTGTCATTAGCAAAGAAGTAGAAGCAGTTATTGGTAGGTTTCGATCTTTCGTCAAAAATTTAATAATTACATCTCAAACAGAAGGAATATCTGTGTCCTTCTCAACGTTCCCCTTGGGAAACACTATTAACCATAAGTTTCTCAGTTTCATACCCCATTTTATTAAAATGCTAATTCTACTATTAAATGGAAAAAAAAGAAAAAAGAAAAAAAAAAAAAAAAAAAAAAAAAAAAAAAAAGCAATAACCAATTAAAACAATGACGAAACCCCAAAGAACAAAACTAACAATTTTGAGGTTTTAAGCAATTATTTCTCGGATTGACATCGCCCCGTCGAAAATTACATCTAAACCTAGTAGGGAATTTAGTAATCTTTCGAATGGTTACGTTCCACTTAACGCGATTTACCCACCGTTTACGATATATTTTAGAAAATATACGAAAATCCCAAAACTTTCCATGGCTGATAATAAAATATTTTATTTCCAGTACTTCCTGGCAAACGGAACCAAAATTGATCTATCTTAGATTAGATTAATATCAAACATCTGGAACAAGTTTCAACTGAATTAATGTTTCTGAATACCCAAAATGAAAATTAGTTTGAAAAAGTAGGTGTTTTAAGTTACGTGTTCATTTGTTTCATATATACCAGTTTCATATTTGATTTTTTTTTTTTTCATACTTTCTTGTATAAAGATTAAAAAAAAGGGTTTTAATTTTAAAATTTAATATGGAGGACCAAAAAAAAAAAAAACTTTACAATTAGAAAGGACCAATCGAAGCTCGCTCAAAAAATTATCTTCAAATCAACAACGCGTTCACTCGGCGTCGGGACTTTATTCGGAGATTCGTATTTTTTGCCCATTTAAAATTTTTTTTTTCACATAAACTTTCTTGGATATAAAATTTGATTAGTTAAGGAAGAATTTTAGCCCAAATAAATGCTTAAAAGAAAGTTACATAGTAGTATAACACTTTAAAGATAATTGATACTTCCAAAAACAGTTGAATTTAAAAAAAAAAAAAGAAAGAAAGAAATTTGAAACAACAAGACTTAATTATGTTTCTCTTAGGTATTTTTTTAAAAAATTGTTTTTTTTTATTTGACAAGATAAATTGTTTTTGGAAGTATTTGTTTTCTTTGAGGTATGGAATGCTCTAATACAAAAATCAGTGAAACTTGATTACCAATCAGGTATTTTTCTTTAATGGGCCAATTGTTTACATTCCTTTGGATTATCTTTCTTTCTTGTAAAAGTAAATCATATTTGTGTATAAGGTGGTGTATTGATTGTGGTGTTCTGCTCTCCCAAGGGACTTTATGTAATGTGGAATCATTATTTATCTATATATATAAAAATCACCTGTAAGTTTGTCTGTCTGTTTGTTCTTTATACAAATCCACACCGTTTGACTAATTTGGACCAAACTTGGCACATATGTACTTCTTGATACGGGAAATCTCCTAGGCTAGGTCAAAATAGTCAAATTTCGAAATTTGGTCAAAAGGTCAAAAGTTTTGTTCAAGAAAAATTGGCTACACTGAACCATTAATATTCTGACAGCCATTTTGAATAATGTCTCAAATTTATTTCTTGATGTTCTTGATAATTAGAATAACTCATTGATGACTTTACATCATTATGTAATCATATATATATATATATATATATATATATATATATATATATATATATATATAAAAAATCTTTTAGGCTTCACAGTTCGGAAGTAACGAGTTCCAAATTGTCAATTAAAGAAGAATGAATTATTCAGAAATAGTAATTTTCTTTCCAGTGTTGCCTAGGTGGAGATTAGCAAGCTAAAAAAAATTTCTTCTTTTTTTGCGAAAAGTTTTTCTTTTGCGAACAAAACTTTTCAGTTTTAACCTTTGCATGTTTATCTAAATTATAGCCGTATATTCTCAAGATTTGGACAAGTAATATCATATAAGATCAATTATATTAATTTCTGGTGAAAATGTAGAGCAACACTGAGCTCCTAGAAGCCATTAACCATTATACTTTTTTTAAGTTTGGTTTGTTTATCTAATTTCCAAAACTTTTTAGTTTTAGTAAAATATTTGTGTTTACCTAAATTATAGCCTTATATTCTTAGAATTTTGACTAATATATTAATAAGTAATTTAAAATATTAAGTTTTTGATCTGTTGAAAAATGTTGTGATTATCTAAATTATAACCCTATATTCTCAGATTTTGGATTGATATCATATATTACTAAGTAATTTGAAATATTAAGTATTTGATCTGTTGATTTGGAGTTTCCGTTTGTTTTCCATAGTTTTTTTTTTTTGTATTTGTGAATTTCATTTTATCTCATGCATTTGCTTAACATAAACTATGTCTTCAACATTAACCCATTAACCTGCACAGAACTTTAATAATTTAAATACTTTTAGTTCTTTAACGTACCTCCTAAAATCATCTATGTGTAACATGATATTCAAACATTTGGGTCATTCCATGTCAAATCAACCCAAAAAAATAGGATTTGACACCCATGATCTCAGATTTTAATGAAATTTGGCATGTTCATTCCTTTCATGGATATAAGTAAGAATATAAAATAGTTTTTGTCAATCTCAAATAGTTTAATTTTATACCCTGCTAAAGTATTTCAAATTTTGCAGCTATCATCGATTGGACAAAGGAAGTGCACTTAGTTATAGAATATCAATCATACCTATCGACCAATGTTGATGACATTTTCTATGACAATACTTCAATATGGAAGCCAGAAAAAAAAATAATATAAGCATAAAGTAATTACAAATGTTCTGAAAAAATCCTGAAGTGGTAAAATGCATTTTGTAAAAATTAAATATGGCGTTCCACACTAAGTGGAATATCATCAAACGATAAAAAGAAAATCACTAAAATATTTTTTTATTATTATTCTAAAAGGTATACACTATCACATGAAAAAATAAAATGTATGGTTTTTTCACTCTTTAATTTTTTTTCCGTTAAATACAAACAATTGTTCAATTAAAATTTTAGCTAACAATATATTACTTTTTATAGTCCAGCGATTTAATTTTAAAAACTATAAAAAATAACCCAAAGCTATTCAGAATGAAAACATTCATTACTTCAGTGAAGGGTTTGCTGGGCAATATAAAATGAAATACAACTTAATTTTTCTCAAATGTAACTGCACACCAGTAACTAACATTAAAATTTGAAAAATTAAGTTTTTGATCTGTTAACTTGCTGGCTTCAGTTTGTTTTCCATAGTTGAATTTTGATTTGCGTATTGCATTTTATCACATGCATTTGCTTAATAAAAACTATGTCTTTTACAGTAACCCATGGACTGTCCGAACTTATGAATGAATGAATATTTTCTTAAAAATTTACAATTTTACAGCAAGGAGTCTACCACATTTGATTAAGATTAAATACTAATAACAAATAAATATAGAAGCACTGCAAAATAAAACTAATCAAAATACTAAATATTTACACTATGAACTTTTTTTACTTGAAGAGAAAAAATATATAAATACCCTACTTATACAATCTTGACGGTCCGAACTTATAGCAGGCTCAATATCTACTTGGCTCATACGGAGAATTGTAGTGTTGGTCATTAAACTAGATGCAGCATTAGCAAACTACTGAGTTTTTTACATTTTTAGTTTCAGATTTGCTCATAACTTCCATTAGAGACCAAGGATTTTACTCTTTCTCCCACCCGATCTACTACACTTTTGTCATGAGCTGTAGTAAAATATTTCCGCTAAAACTTTTTGTGAAATTTTTCTGAATGTATGTAAAGCAATCTTGACATATATTTATTTTTAAACTGAGACGATGGATTATCACTGTAAATAATTTCATTTTGACAAATCATTATTTTTTATTATTATATCATATAATCTTATGAAAAGTGCGTATACAGAATTCATAGCTTTATGTTTAGTATCGGAACAAATGAGAAAAGTAGTGCATTTGTTTTTGAAAAATAATGCTGCTGTAAATAATTGAGCAGTTTCTCATGACCACAATCCTGATTGAATTTTGTTTTAACAATCGCAAGAATAAGCCATTGCAAGAACGGACGTTTTCTTTTCATTAATCAGTTATTTTATTTTATTTGATTCATTTATATTCATTCTTTTTTTTTGTATTTCTTTCAATTAATTTATAATTTTGATATTATAATATATGTCTTTCTCAATATTATTGTTACTATTTTTATTTGTATTATTATTATAGTTGTTATCATTAAGCTATCATATTTCTCTATTTTAATACTATTATTATTATACTTAAAAAAAATTGTAAAAAAAAATGTATATTACTTTGATTGTAATGCAGGCAGTATTGGAAGATGGAACCTGCAGAACCTAAATGAACTCCCACAGTATAAGGATACTATATTGTGGAACAAAAAAAGAAAAAGCCATTCAATTTGTTCCTCATATAAATCCACAGCTTTTTAGCGATTTTGACCAAACTTGGCACACAGGTAGGGGTTGATACGGGGAGTGTCATAGGCTAGGTCAAAATCATCTGTCAGCTTTCTGTCTATCTGTTTTCCCCTTATACAAATCCACACCGTTTGACCGATGTTAACCAAACTTGGCACACAGGTAGGTCTTGATACGGGAAGTGTCATAGGCAAGGTGAAAAAAATCTACCAGCAGTATGTTTGTTCCTTACAACTATATAATATAAAGTTGGTGTAGCATGGCACACTGGGTAACAGCTAGTAGTATATAAAAAAAATATGATAAAACTGGATAAAATACATGTTATTTAAAATTTTTTATGGGAACATGTAGCACAAAATTCCTTATAGCTATGTTACTGCAGAGAAAAAACTAACAAAAATAAATAAATAAATAAATTATATATATATATATATATATATATATATATATATATATATATATATATATATATATATATAATAGAAGCAAATAAAACTAGGTCTAGGAATGAGACCTTATTGTTATAATCATGCGTTATACATATGATAAAACCGTTCCACTAGCTTAGGTACGGGGGGGGGGGTGCACAAAGGGTTACTGTGCCCTTCCGCGGAGTCAATATGTCAAATTAGGGGAGGTTCAGACAAATCACTGCTGTGACATCTTCCCCTTTTTATACACCATTAAATTTTCATTTCATTTTGAAAAGAAGGGGTTAAAAGAAGCTCACTCCCCATATACAATCGTTTATATTTACCTAATGGCCTCTCGAATCGTTCATGTACACATAACAAAATTATAATTCGGGATCGTAAGTCTGTTTAGACAAGTATTTATTCAAATGTAGTGTTAGCATTTTATGGTACGTTAGATTGGAATGAGCTGCAGTTGTTATGTTGAGAAAGTATAACAAAAACCAAATTCTACCAACATTAGCATTCATAGTTTTAAAATTTTAATATATTTTTGTTTAACAGGAAGATTGTTCTGAAATCGTGCTTGTATGGCTGGTGTTTGCTACCTTATTGGTTCAGGCATTCATTTCAATAGGACAACGTAAAACGAAGAAAATGGTGCTGGAACTTTCGGATGTGTTGGTATCGTTGCATTGAATGAGACATAATAACAGTGTCAGTTCCAAGCTTTCCGAGTCAAACCAGATATGAGCATTATAGCCCGGTACACGGTGCTCAAAAAGGGGTCGAAGTGGAACGTTTTGGTGTAATTGTTTTAAAAGAAACTAAATACGATACATACAAAATTAACTGCAATAGCTGCAATAAATCATTTATAGGGGAATCGGAACAGTTACTTCGAAAACGAATTAAACAGCATGCGCAAAGTATTGATAAAGGAGATAATAAAACAGCGTTGGCTTATCATGCTATAAAATATAAACATAGTTTTGATTTTGAAAATATTAGCACATTAGGTAAAGAAAGAAATAGATTGAAAAGAAGAATAAAGGAAAATATCCATATCATAAAAAATAGAAAGAAAGTGGTAAATAAAAAAACGGAAATACTACATTTAAATACTATTTTTATTAACTTATTTGACAAAAAGTAAAATTATGTTTTAATTGGAAGGTTGGAAGATGGTTTTAATTGTTAGGACTATATTTCTTCTGGAAATTAATTTTTAAAAGTATGACATATCGATTATTGATCAGCTGATTATTTTTCGCCATATTGAATTCTTTCAGACCATGATCATTCTAGACGTGGCCGTACTGGTGGAAGGTTATCCTCCTCAGGTTGAGGCTGTAAGTTTTACTTTTGTAATTTTTCCCCTGAAGAAGCACCAATAAAGGTGTGAAACATGTAGGGACGAAATAAAGTTGGGTGGTGAAGATTTTATTTTTTGACCTTCCGCCTACCACGAAGATAAGAAGATTGTAATTGTTTTGATTGGCTTATTCTATGTTTAAGGCCTTAAAAAAGAAAATGATTAAAAAAAAAAAACTTTTTTCAAAAATTACTGATTTCTCCCATATATCAACACTCTTTTGCGTGGAAACCGTACGATGTACGAAAAATCGTTTAGAGACATAAATTGAAGGTAATATTATGCTCTTTATATACAGAATCACTTTGTGCGTAAATAGCTTGTTTTGCAAGTTGAAAACAACTAAAAAACAATTTTTTAGTCATTTTTTGATGATTTATCATATTTGTACACCAGAGTTATGGTGGCAACTTCAGATTCGTGTTCAGCACCAAAAAAATAGAATAAGCCAATCAAAATGATTATACCAAAACTTTCCATTTGAAACCACCGTTTGACTGGGCTTTAATATGGAGACACGCTAAGGTCGCAGTTCCTTTAAGTTTTTTTGGAGTGGCAACGCCAAAACTCACACAAAACATGAATTTTCTGAATTCATTTTTTCAGTTGCTACTTTGTGGAAAGAGGAGGGGAGGGGGATTTCAAGCAAGGACGAATCTGTTTTTATTGTCTTCATTAGTCACCTCCTGTGAGCCTGTACAGTGGTGTCAACGTACGATTTTGGAAAAAAAAAACAGTAGGTAGTTGGATCTTTCTGATTTCGGTATCATTTTTGAAGTATTGTTTTAATCCAACTAAGAAAAACCTGCGGAACAGCATGTATTCAATTTAAAAATAATTGTTTTGCCTTCTTAAAAATAATATTTTACTCTATAGGTCGAGGGATGTGCAATTCCGAATGTATTTTAGAGTACTGAGTCGAATAGAGTAACAACCAATGTCATACTATTAACTGGCCTCAACGAATTCCTCATTATTATTCATATGTGTGCTTATAACCAGGAAAAACAGTTCCACGCGAGATAGTTGGTAGAGCTCTGTTGATATATAAAAAAAAAAAAAAAAATCAGTCCCGTAACAGGCCACGAGGGCCCTGAGGGGCAGATACTATAGAGGTATCTGATTCATGACCATACGGCACACTAGGGAGATAGTGTGGTCAGTACTATGCTCCGGTCGCCTGATTTTCCCCTTGGCTGCTACGACTGCTAGAGTCATTAGCATCCAAGGTACCCATTATTAAATTAATTAAAGGCTGGGTTGGCCTAGGGACGGTCAGGGAGGCCGAATTCAACCCATGAATGAAGAAACTAGAAGAAAAAATCTTTAGTGCTTGCTCGGGATTTGAACTCAGGCCTCCAGCTTATTAGTCCAGTGCTCTACCACTGAGCTAACCTCGCCCCCAAAAAATCAGTCCCGTAACAGGCCACGAGGGCCCTGAGGGGCAGATACTATAGAGGTATCTGATATGCTTGATGAAAATCGACGAACGATCCGGGCCCAGGGGACGCGGTCGATGATTGAGCCACATGTTTGGATTGTTCGAGCGTTTTCATGCTTTTCGGAAAAGAAGCCTAACGATTTGGCGGCCTCAAAGCCAAGAAATCATGAAATTTCTGCAGATAGCCTACTAAGTGATTCCCCTCCATCTTGCCTACAGCTACGGGTGGACGAACAAGTGGAGGATAGGGATATTTTTGTTCTGGGGTTGGAAAACTGCAGGGGAAGGAACGGATTCGAAGCAGTCCAAACCAGCATAACGACGAGGAAAACCACATAATTACTACCACATTAACTTAATGACCAAATTTATATTAAAAACATCCTATTTCTTAATACCATTTTTATTACTTACAGATATAGCTCAATATATATAGCTTTGTAAGGTGCAAAAAAACGTACAACAATTTGTTCCAGAAAAAAATAAGATATTTAATATAGCCCATAAACTTACTGGAGTTTACTCGGGCTTCAATAAATCAGCCATAAAAAAACACAATCAAGCCAAAGGTAATTCTGAACTGTAGTCTTGGTGATAATTGTTCAAGTAATAGGCGATGGCGTTATATATCATTAAACGTTTTAGCACTCGAGTTAACTGGATTATTTTTTATGGGGAAATCGACACGATATGTATACCCGAGATATCTCGGGTGTGGTCGTTATGTGGTCAAAGGTCCTAACAATCCTATAATAAATGGCTATACAAGAATTTGGAGAAGGTATCGCGAACCTTCACAGAGGATATGGCAACAGAAGAAGAAGAAGTTACCTCCACAATAATCACAAAGGAACTGCAATTTTATTAAACCTGAGGCTAACATTTGGGAATGAACCAGCGGTATTATCTAGTTACCGGTAGCCACAAAATTGGCATTTTCAGTTCTCTGATTGCTAAGGTTCTTCGGGGGGTTACTCATAGGCTGTCATGAGGACAAGTCCTTACATACTTCCTTTATGTTCCACCAAAGTACCATTGGCGCCAAAAAAATAGGACCATTCTCACGGCATTCCATTTCGTTAGAGGAAGGGTGACGAAATATATAGAATGAAAATTAAATGAGGTTTAAGGGTTGAAACTAGGAGGGCACGTAGTCCGGGACAAGGTTGTCACAGCATCATTAGTCTCCTGAGAGTTACCCTCCCGAAGGTCTAATTTGACAAATCCTCCGCTGCCGGTCTGCCTTTGTCAGGGTTCGGGGTGGGGGAAACGGTTGCAGATTTGATCCGCAACATTTGTCATGCGCTACCTAACCGAGCTCTCGTGAAAAATCTCTCGGTCTGCATCGTCATCAATCTACTTCAGGGATACACTTCTTGCTTTTCACTAGTCGACTTGCACAAGAAGAGGCACCGTGAAAATCTATAACGTATTTCTCTATCAGCTTGCGCGGAGGATGTTATTTCAGAAATTGGCGTTTCCCTGAATGCCGCATCGCCTCTCTAGAAGATCCTAGATTTATAGGTGCTCATACGGAAACGTCATCAAAATTCATGTTGGCGTTTCTTTCGAAAAAAGATAAAAACGCGCCAATCCTATAATGGCTAGATAAGAAGGATACCTGTAGAATCCCTTGCCCAAATATTTGTTTAATGTATAAGTGGACCTTGAATTTAAAATAAATAATTGAATTATTTTAATATTATGGTTTGGTGATTTCCGTTTCAGTGCGATTAAGACAAAGATCAGTATCGTATAAACCTGTTATTCTAGGGAATCGGCAAGGTTAATGTAATTAAATAATTTAATTAAATGACTGTGAAAAGGAAATTAGTGTAAAACGTTTTATATTTATTTTAGTGGTCGTCTCCCCCAGGAACGAGGTCAGTTTACGCGTTTCCTGAATAATGGGTTTGAATCTTTTTAGTACTGTCTGGATAGACGCCAGAGTTATTGTTTTTTCCTCACAAAACTTGGTACATAGCGTTCCCTTAGCAAACGTTTGAACGAGTTCGTTAAGCAGCAAAATCATGCTACCAGGAGGGGGGATTTACCCCGGACTCAAAACACTAATTTGACCATGACAGCCTAGTTTTTGTTACATTTCAACTAAACTAAGTATTCCTTGTGGTCATCTAAAGACAAAAATACGTTCTAAAAATAAATGAAGTCGGTTCATTAGGAGTGTAGGGGGGGGGGTGACTCCGGACCCACATTACCAATTTCCTACTACCAGCCGTAATTTTTGTTATATTTCAACGAAACTTGGTATTAGTAGTGGTAATCTACAGAAAAAAAAAATGAATTGTAAAAATAAACTAAATCGGTTCATTAGGAGGAGGGGGTTTACTCCGGACTCAAATTTCTAATATACTCATACCGGTCATAATTTCTGCAGTATTGTAACAAAATGCGGTATAGGTCGTTGGTATCTCATGAGAAAGAAGTGTTGTAAAAATGAACTAAATCGGTTTATCGGAAAGGGGGGTTTACTTTGTTCTATGTTTCAATAGAATTAGCCCGCCAGACGTAGGTTGGCAAAGCAGCCGCTAGGAGCGCTTTCTACCACTAGGGGGTCTGTATCCTGTACTTGCGTCAGATCAAAAGACGGAATATGAAGTTTTAGTGTATTTATTAAGTAGTGTAGTACCATGTATAAACATAAATCTGAAAGAAATTTCCGACCCCAAGCCTCCGAAGATTTCAGGACATTGGCAAGAACTATATATATATTTATATACACTTGTGTGAATTTTAGCGGAAATCATTTTTGCTGTCGACCATCCAAGCATTATGGTCGACCAATATGGTAGATTATTTCAGTATTGGCCAAAATGATGATTCTTGATGGGCTATAAGCTCAAGAGATAACTCTTTAATACTATCTATAAATTATTGATTGCCATATATTTTGTATGGCCGCTATGAAATTTCTATCTTCCTCGGTGCGATAAAACTTACCCCTGCCTAAATAAACTAATGCCTCTGCCTTTGTGAATCAGGGTTAGTGGAAGTAAGCCGGTAAGTTCCGCTGGGAGCCTATTATTCCAATAGCGTAAGGGGTGAACCGCCCCTATATCTGCCACAGATCACCACTTGTCCTCTCCATATGCCTGCCGCTGCCGCTCTGTTGAACAGGCATCTGCCCAGTACCCTTCTTACAGGCTCTGTCATTAGCTCTACTTAGGCTTCGATGCCTCTGGGATGCCTCCAGAGGCTGCAGTTGACGTCTTAAATAGGTCACATGCACGTCAAAGGGCTTAATCGGAGGTCTAAAAATCCATTTGTTGAAGGTGGTATTGTTGTGTTTTTTACCCCCGAGTAATCACTGCGTAAATCGGTTAATGCTGTCTTCAGCAATCGATTTTTGTCTCGATCTCGATAAAATATTTCAAATATAGTAATATTCAGTTTTTTTTTTAGTCGCTAGGTTACAAACAATGATGTATTGAATAAACAGCTGCGTCACCTTAGCGCGGCTCCGTTTATTTCTCTAGTGCTAAAGGAATAGTAGCAGTTATTGGTGGGATTTGATCTTTCATGAAAAATATAAAATAAAATCTCGAAGAGAAAATATATTTAAGGCCCACAACAGGAAACTGATAATAAACCCAATCGCCCCCACCTTCTCAATGAATGAATAAATACCGTAACAATGCTTCACATTTTCTTACCATTTTTTAGTCAAAAAACTCATCTTACTGTTAAATAGAATTAAAATTAGCAAGAACCAATTAAAACGTTAGGTAAACATATACAAAACCCCGTTCAAAAGGGTAAAACTAACAATTTCGACCTTTCAAGTCCTTATTTCTCCGATTGACATCGCCCCATCGAAAATTACATTATAACCTTTTTTGTAGAGAATTTATTAAGCCTTCGAATAGTCAGTCCCCTTTCACCCGCCACGATTTTCCAATCGTTTTCGATATATTTTAGAAAATATACGAAAATCCAAAAACTTTTCATAACTGTTAATGACATATTTTATTTCTGGTACTTCCTTAACTCCAAACGGAACCAAAATTTACGGAAAAACAAACGTCTTGAACCAGCTTCAACTGAATCAATCGTTTCCGAATACCCAAACTGCAAAATAGTTTGGAAAATTATTTGTATCAATGTTTCTCGTAAACGGTTACAGATATCGCTTTAAAAATGGTTTCATTCGTTTTCCTATGTCAAGGAACCTATAAAACGAGTTACTGCAAGCATATGAACTCAAAAACGTAAGCGTTGCGATTTTTTTCGCGCGGACTTCACTCTCAAAACCATCTTCTGGTGGACGGATTCTGCTGGTTAACGAGCTTGACCTTTAAATTAGACAAATTTTTGTACAAAATTTCATTAAAATCGGACCACCTTTGGGGCGGTGGGAGAGTGATCATATATATATATATATATATATATATATATATATTTACACATTGGAACCACCGTTATATTGGTGATCTAAAGGATCTGAAACATGAAATTTTCTAGTCAGCACTTGACTTGGATTGCGTCTTGAAGTCAATCTCATAAGCGGGTTTCCTCCCTATGGGGGAGGGAGGAACCGTTTTAATAGTTGTTCGATCCACAATTAGGCCAGAATAACCCTCTCATCACTTTCTTGTATCGTAATAACCCTTGCTAGCGGCAGAAGTCGGCTTTATCTAAGGAATTACCCATTTATCTAGGCGGTACCCATCGAAGAAAAGCAGCGTTTTTTAGTCCCTCTGATTTTTCTAGAATCTTCAGGTGGCCTTTTTGGTGGAAACTTTTGGGTCTTGCGTTCGCGCCGATATTAATGTTGCGTCTGCAGGGATTGAAACTGATAATTTGGGTCAGATAAGTTTTAATATTTTCGAAAAATAAAGCATCATTTTTTAATCCCCTTTTTGAACATCTTTTGTCAATATATATTTATATTTTTTTTATTTATTCATTTTTTTATATTTATTATTTTGTTTATCTAATTTTTTTAACTTTAACATCTATTATTTGTACGAATCATTGTAAAAAATCATAAAATAATTTTATAAGTTTCTTTTAGGAGTGCAAGGACTATTGAACAACACAAGGCAAAATTAAATGGCTCAGTTTTTAGACAGAATTATAAAATCCTGTTTGATAAAAAGAAGGATTGAAAGAGACTATTTATCCAATTTAATCTTTGAGCCATTGCATGGCTATTAATCATTCTTCATAAAAAAAAAAAAAAAAAAAAAAATTGTATTGGCTTTAGATTCCTGAACCGGACTGACGAACTGACAAGGGCCCGGAGTAAGAGGGAGTCTGGCTGGAATTGAACCTGTTACCACAAGCTCTAATTCGACCCTAAAGTAGAATGGATCTGAGCGGATTCGAAATCCCCCCAACTTCTGTTTTAACTTGAAAAAATTGAGAGGGGAACATTTTTTATTACTTCCTTTTTTTCATATTTAAAAAAAAATAAAAAAAAAAAAAACGATGGCATTTTCCTGTTGGGAACAAAAGGCGTAATGGACAGGGGAAGAATTAATAGGAACGCCAGGAGTCGGGTTCTCGCCTACTCAGATTGGGGGTTCTGGCAATTTTTTTTTTTTTTTTTTTGAAGAGGCAACCATCCATTTTTCCATTTCCCTCCTTTTATAATACTGCCACCACCAACAAATTATTAAGCTGTAGATCGATAAGTCTTTCCTCACAAACAGGCATTCGTATTAAAAAGTCTTAAATGTACTATTATGCGGTTTAAATGGCGAGAAATCATGGAAATAATTTATTTATTTATTGGTAATGTTGAACTGAAAAGAAGAAGAAGAAGAAATCTTCATATTTGCAGATCTATCAATCAATCAAGAACATTTATTACAAACTCACTTATATACATATTAGGATATAAATTATTAATTGTTCAAGGTCTTAGTTCCTCTGGGTCGAAGACAATGTGGGAGGTTGGCAAAAAGAATTTCAGAATTTAATTTTCATCCATCATAAAAACAAACTAGAAGGATTACTCACAACCAGTAGGCAGCATTAATTAAATATTCAAATAAGTAATGAAGAAAATACCATTTTACAAAAGTACAACTTCATTTTTTAAATAGCATTGACCACACAAATAAAAAAAAAACTTACAGACCAGAAAAAAAAAACCAAGAGGCTAGGAAGAACAGTTTTTCTGTTTCAGTAATAAAGGGCTGTAACAACATTTTAAGCCATCAAAATAGATAAAAATGTATATAAAGAACAAATCATTATATCGTATAACATAAATTAATATGTAGTATTATTTTGTTTTGATTTTTTTTTCTTTTTAATGCATTCTTTTTTTTTTTTTTTTTTTTTTTTTTTTTTTTTTTTTTTTTTTTTTTTTGATAAATCTAATAGGATGTGACATGTTGATTAGCTGGTAATGTTGGCTGTGGTGACATACTGTTAAAAAATATGTTCATAAAAGCATGCATACAGAAACTCAAATAATTAACAGTAATAATATCAACAATTACATTATGTCAAAAAATAAAAATTATAAAACACTTAAAATTATTTTAATAGTCACTAAAAAATCACAATAAAATTACAATTTCAGATTTCTTATTATGATATCTACTTAATATATTTCATTTTATTTGTACTTATTCTAAATTAAATTTCATTTTTATTGCAGTACTTTATGGTACACGATATTTTTTGTTTGATTACCTGGCGCGTAACCAAACAGAGCAGATGATTTTCCAACACGGGGACAGGCAACATACAATTGACCATGCGAGAAACATGGGTTTTTTAGATTAATACCACAAACACTTAATGACTGCCCTGGGATTTGTTTATAGTCGCTCTGAGTTCATATGTCCAATAGCAACACAGTTGTCGGCACTGTAATCAATTGACATATCTAATATTTTTCAGGCGGAAGGTCAATAAAATGCTCCTGCTGGCTGCTGCCTGTCAGACACTCTATACACACTAGGGTTTCACAAGGGGTCAGCTTAGTGGCTCTGTCACGTTTAACAATCCTTGTTGAAAACAGTGTGTTGTTTAGCTCCTGATTTAATTAGTTTTTAAGTGAGTTTTTTAGTGGTATATTTTCATAAATCTGTTCTTATGAAGAGGTATTCTCAAGCTGCAAGCTACCTATAGAATATTATTGGACACAACAGCCTAATAAGGCATAATATTTAGTGAAGTGTTATTGAGATCAAGGTGAGCAGTTTCTGACCTCAACTAATAACGTTTTCTTTATTTTTCATAATCTTTTATAGAGGTTCTCTCGTAGTAGTATGATATTGATAAATACTTAAACAAATCCAGATCTAGTGGCGAAAATTGCCTTCAATAAGGAAAACAATAATTTATAACCTAAAGGCGGGCAACAACGTGGAGAATTCGGGTTTCACCGAAGATTGCCGAGTTCTGCCGCACTAAGCCGAGTCTAGCCGAACATCACCCGAGTCTAGCCGAACTTCAAGCTCTAGAACGGAAGCTGGGCTACCTCGATCACGGCTATAGCAAAGGACTTGTACACCGAGATAAGACCTATCTTATAATTATTTAACTTTAATAACTATCTTACTCGAAGATCGAGACTGCGCTAAGCACATATATATTTATTATTATTATTACAATTTTTTTTCTCTCTCCAATTATTAATATTAAATACATGCAGGCATGGGAAAGAGAAAACCCATAGCGAAGCGAGCAAACAGCTCACAGGAAAATTCTCCTAAAAACTCCCCACAACAAAACAAATCAGTCAATCAGCGACCTAGCTCGCAGTCATCTCTAGCCAAATCTTTACCACCGCCAGCCACAGTCAGCCAATCTAATGATCTTTCCACAGCCAACGCATCAACGTCAGGAACCTCAACCCACCGTCCTTTGCAAAAACCTAACGATCAACAAACTGAACAAATTCCTAAACCCCCACCCATTTACGTAAGGGGAGTTAAACATTTTATTAATTTTGCAAAAGAATTAGAACATAAACTTGGACCAGCCGAATTCAGTTGTCGATCAAACATTGATATTATCACCGTCAAACCAACTACTCCGGAAGCATATAGAAAAGCAATCCAATATCTGAAAAACAAAGATCTGCAGTTTCACACCTACCAACTGCAAGAAGAAAAATCATTCCGAATTGTAATCAGACACTTACACCCAACCACGCCAGAAGAAGATATATTACAAGCCCTGGACGAGATTGGTTTCAAAGCAAGAAATGCCAGGAATGTCTTGCATCCACAGACAAAAGCTCCGTTGCCCTTGTTTTTCGTGGACTTAGAGCCAGCCTCAAACTGTAAAGACTTATTCAAGCTTACAAGACTTCTCTATACGAGTGTTGTAATAGAAGAGCCACACAGAAAAGAAGGGTTGATTCAGTGCCAAAGATGCCAGGGCTTCAATCATACAAAAAATTTTTGTACTTTGAATCCGGCATGCGTAAAATGCGCGGGTCCACATCTCACAGCTGACTGTCCTAAAAAATCTAGAGAAGAAAAGGCCAAATGTGTACATTGTCAAGGAGACCATCCGGCTAACTACAGGGGCTGTCAAACGTACCAAGAGCTTCTGCTGAGACGACGCCAGTTCTATAAACAGTCTACCATGACAGCCAACTCACCTAAAACCGAAGAACAGCGCCTAAATAGAAATATCTCCCAGCAAAGGTCTACATCACAGCAGACTCCACATCAGCCATTAGGAAAGGTTTCCACCGCTCAGCCACCCCTCCAGGTTATCCAACAAGCAGAATCTACTCAACAGCTCGAAGCTCCAGAATGTTCAACAACTTCAGGTCATATTTCACGCACTTATGCTCTAGCTACCAAACCTTCATCCTCATCTCCTGATATTTCATCACCTTCCTATTCCTCACCCCAAGCAGAATTGCAAGCCATACCTTCTTCCCTTAGTGACATCCTTGTTGAAATGAGATCCCTTCTAATGCCATTAATCCTTCTACTAGAAAAACTCACCCATCTCCCCATCCATTCCTCTCAAATATGACCCACCCCCATTTTAGGCCAATCACTGTCCTCCTGTGGAACTCGAACGGATTACTTAACCACACTGACGAACTGACTATGTTTCTTAAAAACAAAAACATTGACATAGCTTTACTGACCGAAACACACTTAACTCCACGTAGCACATTTTACATTTCTGGATACAAACCGTACAGGACTGATCACCCGGACGGGACTGCACACGGTGGATCTGCAATAATTATACGAGCAACACTCTCTCATTTTCTTTACCCAAACCAATTTCCCTCAGAGCCTTTCCAAAGTACAACTATCTCTCTCCAATCTTCCCAATTCCCCATCACAATTTCAGCCGTATACTGCCCTCCTAATAAATCTGTTTCCTGTTCCACCTTCCACTCATTCTTCCAATTCCTTGGTCCCCGTTTTCTCTCCGGTGGCGATTTCAACTCCAAACACCCTGCGTTCGGTTGTAGAACAGCAAACCCTCGGGGGAGAGCTCTTCTCCAAACCCTATCCTGTATTCCATCAAAAGTCATTGCTCCTTCATCCCCTACTTACTGGCCAACATCCCGATCTAAACTTCCCGATATTATCGACTTCTTTATAACTTCCGGTATCTCACAAATCCCTTCCGATGTCCAAGCATTAGATGAACTATCCTCTGACCACAGCCCTGTTATACTTTCTCTGAATTCTAATGTTGACCTTTATTCTATCCCTTCCTATCCTATGCTCACTCCTGGACCAGTTGACTGGAAATACTTTCAAGAGTCCCTAGAAGAAACCCTCAACCACAATATTCCTCTAAAAACAAACACAGAAATAGACGACGCAGTCCATAACTTCACACTTGCAATCCAACAAAGCTTACACAGAGCAAACATCTACAAAAAACCTCGACGACGTAAAACATATGATTACTTACCTACAAACATACAAAACTTACTGAATGAGAAGAGAAAGGCAAGAAGAATATGGCAAAACACAAGGTATCCCTCTGACAAAACTCGACTAAACCAACTTACAAGGGAATTAAAAACTGAACTCAGAAAACACAGAAACGACCAATTTGAATCTTACACAAAAGAACTTACTACATCTGACAAAACACTTTGGCAAGCTACGAGGAAAATCCTCTCCTATAAATCTTCCCGTCATTCCCTTCGCCGAGAAGATGGTTCCTGGGCCAAAACTGACGAAGAAATATCCCATTCCTTTGGCCTACACCTCACCCAAGTCTTTACTCCTCACCATGATATCAATGATCCTGACCATACACTCCTTGTCTCCAGTCAACTGGACACTCCTCTTCAACTATCACTCCCACCAAAAGCCTTTAATCCTAAAGAAATCCTGAATGCTATCCAACATCTTCCTCCAAAAAAAGCCCCTGGATATGACCTCATCACTTCCCAAATTCTTAATAAACTCCCGAAAGAAGCCATCCTCTTCCTAACTTACATATATAATGCCGTATTAAGAACGACATATTTCCCCAACCAGTGGAAATTTTCAGTTATCCGGATGATCCCAAAGCCTGGTAAACCTATTCATCAACCTTCATCCTATCGTCCCATCTCATTCCTTCCAATAATGGGCAAAATCCTTGAAAAACTCCTTCTCAAACGTCTTTATCCAATCCTGGATCCCATTATCCCATCCTCCCAGTTTGGGTTTCGCCATTCCCACTCCACTATTCACCAATGCCACCGTATCGTAGACAGCATATCCTCATCCTTTGAGAATAAGCAGTATTGCACTGGGGTTTTCCTTGACGTAGCTCAGGCTTTCGATCGAGTGTGGCACCAGGGCTTGCTGTTTAAACTCAAAGAAATCCTACCTTCAACTTATTACCTTATAATGAAATCCTACCTCTCCGACCGTTTTTTCCAGACATCCTATGGTACCTCATTATCTCCAATCTTCCCCCAACTTGCAGGTGTCCCACAAGGTGGAATTCTCAGTTCCGTACTATTCCTGGCTTATACGGCTGATATCCCATCTCATCCTGAAACATCCATCCACATGTATGCTGATGACACTGCTATCCTTACTGTCAACCAAAATCCAATTCTTGCTTCTAATTCCCTCCAAGAACACCTGTGCCTACTTCAACCATGGCTAAATAAATGGAGAATCAAAGTAAATGCAGAAAAATCTAGCCATGCAACTTTCACACTTCGTAAGTCAAGCTGCCCGCCAATAACCCTCCAAAACATTATAATCCCGCAGAAATCGCAAGTAAAATACTTAGGCCTGATACTAGACAAACGCTTAACTTGGAAACCACACATAACTCAGAAAAAAACAATCCTAGCAGCCCGTACGCTTGATCCCCCATGGCTTTACGTCTAATATTGTGCGTAGAGAAGCATTATTGTAAATGATAATTTTTTTAATACACATACGACGGTGTATATAATCCAAAATAAACCAAAAGATATATCCAAAAATGCTGCCCTAAGGCACTAACCACGCTAGTATAGAATGAGTTTTGAACTTTTGTAAACATGTAACAAAAAATATTTCAGGGAGAGAAAAAAAAAACAAACTCGCAAATGTTGTTTGTAAATCGGACTATATAGTTACTAGCAATTTTTTAATAGACACAGTCTTATCGGAAACATTGTGGAGAGATTGTCAAATTGGAAGGATTTTAGAACTGCCGAACCTTAATGTTTACTTCTACATGGATGTTTGCAGGGAAAACGTTCTTCAGGTTGTGTAAAGTTTGCGGATATCGGGAAATGAAGTACTTGGTGGAGGAGGGCAGGGAACATCTGGTAGGGGAAATTCCCTCTTTAGGGGTTGATTGATGGTCTCAGTGACAAATCGGCTGTTCACCGCCAAGAAGGGGCCAGAGACCGAAGCAGTCAAGACGTCAACTACAGGGAAAGACACACGGTAATGGGGCGCCATTCTGGTTAATGTTAGCTTTATTTGTATTCAATCAATAAAAGGAGGAGAGATTACCAAAGGGATTAAGATTAGATACAAATAAATCTTTATATCTTCACGGCCCAGTCGTATCTCGTTAAGTACTCCGTAAGAGTACTTAGTTTCACAAAATAGAATTGTTACACAGAGGAGTTGTAAGGAACGACAGCAGAACATAAACTTAAAATATATTTATACCTTCAACCTATCCTTCAATAAAATTCCACTTCATTTGCAGAGATTTAATGCTTATTAAGTTTAGAAATTTTTCTGTAAGTAGTGAATCTTTTGTGCGTTAGAGGGCAGAGAAAAAAAATCGCGAGAAACCTCTGATTCATTGAGAAAAACAGAAGTGCTTTATTCGACATCCAGAAGGTATCTTCTATCATTGAGTTTATTGAATTAAATCACCGTATTTTTTTTAAAGGAAATTTTGTTTATTTGATGTTGGCATAATTTGAAGTTAATTATCATGAACAGTTTCTGAGCAATCCTTTTTTATTCAATAAAAAATATGTCTACGGTAAAAAAACAGAAAATTGCTCATAAATTGTTTTCCCTTCGGAATCGGCCTGAATCACCCTGTATATATATATATATATATATATATATATATATATATATATATATATATATATATACATGTTTATGCGATTTGTTATTATAATTCAAGATACATAATACTAGACGTATATTTTCTATTTCAATATCGTAATGGAATTGAAAAAGAGGGAAAATAATTAATAAATAAAACTAATATCATATTCATTTTTGTTTTTGATATCATTGACCTAGAACTGGCCTCATAAACAATGGTTCAATACAATACTGTAATGTAAAACTATTTTTTTATTGTGTTATTTCCCGAAAATTTACATTAATAGTGCCGACGTAGCCAAAACTACAACACCTAAATTATGTAATAAGAATTAAGTTCCCTAATTTAAAGAAATCCACAGACCTTTCAATTTTTAACTTTTAAAACCTGACATTTCTTCGGCGTATAAAGTTTTTTTTTTTTTTTATGTTTATTGGTCCTGGTGAAACTAAAATTTGACATTAGTATTTCATTATACGTAGATTTGTTAAATAGGGAATATGTCGGCAATATTCTGTCTAATGCAGAGAAAACCCCTGACCAGCCTCCACATTAAACTAATGGCCTTATTAGATCAAACATGCTGTATTGTGGCAAAATTATTGCTTCATTTGTTGTGAAAATGGGGGAGACATTGGGTTTCCAGCCTTTTGTGTCTTTATCTGTTACTAGGGAAAAAATAACGAATAATCAGGAAAAAACAGCAATAAACCTCAAATAAATGGCTTGGCAAAAAAAAAAAAAAAAAAAAAATATATAATATAATGTCTTCAAGCAAAAGCTCATTTCTAGGCCTCTCCCCCTCATTTTTATCAGAATAAATCACAACTTTTTGAGCAAAAAACGTTGCCGACAGTAGCGGGTGTTTGAGGATTCTGGGCGGGTAACTAGGTGTTTATTTCTGGAGGCAGACAAAAGGCCCGCCGTGTGCTGACGACAACAATGGCTGGGTTGAGTAATAGTTATACTGAACGGTGAGCCCTACCGTCCGGTGATATATTGGAGTCAGTACGATTTGTCAGACAGTGGCATGATCATGACGAATCCAAAACTCTCCGGGGCCTTCATTTATTTGTCAACCAGTCAACTCGCCTCTCTCTCTACAAATGGAACCGCTTGACGTCTGAATTCTCGGTCAACCTAGCCTCGCTTCCACTTCATTTATATTATTTTTTTTTTTATATTTTATTTTATCAAAAATGAATAGAGAGAGAGAGAGAGAGAGAGAGAGAGAGAGAGAGAGAGAGGAAAAAAAAAAGGACAAGCGGTGAATGGAATGATTCTTTTTTTCCGGGTCTTTTGATTCAATGAATCACAGGGTTAGATGTTTCGAATCATCTGTCCTCTGGGTGGGCTCAATAGGACCTCTTCATTTTCACTAATGACAACTCTTGTCAAGGATATGGGAGTACTTTTAACAGCTGTATTCCAACATGAACTCCTATCAGATTATTAATAGAATTAATATTAATAGAATTTCGTTTATTTAAATTTATATAATAATAACGTGGGTCACCCCGTGTCTATCGCCTAGGATTCTAAGGATGGGAAAAGGGATAGAGGTCCGCCATCAGCAGAGATTTTTTTCATTGACGCCCCTTTGGAAAATTCCCTCCTACTAAAAATTGAAAACAAAAAAATGAATTAGGATCAAAACAGTTACGGAACTGATCCTCCACCATGCGTATCTTAGTGTGTTACCATAATATTCTTCCCTGGGTTGCCTGGATCGCTTATTAATATTTTGCCTTATAATATGTTCTCTTGTTGCTATTTGCGTGTCGCCTTCCTTTCTGAAGGTAGGGGGCCTGGTTTTGGCGTTTCAATAACGTTCGTAATCGGGAAGTGATGAAGAAAAATGTGGAAGTTTCATAATCCAAATGTCAAAAAAAAAAAAGATCATTCAATGTTTTATATATATATATATATATTTCTGTTGAAGCTCTCGTGTCTTCAAAATGACCCGAAATCAACATGACATTGTGACGACCATGAATTCTGAGAGCGCATATCTTTTATGTGCGTGTGGTTGTGTAACACAACATGTGTTTATGTGCTAATCTGTGTGTGTCATTCAGAGTTTATGCGTATGCCATTTAATTTGTTTGCATTTACAATACATTTTGATGTATTTTTTAACTTTTTTTAAAATTTACTCTATCTATTAAAAATTACTTAATAAATATATATAGATTTGATTAAATATTTTGATTCAAACAATACGTTTTTTAGCATATTTAAGTCAGTGCATTTTCAATCGCAAATAGGCATATACATAGGCAAAAATTACCCTAGTAATTGAATTGCTTTACAAAAAGAAAAAGAAATCATAATAATAATAAAAAATTATTATATATATATTTATGATATTCGGCACCCAAATATTTTGTCTGAACTTCGATAGAATTTTGATTTCGCTGACTCCAAAAATATTGAATTGAATTTTTTTTCACCACATTTGACATTTACCAAAACTAAGATATATAAACTCTGGTTACGTTTGGACTTTTCTTATATCTTCTTTCATGCATCAAAAAGGTTGAAAAATCGCATGGGCAGTAATCTTCGGAAAGGCTAATATATATATATATATCCTACACTAAGTAGTTAGCATTAAATTACGATAAGATCATATCCTTCGGGGGAAATGGTATTTTGGGAAGTGTTGGTGTCGTGGACTTTCTTCGTTGTGTATAGCTTGGGCCAGTAAAAAAGTAATAGCAGAACATTTGACTTTAAAAAGAAGGTGATTTGCAATTGTAAAGTTCCACCTCTTCAAAGACCACCAAAACCATAAAGGTCTCGAGCCTCAATCCTCATAAGTGGGGGGAACATACCGCAGACGGTTTCCTTGAAGAGGTGGAATTGAGATAATGAAACGTGTTGGGAAAAATTTGTGTCTGAGTATTTACCCATACTTACACAAGGTAGACAGAGGATGTACTTTATCAGGACAATACTAGAAGAGGAAAACCTTTTTTTCCCCCGCCTCGAAAATACAAGATCGTTTGCGCCGCTTTTGAAAACAACTACAATAATTTTTAGAAAATATACAGCACAAGCTGAATCTTTTGAAGTCCGTTGATTTTGTCATCAATTCCTCATTGAATCCGATTCCATTATTTGTTACAATATTCCCGTCATTCTTCCATATGTGGGAACCATTCTGCATAATATTTCCTTCGACCCCTGACTTGTTATTGATGGCCTGTCAGTGAATTACATATCGCACGTTTTAAATAGAATCTCATCTATCTTTTTCCAATATTCTGTTAATATATTCAAGATGGATTGAATTCGGCCCCTTCCAAGCTTTATGTGTGATTTAATTTGGGGATACTGCGGGAGTGAATGTGAACTGGGGAGGTTTTTGGGAGGTTCGTTTTAGCACTTTCCTCCGAAGGAAAGTAGCTATTGAGGTTGGACTCATGACGGAATTTTTGAAAAATTTCTTCAAATCTTTATCGATCCTACCTAGTAGACACCGAAAATGACCCCCGTTAAAATTTATATATATATATATATATATATATATGTGTTTGTTAACACGATAGCGGCCAGAGCTTTTGTTTTTTCGTCACGAAACTTGGTATATAGCATTCAATTAGCAAACGATTGAACGAGTTCGTTAACCAACAAAGTCGGTCCACCGGAAGGCGGGGTTTACCCCGAACCCAAAACACTAATTTGACTATGTCAGCCGTAATATTTGTTATATTTCAACGAAACTTGGTATTCGTAGTGGTAATATAGAGAGAAAAGTGAGATATAAAAATGAACTAAATCGGTTCATTAGAAGGGGGGGGGGGGGTTTACTCCGGACCCACAATACCAATTCGCCACTACCAGCCGTGATTTTTGGTATATTTCGACGAAACTCGGTATTCCTAGTGGTAATCCACAGGTAAATATGTGTTGTAAAAATAAACTAAATCGGTTCATAAGGAGGGGGGGTTTACTCTGGACCCACAATACCAATTCGCCACTACCAGCCGTGATTTTTGGTATATTTCGACGAAACTCGGTATTCGTAGTGGTAATCTACAGGTAAATATGTGTTGTAAAAATAAACTAAATCGGTTCATTAGAAGGGGGGGGGGTTTACTCCGGACCCAAATTCCTAATATACTCGTACCGGTCGTAATTTATGCTTTATTGTAACGAAACGCGGTATACGTCGTGAAAAACTCATGAGAAAGAAGTGTTGTAAAAATGAGCTGAATCGGTCAATCGGAAAGCTGGGGTTTAATTTGTAATATTTTTTCAATAGAAAAGCCTGCCAGACGTAGGTTCACAAAGCCGCCGCAAGGAGCGCTTTCTACCACTAGAGTGACTGTATCCTGTTCCTGCATTAGATCAAAATACGATAATATGAGGTTTTTCGTATTTATTACGTAGTGTAGTAAGTACCATGTGTAAACATAACTCTGGAATCAAGTTAATAATTGATCAGTTACTCATTACAAATATAAAAGAGAACTATTCATGTTTTTTTTTTTTATTTATGTAAGATATTTTAAGCAAATTGTTCTGGAAAGCAGTCTACACTACCCAAATTCTGAGGAAAGTGCTTAGTTATGCAGCTCCTGCGTGACGGCCGTTTATTTAGAGCTTTATTCATCCGATTGGCGCTGAGGTATCGTGTAAAACTTAAAATAATAAAAGAAGCCAGAATCACAAGAACTGTGTCATCTTAGCGCGTTTCCCTTCATATCTATAGTGTCATTTGGAAATCTGAGAATAGAAACAGTTTTGATTTTTTATGAAAAATGTAAAATGAAATCTCAAAGAAACGATTTTGTGGGCCACAACAGGAAACTGACAGTATTCTCAGCGAAAATAGCTCTCAATGTTCGCCCTAGGAAAACACTATAACCAATATGTCTAACCTGTTTTAGTAAAATACTAATTTTACTGTTAAATGAATTTAAAAAAAAAAAAAAACAACAAATTAAAAAGTGTGTTAAACAGAAAAAAAATCCCGTTCAAAAGAACAAAACATCGCCACATCGAAAATGTAAACGAGATGAATTTTAGAATTTTGTTTCTCAAAACAATTTTCATTGACAATTTTTTCCGTTGAAAATTTAAATAAGTATGTACAAAAAAAATCGTTTACAGCCTTCTGCTCAAATTCAGGAACATAAATATGCTTTAGGTCCACCCGAGAAACCTATGTAACGTACTGTATAACGTACAGTGTTGTTTTTCGTAAATGGCCACGGCGCATGCGCGAACGCAAGCGGAAACTTTTTTGTGCCACTTTTTGTAACGATTTTTTTTCAGTTTAGTCATCGCTAAAGCATATTTATGCTAAAAATGACGTGTTTTGTTTGTTGCTTTGCGAATTTCTCCAAAACAAAGCAAAAACTATCAAATCAATAAAGGACTTTTTGTATTAGTTGTATGGTCCCCTACACGCTCCTTAAGGTTTGCCATTTAAATTCAGGACACCCTGTAAATAGAGAAATATGGCTCCAGATTCTAACCTGTTCCTGAAGTTAATTCCAACATTCAATTCATGCTTCCAAATGACATCGTTCGGAGAAACGGAAATAGTAAAACATAATGCTGCAAATGGTCAACAATTTAATTCAACATTCAAAATCAAAGGACAAATTTATCACCAAGTGGGATCATTGCAGCCAATGCCAAACGAACCACATCAATTTTTACAAATTCACTTTATGGGAGGTAACAGGCAAGAGGCACGGGATTATTATTTGACTACCAAAATATTCACTACAAATAATGCATATGGCAAAACAACGTTTGCCGGGTCAGCTAGTATATTTATATACAGTGAAACCTCCTGTAACGGACACCTCTATGAACGGACAGAATATCCATGGTCCCGGCGAAAACCCCTTTAAATCAATGCATTAGCACATCTCAATAGCGGACTCTACTTACGGACAACGGACACCTAAAATCCGTCCCATATAGCTGATTTCAACTACCAATAGCGGACAGCAGGGTATAATATTTAATTGGATTCTCAGAATCTCAAGAAAAAAGCACTCCCTGGCGGGCAATGCTAGTCAAATTCATAGGAAATGTCAAGAGTAAACCTTACCCTACTGTTGTAGGAACCACATCTTGTTTTGTAACACCACTTTTCAGCAAGTTTTATTCCGTTTGTATCTAGTCATGAACTCCGAAAAGAACGCGAGTAACTCTAAAAAATAAAGTGAAAGTTTTAAAAGTGTTTGATCGTTTAAAGCTTTGTGTTAGAGACCTGTGCGCAAAGTTTGACGTCGGCAAAACGCAGACGTCAAACTTCGCGTATTTTTTAGAACGATATGTGGTGAAAGTGCATCGGTTGATTTAGTTCAAGATTGGAAAAACAAATAGGTTTACATTTGCCATGACTATGAGGCTAAAAATATATTTAATTTTGATGAAACGGCTTTATTTTTTCGGGCCCTGCCAAATGACAATGATTCTAAAAGGGGAAGCGTGCACAGAAGATAAACAAAGCAAAGATCGTTTAACTGTTATGTTGTGCGTAAATATCGAAGGGGATTTTGAACAGCCGTTAATAATCAGTAAATCATTAAAACCACGTTGTTTTAAGAACATTAACGTCAATACTTCAAGAATATCTTAGTTTGTTAGTAAGCTAACAAAAAAGCATGGATGACAACTCCCATAATGAGTGAATGGCTAAAAACTTTCGATCAGAGAATGCGACATCGAAAAAGGCGTGTAATTTTGTTTATGGACAACGCGACATGCCGCATCTGTGGCATGCCACAGATGCGGCATGCCACAGATGCAGCTAATAAATGTTAAAAATTCAATTTTTTTCCACTGAATATGACATTTTGCTGCCAGCCCCTCGATCTCGGCATGTACTAAAAATTTCAAAGCACATTACAGAAAACTATTTCTTCGGGATGCCATTACGAATATGGACTCAAGCGATTATGTTACTAATGTACTGGACGGGGTATTGTGGATAATGACAGCTGTAAATGAAACTGTTGTGCACTGATTTTTAAAAGGTGGATTTCATTAACCTCCCCAATAAAGGACACCTCCCAATAACGGACATTTTTTCCGGCACGAAACATGTCGGGCGAAACATACAAAATAAAGTAGTTAAAGTGAAAAAAGTGTGTACTACTTTATTGACCCCCTGCCAGTAAAAGAAACAAGAAAAAGTGGAATATATATATATATATATATATATATATATATATATATATATATATATATATATATTGGTTTGGGACACTGATTTCTATTTCCAAGTCTACTAGTTCACACTACACACTACACTAAATACTACGGTCGGAGAGCAGCTGTATTTACCACTCACTCACAGCTGAGGAGAGAGTGAGGGAGTGAAACTCCTGTATTGTATTACAAGAGGTCAAACAGAGCCATGGGACATCTGTAATCCATGTGCCAACACTAAGTGCATAGCTCTTCTTACACTATGTTTACGCCGCTTTTCACACGAGTTTACTAACATCCTCGCAGACTTTTAGCAGAGTAATTGATACTTTCCCCATCCACTACAAGGCGCATCCTTAATGGAATGATACACTCTCAAAACCCCAATTCATCTTGTGTTACTGTAAACGGCACGCTTATGGTCTCAATAGGACTTTGGTATCACAGATAGTATTATCGAGAAATAATCTGGTATCATCAATAAATAATGGGTATTTACATATTGGCATAAAAAGATAGAAATATAATTTCTATAATAAAATTATTATTACTAATTATTTCTTGTTTCACACTTGCTACTGTCAGTATCTTGAAGACTAGGAGCAGCTTTAACCTTTGATTAAGGATTTTGGGTATATAATTCCTCAATTGTCTTTTATATGGAGGGTTCAAGGCAAAACTAGACCAAGTCCATGTTATACAGTTTTCAGAAAATGAGTACTATGCGTTTTAATTGCAGAAATTCTATTGACCAGTATAAGTCTTAGAAAGATTTGAACGTAAACACTAATCTTAATTTTAAATATCACTGTCATTATTTATTTTTAGCCTTGTTCATAAAATAGTTACGATTTGGACATGGCTTACTTCTGCTCTGAAACAAATAAGAATGTCTTCCAGATGTGTAGCTGCTGCTATAAGTGGAAACATAATGAACGATGGGATGTTACGATGGGTGAGGAGGCCTTTAAAATTTAAAATTATTTTTGAAAAAATAGTTTATCAACATTTCAAATGAGAGTTATTTATTTCCCAATTTCCCATCCTTGTGCATCAGTATGTTTACAAGTACGTTGTTGAACAGTAATAATAAGAGCATGTAATCACTGTGTGAGAATAGAATCAATGCAATTCAAATTAATTTATATTTGCGTTAACGAAGTAAAAAAGACCCAATCCACTTTCCAGAGCGAAAAAGCTTGTATTCATTACTTTGTGAAATAGTCGGCAGATTCGACCTTGTGACAGTGGTTACTTTCCCTTTCACTGAGTGAACTTAGATTTGAGATTTTGCCTTCATCAGTCCATCAGCAATCAGTATAGATTGAAAATGAAAAATGCGTTTTTTCACATTCGATAATTTGCATTTGTATCGACGATATGTAAATAATAAATTAAAAGTTAATGAATGGCCATATTACTTTTATTTTAATGACTGGGGTATTCAGTTCCCAAAGATGGAAGTTTTTTCACGTCCCTACTAAAAGGTTAACGTTTTGAGGGTATAGTTTAGAAAATCCGGAAAACGTTCCCAAACATTTTGAATAAACTGATTCTTTAACACGATTTTTAAGTTGCGTATTTTTTTAGGACTCGTGGAGCTTAATTTTGCGCAGCCTGAAAGTATAAGAAAAGAGTTTTTAACAATGAGCCTCCTCTTGTAAAGATGTATCCGATGCTAGCAAAAAAAAAAAAAAAAAAAGAAAAAAAAAAAAAGAAAAAAAGAAAATAGGGAGAGAGATGAAACGAGAGAGCCAAATAAAACCTATTCAGGTAAGGGGAGGATGTTCAAAACAACTCTACCAATATTTACAGACAGGATCATCCCTTGGCTAAACCCAGCCGGTCCTTCACTCTGCCACCAAGGTTTATTTTTTAGCTAACCTACAATTGATTTTCAAGTGGTTCCTAAATAGCCTTCCTACATCTGCCAATAAGCTTATCAACTTATCACTCCCCTCGTGGTATTCTATCCGCTTAAAATCTCGCACATTGGCTCTACAAATAAGTTTAAGATGTCATTAAGTGGAAATATTTTTTCTTTACTGAAAGCTACAAAAATAATAAGCTTTCGAGTTATTCCACAACATTCTCCCCATAGAACATTCCCATTTTTTGGTTGTAGTTATTATTGCGACGTTTCGGATCGTATTGTCCTCTTCTTCTGGTATCTAATCTATAATTATACAAATTTCATACGTATATTACAGGGTATAAATTATCATACAATGTATTATATTCATCATCTATATTATTTAGCGTTCATAGTCTGTATTATATAAAATATTTATAATAACAGAATCGATATCTGAAGAAGGACAGTAAGGTCCAAAACGTCGCAATAAAAATTAAATATAAATATTTGGAAGGTTCTATCCATCTTATTGCAAAATTTTAACTTTTAACCTTTTTAAACAGAACCTATAGAGTGTCTGACAGACAGCAGACATACAGATAAACAGACTATTGCGTTGATAAAGGCCCCCAATAGTATTTTTTTCCAAGTACAAACAGCCATCCGTTAGAATTTTATTGTATGTATAGATTTATATAGGATATTTTAATTCTTCGGAATCCCGCGTACACTTCCACTTTTCTGAGAAATATCATTAGTAATGCAGCTCCTGCGTGATTGACTTAAGGAATTAAGGTGAAATAATGTTTCATTGGGGCTCCTTAAAAAAAGAAAGTATTTTCTCTTATCGAACTATTTAATTTGTTCAACTCTATTTCTTTGACAACTGTAAATAGGAACAAAGCCTGAAAATGAATAAAAACAAGTATGGAATTAGGCTTCCTCCAAGAAACCATTAAATTCAAACGTTCTCTAGAGATTGGCATGTGATATGAAATGAATGAATCTCATTATGTAGACAAACATGCTTAAATTGCATAATTTTTTAAAACGCCATGTGAGTTAAATAGGAGGGGGTTGAATTTTAATAATTCGAATTTAAATGGGGAGTATACTTAAATCCCTGTACAAACAAGGGTGGTCTCGGACAAAGGGTATTAAAAACACTTGCCCTAATATCCCAGATAAACAGGACGTGTTTTTCTTTTGCATGTCCCTGTATGATACATATTACCATAACCTCTATAGGGGAGGTCTTGTTGCGGATCCCTACCCCGTTACACTGCCTCTATTCATTACCGATTGTTCTCGTCTTCCTATTGTGAAGGCAATTTTTTTTTTAAACGCTTCGAGCGACCACGCCCATTTAACGCTGTCCTCGGTGTTATTTTAGCAGACAAACGGGCCTGAACCTCCTTACAAAAGGACAATGGGATTTTTTTTTCCTAGCGGCTCACCGGTCCCTCGGGAGGGTATTGACTGGGGGGTTGTGTTCCCTGGCTGAGGTTGGGTCTACGCCAACACCTAGTCATTGCCCGGACGCCCTCGCTCAACACATTCTTTTTTTCACCAAACATTTCTCACCGGCAAAACGGTTCAAGGATGTTTATTGTGGAATATTTTTACGAATAAGAAAAAAAAAAAAAATACAAAATGAAAAGAAAACTATTTCTGAAGTCCAAGTCTATACGCCTCCTCTCAGAGCATGCTCAATAGTCTAAGGTATAGCTTATAAAATTAAAATAAACCTAAGACATTGAAAAATTAGATGTAAGAACAAATTTAATTGTCTGTACCATTAATAAAACTACTATATATTTGTCAAATACCACTCACTCACTCACTCACTGACCTACCATCGCCCAGCCCAAACCACTTGACAGAAAATGTTAAAATTTTGCAAGGACACTCCCTATACAACGTAAACACTCGCTAAGAAACATTTTTTGATATTCAATTTCTTAAGTATTTTTAGAGGGGTTTGAATTGTTCAACCCCTCTAAAAATAGAGTTCACGTTATATGATGGTAACTGCTGTTACTGCTAACCAATAGATAACGGGTTATCTCTACGTTATCTGTTTCTTGACACTGGTCCGGAGCGCCCCAATTTCAAGAAACATTATACTTCGATTACTTATCTATTGATGCATAACTGATAGTATGACGGGGACCGTGCTAAAATAAACTGCACAAAATTATGTAGTAGCGTTAATTTTTATGATACATTATTTAACGCGATAAAATAACTACTTATCTGCCCTGAAGCAATAGTATTAGCAGTAGTTCATAATAATAATAAAAAATTAATTCCCCGTTTTCTGTTCCTACTGACCAAACATCAATTACCCTAGAAAACCGAAATCAAGAATTTCCTATATCCATAGTAAACATGAATTTGGGAAAAAAAGAAACATATTACAGATAAAATACGAGGAAGTATGTTCCAATTATTGAATTCTGCAGAAATGGTACTCAAAAGGATTGTAAATCAAGAAAAGCTTACATTGTTACACTTTACCGACACCAATATTCACGGTACGTCTGAACTTAGCCAAAGATCCTCCTAGAAGAAACCAAGGTAGTGTCAAGAGAAAGTGTGATATAAAAAGCTGACACACTAGTCACTGAGTGAAGAATCCGGGAACCGAAAATAGTGAAAGTTAGTCATCAGAGATCTTCTAGAAAAACTGCGTCACGCAAAGAAGGAACAGTAAAAGTTAAGAAAAAGTAGATGGTTTTTCCATTTGTAGATACTGGCGTTATTTTCAAGAAAAGAAATTATTTTTTCATTGTAACCTTCAAATTTTAATATTTACTATAGGAAATAAGATGCCAATGACTTTTCCAACCTATAAAACGAGTACCTGCAAGCATATTAACTCGAAAATGTTACGATGTTTGCGCGCGAATTTCGCACCAAAAACTTAGTTCCGGTGGACGGATTCTGCTTGTTAACAAACTCGAACTTTCAAATGAGACGTAGGATTTTTGTAACAAATTTCATCAAAATCGGACTATTTTTGAGCCTGTGTGAGAGGGAAGAGGCAAACACACAAATTTGAACCACCGTTATTTTCGAGATCTAGGCGTTCTGAAACTTAAAATTTTCTAGTCGGCACTTCTGGATTGCGTCATGAGGTCACCCTCATGACGCAGGGTTTCCTCCCTGTGGAGGGAGGTAGGAACCGCGATCAAACCATTCCATAATTGTGGTGAATTGTAGTAAACAGGTTGCTGGATGGAATCAAGCTTTTATTCTGATTCTCTTGCCGACATACTTTATTTTATTTAAAAAATCTAATACTCGAATATTGAGTAAAAATATGTTCATCAGTAGTCACGAGTTAAAAACATTTCCAATGATGTGGATCACTCTTAACGCATCAAAATGTTGAGTGATAGCTGCCGAATAAATTGCTCAAACCATCATTTCTTCCGTTATTCCGGATTGTACGATTACTTTATTGACAGGACTGTATCCGACTAATAAAAATAAATATCTTACAATTTTTATTTTTTTTCCCCACTAATAACCTGATTTTATTTTTATTTATTATGGGGAATAACTCCAAATCTTACAATGCTGAAAGAAAAGATAAAAGTTTTATTTTTTGCGGTTGCTGAATTTTAGAAATAAATAAATAAATACTAAACATAATATGTATTAGATAATATTTAATATATATGTTCAATATTTATATTCATAGAATGAATTTAACTAACAATTATTTTTGATGAATGTCGATCGTGATATCATTCTGATGGGGTTGAGTTTCTGTAATTATTTTCTAAACAACAATTTACAAACATTTTAACAACATTGCGAAATAAGAAAAAACTTACAAAGGATTGAGAATCGTTTTGATTTATAGAAATACAAACTTGGCTGACCAACATCCCCAGGACAGACAGACGAGATGTGATTCTATGCACTTACTCAAGAGCAACAATACAACCACTAGCAGACATTTTCAAAACTGTTCACTCACATAACAAGCACATTACAATGTACTGGCTGCCAGGGCATGAAGGTTTGGGAATAAGCTGCTAAGCAGATTCATACACAAAACTTGTTACAAGACAACATGAGCTTAACCGATCAATCACACACCAAGACTTGACCAATTAAAATTAAAATCGAAATTAAACAAAATATTATAAATTATCGACAAAACAGCTGGACTCTAATAACTGACAATAAATTATGTACAATCAAAAATACAATTCAGGAGTAGACATCCAGCTACCGTGATATAAGACGACAAGATATTGTACTTGCTTGACTCAGAATTGTCCACTGACTAACACACGAATACGTCCATGACAGGACTTAACAAACTAACCTGTCATATATGCAATAGACACTTTACCGTAAAACATCTACTTACGAAATCTGCGGGAGCGATAAACCCCAAACCATCCGAAAAATGGTAATTTTTTTTTCGTTAAATGTGAAGGAGCGCGGTCTCCACACCGATTCTTTTGAAATGTTGCACTATAACGTATTTTGATGCACTAAACACGAAAAAAAAAAGCTCGCTTTTCACTAGGAAAGAAGTTATTAAGCACTAAAGTTCACTGTTATGGAGGTTATAAAAGAGGGGGTAAGGGCGTATTTGTAAACACGCGCATGCGCAATAGTCCTTTAGACTCACCTTGTGGTAGCTGACTTGGTCGTAAATTGTCGCTTTTGGGCATACGTGCTATGCGTTTCCGCTCGCTCAAGAAGATATCAAAACCCCTAGCCAATCCAACTCGCTAAAATTAATAGAATTCTATTAATTTTAGGGAGTTGGATTGACTAGAGTTTTGATATCTTCTTAAAATTTAAAAAAAATAAATTAAAGAATGGTTTATTATTTTTAAAAAAATATTTTTGAATAACTAACTGGAGATAAATTGATAAATAATTTCAATTAGACATCCTTATTACGAACTTTTCCATACCCGCGCATGCGCATGTTGACAAACATAGTAGGTTACATTATCTTTCAGAACCCGCACAACAGTGAACTTTAGTGTTTCATAACTTCTTTCCTAGTGAAAAGCGAGCTTTTTTTTAACGGATTCGTGTTTAGTGCATCAAAATACGTTATAGTGCAACATTTCAAAAGGATCGGTGTGGAGACAGCGCTCCTTCACATTTACCTTTTTTTCATTTTATGATTTCATTTGTTTTGTTAATGTGAAAAAATAACTTACCCGTTGGAAATTCTTGATAATGTCCTTCAGAAACATGGTTTTTGACATGACGCACATGTGGTGAAGAAACTCCTGCAAAGATTCACAGAAAGGTCTGAGCCCGGAACGATTCCAGAATAAGGCACTCGAAACACTCCCTGAGACGACGGAGGAACGAATAAACCAGCTTGGAGGTTTGTAGCCGATCCTCAAAACGTTTTAACTTTTTCTCCCAGCTTGCCAGGTAGCCCCTATGACACACATGCGGCGTCAAGCCGGCAGAGCGAGTGGTTCATGGTGACGCACACGCGGCTACATGCCACAGTCAAGGTGTGAAGAAGAGACGAACTAAATATTTCACATTACATGGACGAATTGTTGTGGAACAGCAGCTAGCACATAAACACTTTTCTCTCTTACTTACAAAACTATAAACTATACACGCTTATTGGAAAACATCTGATGAATAGCCAGTGGCTTTCTGGCATGTTGCAGACATTTCCAAATCTCTGTTTATGGGAATAAGTGAATCAAAATTTTTATCACAATCCTGGTGCATTCACTTGAATGAAATCGCCGTTATATGGAACCATTTATAAGCAAATAATAAATATGATCTATATAGGAGATATAGGTTACTAAGGTATGGCAAGCATATTAAGGATTACGACTTACAAGCCTGTACCGGCAGTAACTTTTATTCCTAAGTGATTTTTTAAGTTTATTTTTTTTAATCTTCACTATGCTTATTATTGTTAGAATCAAGTGTGTCTTGTATTTATTAAACCATTGTATAATAATAGAACATTATACAGTTAATTTTCAAATCATTATTTCATAGAAAAATGAGCTCAGCAGGTTTTGAACCCTGATCCTCCTGTTCTATTCAGGAACGCTAGTAGACTTTTAGCTTGGCATGGCTCATACATCTAAATAAGTTAAAGCATCAATTAGGCGGCAAATTTTAAAGTGGAACCAAACAAGTGCTTTTGTCAAAGTTGATAAAGGAATTGAATCTGTGATAATATCATTGGAGTAATTTCACGCCTGCCAAAAAACCACACAATCATTTCACAGGAGTTCAGCGCGAACATTAGTGCCCCCCTCCCCCCCAAAGCCCAGTTATTGCCGATGATGGAGCTAGGGGGCGCTACCATCGGGCTATATATGTATAATGGAAATGGCCTCGTTAGTATTAGGGTCATTCCGACTATGGAATGAGAGTGTCGGGAGAAAATTAAAACTAGAGGCTGCTGTAGAAGTGTGATAATGGCTTTGCCGGGGAAACTGGTGAAAAATAACTTATTTCCCGTGTTAGAGGCGTGAAGTGCTGCTGACACCCTGTTAATTGCTGGACACACCTACACACATTTTTCCCCACACCGGCACAAACGAAGGCTACAAAAACACTGGCTTTACTTTGAGCAGTCTGAGCTTTCTCTATCTCTCTTTCTCTTTTCCCGTACCGGCGAAATACTAATTCTTATATTTTCTCTGACATTCGCCGAAAAGCCTGTCACTCGAGTCTAGATAAGTTTCTTCCTTTGTAAAAATTAATTTTCTGAAATGTCACCTGAGAGGGCTTGATACGTGTTGATTGTATGCTGGTGACACGTCGAATTTTTTTTTTAAGAATTTTTTTTTTGTTTAATTTACAGAGGCCTTTGTTTGTATAACATGATTGTTGTTGTAACATTAAAAAATACTTTACTAATTTCCTTCATAACATATCGTCAACTTTTTTGCTTGAAGAATAATTTCTCCCCAAATTCTGGGCTAATCTTCCCTTAAAAATGAATACCCTGATGTATAACAAATAATGATTACTCTTTTGTAAATAATAATCATATCTGTTGATAAAATAGGTTTTATTGATTTGTTAAGTTGAACGGTTCTATTTTATGACGTAGGCTCCCTCCAGTTCCTTTCATTTCGTACTATTTTAGGAGGGGCCGAAACTATTATCACACTTTTGCAAAAAAAAATTTTTTAACAGTTAAATCTGAATTTTATCTATAAACATTTTTTTAATATAATTTGATTTGATTTTCTATAGGCTAGAATTTTTGTATAAAAAATCTGACTATTTAAGTAAAGATTTTGGGAATTTTTATCTAAAAATTCTTATGAATTAAGGTCATTAGCACACACCCACATGTTTTTTTTTGTTTTTTTTACGGCGCACAGACTTGAGATGGTGCAGCTGAAAAGTTTCTCAATGGGGGGAAATAAGAAACATACCTGCCCTCATCATCTCCCGCTTAAGTATCCAGGCGTTAGCCACTAGACCATGGGGAAACCCTAAAAAACTACATTTTAAAATTAAATGTTAAGCCATCTTCAGGGCTATGGACGACAGGGACCTTCTCAATCTCAACGGTCGACTATCTCTTTATAATGAATTAGTAACAATTTAAAAATAAAATAAAATAACAGTCTTCATAAAATTTATAAATTTTAAAATAAAAATTTGTAAAACATTTCTTGATAATTTCCTTTATTAATTAAATTTTATTGAATATAAATCACTCCCTAGATATTAAAAAAAAATACTACATTTACATTAAATACAATTTAAATTTTTATTTTTCAGAAATAAAAATTCGAATCAAGTCTGGAAAAAATAAAAATATACTGTTATTTTCGGTCCCCGCTATTTAGTGTAGTTTTTTGTCCTACGATGTCGTCTTCCCATCTCTTCTTTTGGCGTAATACTCATTAGTGTGGTAACCATTCAGCAAGTTTTGTTTCAACACCCATTATGCATCCAGACCACATGATCTGCTCTCCTCTATTTAAATGAACAATATAATATGTTTAAGAACACTTTATATTTTGCTCATCTCCTCAAACCAAAAAGCGTATTTATTTATTAATTTTACTCATATATGATGTTTTGGCCATTTAGCCATTTTCATACTAGAAGAAAAATAATGTACAGTATTAACATCTCATAAAACCGCATTTTTTCTTGGCCTTCATTATAGATAATTTAATAGTTCTTTAACCTTAAAAACAGCAGCCTCTCTTTTACAACCTGTAATTTCGGCTTTGTCATCTCAAAACAGCCATTAACCTTAAAATTATTTTTATATAAATTAATGTTCATTTGTCCCAAATATTTCGTCACTTCAATTATTAAAAAAAATCTTGCATTTATTTTATAGGTAATTGTCCACTCCACGTTTACAAACTCGTCCATTTTCTATAGTGTCCCCAAATTGATAAGAATACTTCGTAATAAAAAATATGTTTTCTATACCTGTTATAAATATCCTTATAATTCAACACAATCTTAAATTAAATTCATTAACCAAACACAAAATCATTCATTTTTTTTTATATAGATAACAACAATATTTAAACAGATTCATAAATTTTTAAGAACAAAGTATGTATTTTTAATATTTATATTCATTAACTATCCATTACAGTTTCCATTTAATAACAATAATTATATCTGTTATTCTTTTATTTATTAATTCTATTTAAAATGTCAGCATAATGCTTATTATTTTTTCGTTCGGTGCATCGCCTGCTGCGGTTATTAGCACTAACGTTTTCTGTTTTGTTTCATGCTTCCGTCAGCATCCTTTCTTCAAAACGAAACCAAGACTTTTAAAAATCGAGGCTTAAAATCTAAACTTAACTAATGGTATATTGTGAACAAACTTGCAAAGAATTGGTTCCACCCTTTTTTAAAAAGTACCAAATGAACCATTAAAACTAACTAGACCTACAATAAATACTCAAACAATAAATACTCACTACAATAAATACTATACACAATAAATACTCTCACACACACTCATTAAAAAATTACACTTCTGTAAAACAAACAAATTAACAAAACATATGAACACAAATCGTCAATATTCTATAACATTATTCTGGCACTTCTCTTATATCTGGCTGAAATTTTAATGTTCTTCAGATAATCAATCACCTTTTTCACAGATAGCTCTGCTGTAAATAACAGATCTTTCAGGGTGTTTGGCAAAAGGTTCCTCCACCTTGGATTCTCGAGCCCCTGGTACTCCACCAGGATGTGCATTACATCTGGCATTAAAGGGGTCGGATTAAATCCACTTATTCATTTATTAGGCGGACGTTTAACAAATAAAAATACGTGAATTAATAATAATAAGTTATTGATTCATTGCTCGACATGTTTTGCACCTTTTTGGCCTCATCAGGAGCCAAAAGGCTAGAAAATTTACAGCTTCGGTGAGCAAGATAACCATCCACTATGCGGGCCACGTCAAAACTCTTCAATGAGTTTTGACGTGGCCCGCATAGTGGAATTTATTGTCAGTTAGTTGAGTCGAATAATTTATTATATTTTTTTAATTTATATATCTTTATTTTACAATAATACAATACATCAAGTATTTTTTATAATTCTTTTGTTCTTGAATACATGTCATGAAAGACCGATAGGAAAAAAGGCCTTTGGCCAAAACCTATTGTCTTGGGCTATTTGTAAACGGTTTACATTTTCTCTTAAGGTAGCTATTTACATTACATTGTTTTACATAGATAGATCACAATAGGACCCTAGGCGATTTGCGTTTAAGGCGACGGTGATGGTTATCGGGAATCGAGGATGAGGATAGGTTATTGATTAGGGGATTGTCGTTACCTGGCAAACGGGAGTGGAAGTTAAAGTATCGGGTTTTGCAGAGGGTTTGGACAAAGGGGATTTCTAGGTCGTTATGGGTTGCGAATTTTGAAACATAGAATGGAGCATTGACTATTTTGCGGAGTATTTTGAATTTGATTCGTAGGATATTGGTTCGCTTGGCACACCCCAAAACTTCCAAGCCATACGTACAGTTGGGCTGGAGTATTGTAGTATATATCCGTTTCTTGTTCTGTAAAGATAATTTGGAGCGAGAATCTAGTAGTCCGTTTAGTAGTCTAAAACGTCTGTTTGTTTCCTGTCTTTTCTTTTGTATGTGATGGCTCCAGTTTAATAGTATTGGTCATTGCTATTAGTTGAGCTCATTTTAGTAGATCAAACTGCTAGGATGCTTTTCCCAAATATTTTATTTTTGGGCTGCCAGTAACATTGGCGTTAATCACTGGATGAGGCCGCTACCGTCCTCGTTTAGATTGTGCTGAGAACCACAGGTCGACTTTCAGTTCTGATTAACAGACAAATACATGACAATATTCTTTCACGGTTCGATTTCAGATATTTTTAAATTAGGATTAAATAAGAATTTATCCTTGGATGTGAATTGCCGGAGTATCCAGGGATGCTAGTCGGCCCCAAGCAGAAGAACAAAGCCATAGCAAGAGAGCTAGGGGAGAGAGACAAACAGAATAAGCAAGCCCAACCCCCCAAAACACAGATGCTATTGACACCTCCTATAATACAGACCCTCCACACACGGCGTCTCCTCCCCCAGCTCAGGATTTGTGTTAATAAATCTAATAACTTCGTTTCACTACCTCCTACACCTTAATAAACGGTTTAATCCGTCTGCCGGCGCCATTAGAGGAGCACGCTCTCTAGAAGCTAATCTCATAAGGTGCTTTTGAAAGAAATATGAAATGATTCTTTCAGTATAGCAAATGAAGGATCATGGACACATATGAATAGGAGTTGGCTGGGCTTAATTTCCGCCGAGCTGTCTGCCACACATGCTGCAGATTTCATACTCCAAAGTATAATCCTTCGAGCAGCTTAATCGCCTAATCGAATATCCAATACAGCTCTTCGTTCTTCATATTGCAGCCCTACGCACATGGTTAGTTTAAAATATTCGAGATTGCTATTATCACCCACCCATTAAAAAGTATATTACTGGTACTTAGCCCTGATAAGGGGATTAAAAGCCGCTGTGCAATGTCCATAGTATTTTACTGCATACAATAACATTTTTTTGTCATAGCTTTGATAACAAACTATCGTTAAACAAATATCCTTACTACTTAATTTAATTATACTCCTAGGGCGGAGATGACCAAGTAGTTTTCTGCTCTTAAACTACCAACCCAAATATCCTTACGTCTTTGAAGGACAGTATATGCTCTATTCATCAAGAAGAAACACCCATTTAAAGAGAAAGGTACTAAAAAGCACTTCAAGGTAACCACCGGGCCTCTTCCTTCTCACTTCTTGTAAGCAGATTCGGCTTGAGGAGGAAGTGAGAAGACAGACAGATCGGGAGTCGAACGGAAGAAGCCTAACGTTAGACTGGAACTGGCCAGCTAAACCGGAAGTGACCTGGAATTGAGCTCACTACTTTGGTTCAGCATTTATGTTACACTTTTGGGTAACGTTTTCGGGCTGTAAGTTTATGACTTAAGCAAAGCCCAGGCTAAAAATGAAATTCTAATTATAAAATATTTTATTGTCTCGCTTCAGAACCATAAATTAGGCTCGCCAGATAATTGATTATGTTGCTGAGTTCTTAAGCTAAACAGTGGAGTACTCAATCGGCTCTTGTGCATTTTCTTCATCTAGCATTCATGTTCTTAGCTAATTCTGTGCCGCTTGTTGGAACATAGCTCCATAATTCATTACCATTTGTCACTGCACAATCAGTCTATTACTATTAACCCATTTGAGACTGATAGCCTCTTTCATGACAAGCCCTTTTCTTTGTTTCGGGATTGAAAGCAACCATTATGACAGCTTTTTGCGATGTATAGCGGTACGTTTTATAAGCCCTAGTCACTCTTGTATCCGTTTGAGTTCATTAAAAATGCAGTTTGAGCCTATTGAATGTGGGTTTCCCTGCACTACACGGTCCATTTGCGTAGTTGGGGTCCCTCTGAAGGAATTTGTTTGAGTGTCAGCAGTGTGTACCTAGAGATCATGTTCCGTTTCTATTATATTCCGTATCAACTGCGATTTGACTCCATGTTAATTAAAAAAAAGACAATTTGAAAACGTTTTTTAACTAATAAGAACGAAATTTAAAATGAAAAAAAAAATCGTTTAGAGCCTTCTGCTTAAATTCAGGAACATAAATATGCTTTAGTTCCACCCGACAAACCTATGAAATGTACTGTATATAAAAAGAAAATAAACTATTGTGAAAATTGTCTTTATTTTTTTATTCTTTACAATCCTCAGATGTGATAGCCAATACAGGTCTGTGATAACTGAAATAGCTGACATAATTGTTGGTATCGATCTTGTCGATGTTTCTGGCGAACATCATATCGATGCGAGTTTCTCCGCGAGTGGTAGGCACAGCTGGATTCGTCTTCAGTTCTAATCCATTTTCATTCATGAAATTTCCGAATCTATGGGTTTCTTTAGAAACCTAAAGAAGGTCCAAGTTGATATCGCCTGGTAAAAGTATAGGTATAGTGCCACCGTGCATGCGCGAACGCCAGCGGACACTTTTCGTTGACACGTTTTTGTAACGTTTTTTTTTCAGTTTAGTCATCGCTGAAGCATATTTATGCTAAAAGAAGTTTTTACTTCCGTTGCCTGGTACAAATCCCAGAATAAGAAAATGATTAAAAAAAAAAAAATAAGTAACGAAAACACATTAGAAAAAATGAGTGGAGGAGGCTCAGGTATTTTAATGCCGTCCTATGGAACCAGGAGAGTGAAACGGGCTCCGCTCCACAGGCATCTAAGTTTTGTGTGGGTTGCCATCTCGTAGGGGTTAATTCGATTATCTATAAAGCCATAGTTTAGTATCAAATCCCAACCTGAAATATAACAAGGCCGGGCATGTACACAATGACATGCGGCACACTCAGAACATGAACACACCGTTCCACTCTATTCTTAAGTACCTCCTAAAATAAAAACTCGCTAGCCCATTGCAACCCTAAGGCACAATGAGGAGAGGCGATTCATGGAGGAGCTCGGCCTGTTTTTGCTATTAATTACCCCCTCCCCCCTCCCTGTTATCCGGATCATTACCCCCACTCCACTCCTTTTTACCCCCGCCCCGTGTCACTTACACGGGCAATGTTATTAATAGCTTCAACCCCGCAGCCCTCGGCTCCACTCCTCAGCTGTATAATATGGTTTTTAATGTATCCCTTTCTCCTAATCCTTACCAGCTATCGCTTTATGCTTCCTCTCCTTCTAGCCTTTTACGAGTTAATAAATTGCTGAATACGGTTAAGTCAAGGTATAATTCTCTTCCCAGTCAAATAACATACAGGTTAGTTACATTCCTCACTATTCCCTCTTTATCGTCGACAGTAACTCCTCGGCTCAGTTCTTTACCAAGTAATTTAATCCCGAAGACTTCCTTATATTTTTCAACTCCTTAAATTTAAATCCTCTGTTCTCTCCCGTAACACCCGATCTCGTCCTTCGGATCTTTATATTCCTTCCCACCGTACTGCATTATTCGAAAAATCATTTGTCACCCGTGCCACCTCGCTATGGAATTCCTTACCTCTGACTGTCCACCATTCTACCAACCTAGAAACCTTTAAATCCCGGCTCTTCCAACACTTTGTATCCTTGCAAGTTTTACCTAATCTTCAATTTATATACAAGCTATTAATAATTGTATGGAATAAATTGTTTTCACTAGTCTGTACATTCAAAATTTTTTCAAAAGAATAACATTTCTCATATCATTTCATTTCATTCATTAAGGTTTTATCATCTTACCTTCTTCCCTTCAGGGAGTATAATCCGCTGAAGTTACTCCGATACCACAAACAAACAAGAAATGTCGGAATTTTATAATCCATACTTCATGAAAAATAGTAAAAACAATGTGCTCCCACAGAAAAACGACCTAGTGTCCGGAAGTGCCGACTAGAAAATTCAGAACCCCTTAGATCACGAAAATAAAAAAATAAAATCAGTCCCGTAACAGGCCACGTGGGCCCTGAGGGGCAGATACTATAGAGGTATCTGATTCATGACCATACGGCACACTAGGGAGATAATATCGTCAGTACTATGCTCCGGCCGCCTGATTTTCCCCCTGTTGCTTCAACTGCTAGAGTCATTAGCATCCATTACTAAATTAATTAAAAGCTGGGTTGGCCTAGGGACAGTTAGGGAGGCCGAATCTAATCCATGAACGAATACACTAGAAGAAAAATCTTTAGAGCTTGCTCGGTCCTCCAGCTTATGAGTCCAGTGCTCTACCACTGAGGTAACCTCGCCCCAGTTCACATACCAAGGAACCACCAAGGTGAATTTTTTATTTTTTTTAAATTTATTTATTTATTTTTTAACGCGTTTAACGTCTAGGTTATTAGTGCCTAGATTTGTTTTTTTACCCCGATTCCGCCGCGGAACCACCAGCCATGCTGCAGGGACATAGTTTGTTATCTGTACCTCCATAAAAAAAAAAAAAATAAATAAAAAAAATTACCTTCAATAACTTTCGTAATACCATCTTAATACGAATAAATTCATAATTTATTTGCGAATTTTATTGTGAATAAATTTTTATTCACAAATTATAAAGTGAATAAATTTGTATTCGTATATTTTAATGTGATTTTTTTTTGTAATCACTTGATTTTTTGTAAATATTCACATTTTTTGTGATTATTTACAATTTTTTCTGTGAATTTATTTGTATTCACAGGAAAATTTGTATTTTTATATTTAATATATGTGAATAAAAATAAATTCGTATTCACACTTATGAATACGAATTTATTTATATTCGTATTCACAAATATATGAAGTACGAATTTATTTATATTTTTATTCACAAATATATGAAGTAGGAATAAATTCGTATTTTTATTTATAAATAAAATTATGCCCATCTCTGCTTGCCAGCTACTAACCAAAACCTCCAAAGTCAGACTGTACAAGACACTGATCCGCCCAGTTCTGACCTACGCCACTGAAGCCTGGCCCATGAGCAAATCCGACGAAAGGAACTAGCTAATATTCGAAAGAAAAATCTTACGCCGGATTTACGGACCGCTTAGGGAAGGGGAAGTATGGAGGCGGCTTATGAATCAGGACTTAAGCGACCTATTCGGAGATTCGGACGTTGTTCAGTATATTAAAATTGGGAGACTTCCCTGGGTTGGACATGTTGCTCGGATGATTGAACAAGGGATTCCCAGGAAAGCTCTGGAAGGCCACTTGGACTGCACCAGATGAAGAGGAAGACCAAGACTTAGATGGGCTGATGCAGTAGCTGCTGATTCGAGGTATCTTGAAGACACTGTCTTCTTAATACCCCAAACTCGAAGGCGGCGGCATGTGATCGAGCTGGATGGCGGAAGCTTTTGGAGGAGGCCAAAATACCCAAGTCGGGTTGTAGCGCCATTAGACAAGAAGAGTTAGCTGTGGAGGTTCATACATATATTTATGTAATTCAAATAAAGAAATACACAAAATAAAATGTAGTATGTGTTACATAAAATCACTAAGCTAAACCCCTTTAGTAGGATGGCTGAAACTAATGCTTTAGGTTTTATCTTAAAACTCTTCGGATAGTAACATCCAGTTAGTTTCTGTTTTTTGTTAGAAGATTGGAAACCTATTTCTACTAGATAAGAGAATGGAAAAACAATTAAAAATCTTCTCACCCCAGACGACCTGACATCCATTTTTAAATTATATCCCTTAAGTTCTACTTTAATCATGATCTTCTTAAATGAGGCTTAATATTGTAGACCAATTTTACATATTACGGAACCCCTATTCATTTTCTCACTCCCATGGTCTCCTTGTCGTTCCTGGGGTTGGTCGATATAGACCACTTTTTGGGGCATTAAAAAAATCCTCTCTATTTTAAAATATTATACCTGTTGGTCTTTTCTAAATTGAGAAAAGCAGGGAGGGTCGAGCCCCTTTAATAGGTGGGGTTTGACGTTGCGTCAATCAGGCCAAGAGGAAGTGGGGATGGGAGGGAGGTTGAGGGAAGCTCTATTTCCAAAGCGTTTTTCACCAAGGGCCGTTCTCTCTCGGGGAAAAAATATCGGAGCAACCGTCATCCTCCGGAAAAGACAGATTTTTAATTAAAAACTTGATAGGAGCCCCCCCTCCCTTCCTCCCCATCCATTATTCTTTCCCTTCTACCTTTCATATCTCTCGAGTGTTCCCGGCAAAGCGGATTAAAAGCAATTAAACCTGCTCAGCCCCTCAGGGCCGGCTAACAATTGTTCTGTAAACACACGACCAATCAGAATCGCCCTTATAATTTATATTAAGTTTTCATTTTTTGTTTCTCCTTTTATTTTTATTTATACTTTATCCTCATTTTTTGAGAATCCTCTAAAGAAAATTATAGGGCTCAGAAAAAGTAAATTTTAGGGCATCTGCTAACTAAAATTCTTTTAAATTATTCTGATCTCTATGGTGGTATGTTTTTTCATTTATTGTGTTATCAATTTAATCTAAAAATAAATACGTTATATATATACCTCGTTTACCCAGATCAACTGGGACCATGGCCAATCCGTTTTAACAAAAATCTGGGTTATCCGAAGAATAACGGAAAAACGAAAACAAAAAACAAAAACATATAAATCACCGAAATATTTTTAATGGAGCTTAGAACTTGGATTGACACATTCTACAGTCAACCGACATAACTTATGGGATGACCTGATACTTATTTTTGGAATGAGATTTTCATGCTCAAAATGGTTACCCTTTAGATGGAAATAATTTAACCGTTTTGGAGGGTCATGCGCCCTCTCCTTGTCCTATTTCCATCTAAGTAGTTGTAATGTATTTAGTGATATCAATTTGTTCTGTAGATGTGCAGAAAAAAATAAAGTCCGAACAAGAAAAAAGTTCTTTTCCTTTATTGTGACATATTTCAGAATCGTGAGAGAGAGAGAGAGAGAGAGAGAGAGAGAGAGAGAGAGAGAGAGAGAGAGAGAGAGAGAGAGAGAGAGAGATTGTTGATACGTCAGATGGGTATGCTATGGAATGGTCATAAGAGAAGTGGGCCGAAAGGAACTGTAAGAAAAGAGATTGTTTCCATAAATAAAGCTTGGAAAACAGCTTGTCACAGGCCTTTCTGATAAGCCCTCCAATATACAGTCCACATCCAGCCCTGCCCCTCCAATATTGCCCTGTGCAGCTTCTGACAAAATGCTCACATACATTACTCCCTTCACTCATAACATACACGCCAGTAGTTATGGATAGCCATGATAAACCCCCTGGTGTCTGTGTCGTTTCTAATCTGCCAATAGTCAATTCCTTTCCATTATCGATGATATAATGCCTTTATGAAATAATTATAACGAAAAAAAATCAGAACCGTAAAACTGTAAAGGCATTTGATTGACGCGTTGATCGAACGGCAAACTATGGAGATCGTGTGTAAGTACTATCCTCCGGCCGCCTGGTTTTCCCCTTTGCAGGTACCCATTAATAAATAATATTAAAGGCTGGTTTGGGCTAGGAAGGGTCAGGAAGGCCGAATCCAACACACGAACGAAGACAATAGAACATTAAAATCTTTAGTGTGCTCAAGTTTTGAACTCAGGTACCCGACCCCTTATGAAGTAATTATGCTCAATTAAAAAAATATGCTGACTCTGTACATAAATTATTTCGTTTAGAGCCTTCTGCTCAAATTCAGGAACATAAATATGCTTTTGCTCCCCCCGACAAACCTATCTAATGAAATGTATAACATATATTCTTCTTTTTTGTACATGGGCACCGTGCTTGTGTGAACGCCACTGCGCATGCGAAAACGCCAGCGAACACTTTTCTGTGACACCTTTTTTGAACGCCTATTTCTACCCAACAAACCTATGTAAAGCACTGTATATAGTCTACTTAAATATAGTCACATAGTCTTCTTTTTCGTACATGACCATTGCACGAACGCCAGCGGACACCTTCTTGTGACACTTTTTTCTAACGCTAGGTCCACCCAATAAACCTATGTAATGTACTCTATAACATACAGTCATCTTTTTCGTACATGGCGAACGCCACTGTACATGCGCAAAACCGCTGCGCTAGCGCGAACGCCACTGCGCATGCGCGAACGCCACTGCGCATTCGCGAACGCCAGCGGACACTTTTTTCCAGTTGTCACCGCTAAAGCATATTTTTGCTAAAAGAAAAACAAGAAGAAACTATTGTATTTGTGAATGCTCTACATTGCATACTGCGCACGCAATGTCTTTATATAATAAGAGGTCCTTAATACAAATAAAAGTATAACTATACAATAATTAAGTAATAATAAATACTATTTTTTCACATTTTTATAATTAATTCCTTATTAGTTACTTACATTCAATTCAGATTTAGCTCTTTTTAATTTTACTTTAACCAGCTAACTCAAAAATCTAAAGAAAAAAATTTAAGAGCGGTCCTCTCTCACTTTATTTTTCTTCATAGAGAAATGTGCCCAATCAGATATCTCTACAGTATCTACCCCACTGGGCCCTTGTGGCCTCTTTAGGGACTTTTTTTTACGGGAAATTTAATAATTTAAATCAGGACTAAATCGTCAATTAGCACACAATTGTGTTTAAAAGAATGGGAATAATTAACAAAAATTGTACTACATTTTTTTAATTAGAAATTTGACTTGGTTTTTACTTTGGTGTGGGTACATGTAAATGTGGTGGCTGTCATATTCAAGGAGTTCATACAAGTCAAATGGGACATCTAGGTCACGTCTAAAAAGGAACTCAGTATATGTTTAATTTTGTGATATATGTTACAAGGTTGTTTGTCCTTATTAGTCATTAGATACTAATGACTAATAAGGACAACGCTGAGGGTCACACGGCTGTGCCCGATACTTAATCATGCTACTGCTACTCCTTCATGCTGAAATCTTCTCTGTGAAGAATACCACTCTCACCATCTATCCGTCATTCTCAAAAGAACAGATAGAATTTCACCTGTGTGAATCTCGTGGAATTTGAACCTTGTGGTTATAGAGAAGGAAGATGGTGCAAGCTAAATTAGATAAAGAAATGATTTTGAAGAAACTCCAACTTTTAAGAAAGCAATTTCAGGGTTTTAAACAATTCACTTGTTAAAGATGATAAGATATAAGAATAAATTAAGGAAAAGAAACGGAAGACGGTTCTCCTTCTCAGAAGTATAAAAAACCCATTATCAAATAAATAAACGGTATTGGAGGGTGAAAAGGAGGAGAGAAGGAAAGAAGATGTAATAGAGCCGGTGGTTCGGAAATCTGCCAGTCCTCAGGTCTAAGAATATTAACTTATTATGGGTGGGAAAATTAAAAAGTGGGTGTCTCGGGGAGATCTCAACCCATAACAGTCAATTCTAATTTGGTTCCTGGGGCCTGTTTCTTCCAGACGGCAAACCCCGGGATGGGGGTGGGCGAACTTCAGGCGGCGATAACAATTGGTTCTTCAAGGGGGGCCTCCCCCTCGGCCCAAGAAGAATTAAATATAAAAAAGGAGCCGGAGTCGTAGAGCGGCGTCACCCGCAGGCCCCTCCACACCGCCTTCCTCCATTTTCTTTTATTTCCGCACCGCCTGTCATTATTTTCTCCATCTTATCGCGAAATGAGTTTTATACCGCGGGGCGCGAGAGTAATCCCGCGAGCTGCCCCGGCCAGGCAGCCCTCCCACCCTCCACCTCTTACCCTTTAAAAAGAGATTTCTTAAAGAATTAATTAAGATTGATGTTAACTGGGTAAAAAACTGGATCTCCTCCCCCTCCGTGCGGTGAAGTATAATTAAAACTTGGGTAATTAATGGATGACTGAGAACCCCGCCCCCATGGTTATTTCATCTTCTCTAAACTCGTTTAAATTTTATTTTACACTCTTTTTCTTTTCTTCTGTTTTTTTTGTTTTTTTTTTTAATATTAAAATAATGTGTATATAAGCAATTATTTTTTCCTTGGCTCCGGACATTTATTAAAAATAATAAATTCCTCTTAATTTATATAAATCTATGAGTAAAATTGCAATTGAAAAGTTTGTTGTTAATGGGTTGGTAGTATTTATTTATTATTTGATCACTGCTACGCATTATAGCCGATTAGCAGATAAAACGGTGTCTTTCTCCCTTGCAGACCGGTTATAAATTAATTATTAATACTTGAATAATGTTAAATCGAATTAATGAGAAAATATATTTTTATTACCGTGAACATCCAGTGCATACGACTCTCTCTCACACACAAATAAAACCTGGAAAGTCATAAATACATATAATTCGATGAGGACAGCGACTTACTTTCACTGGAGGAAATTTTATTCCTCAGAAGCAGACAGGGAAGCCAGAAATGCAACCACAAAATTGATCGTGGACGAAGAACAAATTACATTACAAGACGTTTACAAACTTACTAAAAACAAAACCAACAAGTGGCAAAACAAATGGATACACACTACCGACAAAAAACTACGAGAAATAAAGAAGACCATGAGTACCTGGCCATCGAGTAACCCACTGATAAGAATTGGTCATTCGCTACTTACTCACTCTCATTTAATGACGAGACGAGAACAGGCCATATGCAGAATTTGTAACAACAAACACATCCTAACAGGTTGCAAGGGCATGGGGACTACTTGGACATTCCACGTGACCTACTGATTGAAGGTACCAACATTTGGACAAAATATTATTAAATTTACGTAATAAACATATATTCAACCAACTATAAAATAGAACTCTTGAATACATGTAAATATTCTTTTTGAGAAATATAACTACAATATTCTATAAGTTTCATTTAGTATGAAATCATTGAAAGTGTAAAAATGCAAATTACTTGTATATATACCTATATACATATATATTTTGTATACTTGTATAATTAGAAGTATTATTAATGTTGGAAGTATAGGTATAATTTAAACTGTGTAATTATATATAAGCACATGTAACAACATATGTATGGGGCGAGGTTAGCTCAGTGGTAGAGCACTGGACTAATAAGCTGGAGGCCTGAGTTCAAATCCCGAGCAAACACTAAAGATTTATTCTTCTAGTGTCTTCGTTCATTGGTTGAATTCGGCCTCCCTGACCGTCCCTAGGCCAACCCAGCATTAATTAATTTAATAATGGGTACCTTGGGTGCTAATGACTCTAGGCAGTCGAAGCAGCCAAGGGGAAAATCAGGCGGCCGGAGCATAGTTCTGACCACACTATCTCCCTAGTGTGCCGAATGGTCATGAATCAAATACCTCTATAGTATCTGCCCCTCAGGGCCCACGTGGCCTGTTACGAGACTGATCTGTAACAATGTTTATATAATTTCATGTAACAATTGAGGCTTTTTTTTTTTTTTTTTTCTCAGCTACAATAACCCTATGGTAGAGCTGTTTATTAGTTACAGCGTGTCCCATATCTTTTGATACACTGCACGCAAAACAATTGAGGCTTATAGATGCAAAAGCGCTTCTATCCCATTTTTGGCTCATATCGTTTTTTGTTTTTTTTTTTCAAATCTGTACCAATCCTACCAACTTGATATAGAAAATCACCAGCCTTTTAATATAGAACAGGATAATACAGTATATTATCCTGTTCTTTATCCCTCAAGATCATGTATTTGTTTCCACTTGTGTTTTCCAAAAATTATTCCCCTTAATCTAGGAATGGGCTTCTTTACCTCAACATTACATATTGAGCTTGAAAAGGAGTATGAACCTCTGATGTGAAGTAGAGGGGGTCCAACACCCTAAGAAGGTTTAAGTGAACGATATCTAAACTTTGGAAAATTGAAATGTTCATTTTGTAATTTTTTTAAAATTAAAAAATACATTTTTCTTAAATTTTGGTGTATCTTTTTCGTTAAACAAATACCGTTACCAATATATAAGTAAGGTATTATAAGCAGAACGAAATTAAAAAAGAACCAGAAGTTTAGTTAAAAAAGAGTGTTCTCTATCCTTTGGCGAATGATTCACTTCAATTTGTATATTATTTGTTTAATTAATTTTCTTACGTAGGGTATATACTACTTAATGACCGTGCCAAAGGTCGAGGGTTCGATTCCCACTAGGGGTGGTGGCTTTTCTTTCGAAAAAAGAAAAGGCATCACCCCTATCCTGGGTAGATAAGGGTGGTGGTAACCTATAGATAAGCCGTCCTATAATTCGTAGTTAATAATAAATGGACGTTAAAATTTAAACTACTTAATGGACACGTAGCAGCACATATGTTTTAATTAACACATATGTTATATAACAAGATACCCCAAATCACATGAAAAACAATTTATGGTGCATCTTTTACAACTAAGTGCCGTATTTTAAATTTTAAAAAATCAGAGTTGTGTTTATGAAAAATCGCTCACGGTTATCTCAAGTGGAAGATGACGATCATGTACTAATTAAGTTACAATTTCTATTTTGACTATTATAAAGCTGAAATTTCCCTAGCCTTCCTTAGCGGCTACCTTTCAGCTTAAAAGGTTCAGTGCTGACCAGGCACTGTTTATTAAGGTGTTTCGAACAACAGCAGCCAAGTCCTGACAGACTCTTTTTTCGTTAACACAATTTTTATTTTAATATTAATTCTGAAATAGTTCGTAAACCTTATCTTCAATAAAGTATTGTTATATTTTTTCATTTCTATTTTATTTTTTGTGTTGGCTCCTTCTGAGGAAATTTTCAATATACAATGCCAACAATTGATGATCCCAACGAAGAAAAGGCGAAAGGACAACAACTGCCCCATACCTTACCCTGTGGTTCACAAATACCCTTCCTCAGCAGATGATTGAAGATTAAATTAGATGTAAATAGATACAGGTGTAGGGGCGAGATTAGCTCAGTGGTAAAGCACTGGACTAATAAGCTGGAGGCCTGAGTTCAAATCCCGAGCAAGCACTAAAGATTTTTTCTTCTAGTGTCTTCGTTCATGGGTTGAATTCGGCATCCCTGACCGTCCCTAGGCCGACCCAGCCTTTAATTAATTTAATAATGGGTACCTTGGGTGCTAATGACTCCAGCAGTCGAAGGAGCCAAGGGGAAAATCAGGCGGCCGGAGCATAGTACTGACCACACTATCTCCCTAGTGTGCCGTATGGTCATGAATCAGATGCGTAGCCTGTTACGGGACTGATTTTTTTTTTTTTTTTTTTTTTTTAGATACAGGTGTAAAACCTAAAATATGGGTAATATAAAAATAGGCACTAAATTAATAAATACAGGGTGATATTTGGCTTACCGATGAGAAGAAGGAGAACTATGGCTTACGGAGGTGCAGTAATTTCTGAATAGAGTTGATGGAGGTAAGTTGGAGGAGAGGGGGAGATTTTTTAGTACTTACATATTAGCTCCAACGCAGGTTAGAGATCATCAGCGCCGGCGCATAACTCATTAGCATTTTTATTGGCCTATTTCTATGGTCAATGCTATTGGTCATTGTTTGTAGTAACCGTCTTGTTTACTTTCTGTTGTCAACGCAATTTACTTGTAGATTTGTGTTTTTTTACGCGATTTATTTTCATTGTTTGTTGTTTGAGTTCTTAGTCTTCTTTGTGTCCTTTGCACTGTTCTTGTTTCTGCTACGAGAATGCGTCTTTGGGATTTACTTACAAATGTAAAAGATGCTAAATTGCGTATGGGCCCATTTTTCACCGAAAAACCTGTGATCTATATTATTAACGAGCTGGATTGGAAAAGAGTTTCGATATAATCTTGAGGGAGCGTAGCGATCGGAAAGAAATAGAAATTATGCCTTTAACAAAAGTACTACGCGTTTCCTTGAGTTTATGTCTAAACCCTAGTCAACCCAAATCGTTGATAATCCCGTCGCCATATTGGCAAAAATTCAATTGATGCCTGAGCTGATGATAGAGAACTCTCTCTGACCTGGTGATGATCCAGATCTCTGAAAGTCGGTTCTTTCGCCTGCGTTGTAGTTAATACGTAAGTACTGATTGTTCTGACCACCCATTAAGGGCAGGTAGTTGGAGATAACAAGGGTGTGGAGAGAGCTGTCATAAAAGTGAAGTGATAATGGAAGGCTGGCAGGTGTGAAGGGTTTCAATATTTTAGCGTTGGGTGTGGATTTTAAGCGGGATGTTTTTAACATAAGAAAAATGTTTCAATAGGTTGAGTATATTACTTCATTGTCAATTTGATGAGGATTGTGAATCGGTGAAAATCAAACTTATGCCCGTCTGTGATGGCTTGGTTGATTCTGTTTTTGTCTGTCCAAAGTAGGTGCTATTGCGGTTTGGCGTGATACATAGAATCAGTTATACGATTTCTTTGTGTGATTGGGTCTTTTAAATGAGTGTATAAGTTTCTATGTTTACTGATTGCAGAAAGTCCTAGGTTGAGGTTAGGAAAAGTTCTTGTTTGGAAGGGATTTTGTTTTTCTTCCAAGAGATTTATATGGGCATTGCAAAGGCGAATAGGTTATATATACTAAATAGGTGTCACAACCAACATACTGAGAGGAAATGTTCATGGGAAGCACCAAACAGCGGACTCAAACCTCAGCATTATCTGACATTAAAATGAAGTCGTTTTGAGAAATAGTTATGTAGTTATTTTTAAAATCTTTTACAGTAGAAGTAAAGGTTTTACAAATAATTTCAAGCGGTATTTACTCCCTGTAGGGTGGAATGCTAAATATAGGTAACCTAATCTGTATCTATTAATATATTTTGTCAGAAGGGATAAATCCTATTATTGTTCTAAAGTGACAGATAAGATTGGGAGAAGGAAGGTAGACTGAGATAGAACTGCTGAGACAGTAGAGGAAATTGAAGAAGCAAGAAGTCTAGTCACGTACTGCTTGCTGCTGGCAGGTCGTTAAGTGTTTAAATCACCTTGTTTCGCTACATTACATGCTCAAGTCAGCAGCTCCTCCCTCCTTACATGGGACAAGTATTGGGGGGTTCTCTTTTACAAAGTATATATATATATATATATATATATATATATATATATATATATATATATATATAATAATCAATAATCTACTGGAAAGAAAATTTCACACATCTATCATCTATTTATTAGCATAAATATACTTTAGCGATGACTAAATTGAAAAAAAAAAGTGTCACAAAAAACGTCCGCTGGCGTTCGCTTATGCGCGGTAGCCATGTACGAAAAGAAGACTGTATGTTATACAGTACATTACACAGGTTTGTAGGGTGGACCTAAAGCATATTTATGTTCCTGAATTTGAGCAGAAGGCTCTAAACGAAATTCCTTTGAACGAGGCCATTTCCAGTTCACCAAGATGCCCTTAGGTTTGAAAAATGCGCCCATGACGTACCATTGACTGATGGACGAACTTCCCAGCGAATTGAGCGCCGATTTCTGCCAGGGATACATGTTTCATCGTATATTTATAATAATAAATTCCTCTTAAATTATATAATTCCGAGGATAAGTTTTCAAATTAAGAGTTTTTTTGTAAATTACTATGAACTAACACAAGTCGATTATAGTATTCCCAACATCCTATAAATAAAAAAAAAACAGGAAATTAGGGCTCCAAAATTTCGACAAAAAAAAAAGTTTGGTGGTAGAAAATCTCCTTTAAGTTATATGGTATTTTTTAAAATAAAGAATTTCCTAAGACCCTATAGGTACAATTTATAATTACTTCCAACTCTAGCAATTTTTTGACTGTTACAAGTAAATAACTACCAAAAAGTCAATCCATGGGAAAGACAACGTTCTTACAGATACAGCGAAATTGGCCATTGAATTCAACTACATCTGCTTCATGGAAGGTTTTGGAACATGAAGAATTTATAGCGATCATTTATTACAAAAATTATTAGATGATTTTTAGACAATTTCATAATATTTGTTATTGATTGAGTATTTTTTCTTGTTTCGCTACATTACTAAAAATGTACGAAAAGAAAATTCATTAGTGCAAGAACTCATTAATGCATGAAGTAACAAAACTCCATTCCACATTTTTGACAAAAGGCAGCCAGTTGTTCAACCTATCTCTCAATAAACTTCCATTTCCTTTACAGGGACTTACTAAATGCAGAAGATTGCCTGTAGGTCGTGAATCTGTAGTCCGTTAGGGGGCCGAGGAAAACATTCGCGAGGAACCTCCGATTCATCGAGAAAAACAGAAGTACAATATTAGACGTCCAGAATGTTTAGTAAATTAAATGAAAGTTTGTCTATTTTATGATGGCATAATTAGAATTAAATTATCTAGAAAAGTTTTTGAGCAATGTTTTCTCATTCAATAAAAATTTGTCTACATTAAAAAAAAAAAAAATAAAATGGAGTTATCTGCTTTTCCCTTCGGGATCGGACCATATTTCAAATGAACATTTTTGTAGGAAATTATGCCCTCACCTCCTAGAGTTTCGAAACTTAGACCTGAATCCCCCCGTATAAATGTAAATAGGAATAAGAAATATACTATATTATACAATGTATTCTATTTTTTTGGGGGGGGGGGAGTTAATTAGCATAGATTAAAGAACTGGTCTTATTCTTTTCTTTCTTCCTTTCTTTTGATTTTTGTTTGTTATTTGTATGAATTACTTGTACATTTAAATTTATTTGTTTTGTCTGTAAAAGAGCAAATCACCTGTACTGAAAATATTTATTTAAATTTTAACGTCCATTATTATTAAATGAGAGGAGGCCCGGTGCCGTGAGTGTTAAGGCGTGAGCACATAACACTACGTGCCAAAGGTCGTGGGTTCGATTCCCACTATGGGGTGGTGGCTTTTCTTTAGACAAAAGAAAAGGTATCAGCCCTATCAGAAAAGGGTGGTAACCTATAGATAACCCGTCCCAAAATTCATAATTAATAATATTGGACGTTAAAATTTAAATAAATAAACATTAACTTAGAATTTTGGGACGGGTTCTCTATTGGTTACCACCCTTTTCTAGCCAGGATAGGGCTGATGCCTTTTCTTTTTTCTTTGGTATTCTTCGTAACCCACGACCTTTGGAAAGGAATGTTACGTGCTCACGCCTTAAAATCACGGCCACCGGGCCTCCTTGCTGAAAATAAATAAATAAATTTAATCAGATACTTTGTATCACTGATATACCCTTTATCCATGATTTAGCCAAATCCCGTTTCCTGACCTTTTTCTCTAAACTCCCAGCCCACCCCAATCCTCTTGGCAGATCCCTTTCTTCCAATGTTATTCCTGATAATCCTCCTCGCCGCCTCCGCCGCCATTGGCCACGAGACAACTTATTGCAAGAAATTGTGTAAATATTGTAAATAGTGTACATAGTTCAACCAATTTTATTGGGAGTAGCAGTAATGACTGCCTTCTCCCCTCATCTCATCCAGTGTGTTGCCATTGTTAGTTCAAATTTACTTATTGTACATATTTGTACAGATTGTAAATATCAATAAAGGAGATATATCTAAAAAAAAAAAAAAAAAAAAGATACTTTGTATATAATAAATATTAAATTATTTTAGTTTGACGATTCAACTTAGTTTGAAGATTACAAAATGAATTTTTAATTTCCAGAAGACCTGTTCATGACCTGAAATCCATCGAACTCCTAACCATTACCCTGGATTGGATAAGATTTTATATCCCCTTTTAGAACAGTTTGGTTGTATATCGTGAGTTTCGTATCACTTCTGACGTTAATGGTTTTGGAACTTTTCTAAAAGCCTTGTCTTCTTCGATCTAATGGAAAAAGTTTGCGATTCCCCAAACGATAAGTTCTTTTTTTATAAACGAAGCATTGAACTCACTACTGACTCAAGTAATGTTATTAATAGAATCATAAGCAAGTGAACTTGTCTTTGATAATATATAAGCGGGGAATAAAGTGAGTACCTGTCAACATACTATTATTAAGTTTTAGATTTTACTTTTCGCTTTTATTTAAATTGGATGAGGTAGATTTATTTTGATATATATCGCTTGTTTATATTGTGGACACAGAAGGCGAGAAAAAAGAAGCAGTTTTTTTTTAAAATTCTTTTAGACTTAATTTGAGAATGAATGTTATTAGAAAAGAGTGAATATATGTCAAATAACTAAATTGACATTATTTTTCTTACAGTAGAGATAGTTGCCGCAGAGATTACACAGTATGGAAATAATCGGGTTTCGGTCTTGATAGGTAATGAAATTATATTTTAAAATAAAAATGAGTTTCCAAAAATAAAGAAAAAAGTAATAATCAAAAATGAGAGATACGAGTACACAATTAGTGACTCAAATATAGATAAATCAAATTAAATGAAGAATTATTTTTAATTCAGCCACTTATAGTAACTTATATTTACATAATTATTATCTCTAGTCATTTGTTATTATTATTTATTTTTTACACACACACACATATATATATTGACCACAGTACTATTTTATTTTTAAATTATTAAATGTAAAATTAGAACCTTGAAAAAATTGTTGTCAAAGGAACAACACCTTCCACTATATTCATTACATTTAGTTGTAGATGGATTAGTAGAATGAAGTGGACCCAAATCCTAAGACGTCGGGAGCCGAAACTCTTCCCATCAGTGAAATACTGTTGGGTTATGTAAACTTGTGCATGATTATTTACATCAGAAGGTCCCAACAAGAATATTATTGCATGTTCAGAAATTAAATTGGTAAAACTGAAGGAGAGTGTCCTCAGCACCGATTTTCTTCAAAGTTTGCACTATAACGTATTTTGATGCACTAAACACGAATCCGTTGAAAAAAAAGTTGCTGGACACTAGGAAAGAAGTTATTTAAAAAAAAAGTTCACTGTTATGAAGGTTAGGGAAGACTGCCTTGGACGACTTTTAGGCATAGAATTCTTTTCATTTCTGCGAGTTGGATTGACTAGGGGTTTTGATGTTTTCTTGAGCGAGCGGAGCGAGCGGAAACGCATAGCACGTATGCCCAAAAGCGACAGTTTACGACCAAGTCAGCTACCACAGGTGAGCCTAAATTTCAATTACACTTCGTCATTAAGGACTATTGCGCAGGCGCGTGTTTACATTGTAAGGCCCCGTTTTCCCTTTGGCCTTGTTAAGTGAATAAGGATGAGAGAAAAGGTTGGCTGTCCATCTCTAGAGATGTGAGAACCACGAATCCGCAAACGTTGCGTCTGGGATGTTGGCACTGCACGTGGCTGATTCGTAAGATTCCTGGAAGATCTAAGACCTGACAAGAGTTTCTAGTTCAATCACCTGCAAAAGCAGGAGTGGGGTACAAAGGGTTTAAAAAGAGCTGGCTTACCTCCGACCGAGAGAGTTTGCATCCGTTCCTGAGACTTCGGCCCAGATGCTGTTCAGAGGTAGGCCAGTTCCAAATTCTCTATAATCTCCCCAAATGATCATATTTGATAACTCTACCTATCCGTCTCTCTCACTCAACCTTTTCTCTCATCGTAGCAATGGTTTATGATATTTATGTTTTGTATCCTCTGTGTAAATTATAGTTTTAAAAAGGAATTTCCGCTTCTCTAAAATATTTCCCCATTGTCTATATCTCTAAATCCCGTCCTTGCTAATCAGTCCCTTACAAATGGTGTCAGGTTTCCGGGTATTATTTAAATGTCCAGCTGCAAGCCGGCATTAGATAAGAACCCTGCTCTCGAGATAGGCCGGCGGCTGTACTGCTGACGCTGATAGGACAATTCCTCGAACTGATATCTCGGCGCTGGGTAGTTGTTCATTCAATGTCCTCACGTTTCCTGGTTTAAGGACCGCCAAATACGGATATTTGGTGGTTAGCCCTGTTAGAGAGTAAAGCAATCCCTATTCGTAAGCATAACGTGTTGGGGTTCACTGGAAACGTTGAAAATAGAGCTATACGATGGTGGTAACGGAACAGCAGTTTGCCGATCTGAAAACGGCATTGGATCAGGCGTTGGCTGCAAATGAGCAATTCAGGGAAGAATTCGAGAGGACAAGGCATGAGGGTAAGCCAGGAAAGAGGGATCTTTCTCTTCAGGGAATGGCCGGTCCATGGTCCGGTGACGATTCTGGGGTTCCAATCCAAGACTATCTCAATGGTTTGGAATTAGTGGCAACTAGCGGAAACTGGGAAGATCGTGATAAATCCCTTGTGTTAAGGATGAGACTGAAAGGGATGGCTGCGAAATTTTTGGCCAGCAGATCGGATCTCAAGGGGCCAAATGTAAAATATTCCACGATTCGAGATGCTCTTTTAGACCGCTTTAAGGCGACTATGCAACCTGAGCAGTTTCTCCTTCAGCTTAGTTCAATGAAACAAGAGCGTGGGGAGGATGTCAGAACTTTCGGAGATCGTTGTCGGGAGATGGGTGAACGATCACTCTCAGGTGAGGGATCGGAGGAAGAAGTTATAGGGGCTCGCAAACAACTGGATAAAGTCGTCCTTACATCATATTTAAATGGGCTCGGAGGAGAGATTGGGAGGCTGACGAGACTCGCGTTCCCAAAGGAATTACAAACCGCGATTGAGAAGGCTAGAGCCATTGAAACGGAGTTAGGGCGACACGAAAAGGGAATATTTACTGTAGAGAAGAATCCCCAGGATAACGAAATTCCCAGTCCCGAGGAAGTTGGACAAAGCGAAGTAAGGGTCATTGAGAGGGGTAATCCAAGTGGCTGTTATCGCTGCGGGGATACGAATCATTGGGCCAGGGGATGTCGACAAACAGAGAGGGTTAGTGATATTTCTCCCAAAAATAGTACGAATTGTTATAGGTGTGGTCGTCGTGGGCATATCGCTCGCCAATGTCGTTCCAAACCCCTCGTGAAAGGAACTTTGCCAAAGAAGGCCCCAAACGCGAACGACTTGGGGAGGGCACCGGCCCTAAGTCGGCGACAAGGGGATCGCGCTACGAATTACTAGGCATAGGTGGGGGAGGTGAGAAAGGGTTAAAGGTGAGCACCTGGATAAATGGGCGGATTCATAGGATGATAGTAGACACTGGTGCTGAAGTTACTCTAATCAGGTCTCCTGCCTCAGGATCCAAATTAAGACCCGCGACTAGTAAGATTAGGGGGGGTAACTGGTGTGGTAATCCCGGTACGCGGTATTCAAACGGTGAATATCGAAGTTAAGGGCCATCGACTGTCCCACGACGTCATAGTGGCTGACGTCTGCTTAGAAGGAGATGGACTATTAGGCTTAGACTTACTAGGGAAATTAGACGCCCATATAGACCTACGTTCGGGATTGTTAGTCACGGGAGCATCGCCTAAAATTGAATCCCTACCTTCCGTTGGTTCGATAACAAAGAGGGATGAGTTAAAAATGTCTGCGAACCGAGAGTGGGTACGTTTCATGAGTAGGACGGCGAGAGAACTAGAAGCCAAGTTTTCAGGTCATATCTTATCCCTTCCAACTAGCGTGAATATAGGAGCTAAGCCGATAGTCAAGGAGGAATCAAGACACACGGGGAAGAAGGATAACAAAACCAGCTCAGCGCGTCTTTCGCGAGAGGAAACGCTTCCGGCCTTCAGTGAATCTCTATTAGAGATTTCCGTACCAGGGAAACTAGACCAGAAAGCTGTCATAATTGAGCCGTCAAGAGCACTTCCCAATGGGGTTGTAGGAGGGAGATGCATTAACACTCCTCGGGACGGCCGTTCGTGGATGCAGTTCGTCAATTTCACCGCTTCGGCTGTGACATTGCCACGGCTTCTAGTGGTAGGTCTGGTAGAGAGAGATTGGGCGGAAGACGGTGGATCTTGTTCGGAGAGGGAACGCGAGGATGGCTCTAAAACTCCTGTTGGTTTCGCCTCGATCGTTGGCGAGAAATTGGGCCATTTAAGTGGTGGGGAAAGGAGGGATATGGAGTCCTTGTTGTCCAGATATTCAGACATTTTTTGTGAACCGGGTCCCGAAGGTTGCTCCCTGCCTGTTCAGCACCATATTGAAACTGGAGATGCCAGACCTGTGGTGAAACGCCCGTATCGTGTGCCTTTCAGTGAACGGGAGGAAATGGAACGGCAGGTTCAGACGTTGCTTGAACGAGGCGTCATTACGCCGTCTAAAAGTCCTTGGCAAGCACCTGTAATTCTAGTCAAGAAAACTTCCCCAACAGGTGACTTAAAGTATCGATTCTGCACAGATTTCCGTGGCCTCAATGCAGTTACTAAGGTCGATACTTACCCGCTTCCGTTGATACAGGAAACCTTAGAACAATTGGGGAGTAGCCAAATCTTTTCCACAATTGATCTTTCGAGTGGGTACCACCAAATACCGATAGCACCCCAGGATCAGGCAAAAACGGCCTTCACGACTGTAAACGGACACTATGAGCACAAAAAAATGGCTTTCGGCCTTGCGGGGGCACCTGCCACGTTCCAACGGGTCATGGACCAACTTCTTGGCCGACTGAAGGGCACCGGGTGTTTCGTTTACCTCGATGATGTGGTGGTTTATAGCTCATCACTGAGGGAACACATGCTCCGGTTAGAGGAGTTGTTCGACATATTCAGAGGCGCTAATCTAAAAGTGAACTTGAACAAGTGCGCTTTTGCGGCATCGGAAGTGACCTATCTGGGACACGTAGTTACAGCCGAGGGAGTGAAACCAGATCCTAGAAAATTAGAGGCGATCAAGTCTTTTCCAGCCCCCAGAAATGTGAAGGAGTTGCGAAGTTTTCTAGGGTTGGCAAGCTATTACCGTAAATTCATAAAAGGCTTTGCGGATCTTTCAAGACCGCTGACAGAATTAACTGAGTCACGAATACGATTCCAGTGGGGCGACAAGCAACGGAAGGCTTTTGAATCGCCTTGAGAAATCCTAAGTTCGGACTCAGTCTTGTGCTATCCGAATTTCAGCGAGCCATTTATATTGTCCACCGACGCATCAGGAGTAGCTCTGGGTGCCATTCTGTCCCAGTACAGAGATGGCGGCGAGAGACCTGTTTGCTACGCTAGTAGGCAGTTGAAGGGTCCAGAACTCAACTACTCGGCAACAGAACGAGAACTGCTAGCGGTGGTTTGGGCAACAAAGCTGTTCCGTTGTTATTTACTAGGGCGAAGGTTTAAGCTTGTCACTGACCACTCTGCCTTGAGGTGGATGCTAAGCCTTCGAGACCCGTCTTCACGGCTGACCAGGTGGGCCCTTCGGTTAGAGGAGTTCGACTATGAAGTCGAACATCGCCCGGGGAAGAAACATTCTAACGCTGATGCTTTAAGCCGTACAATAGCTGTAGTCACGGGAAATAGGCAGAAAATAACCCGAGGTAAATTGAAGGATGCTCAAAAGGAGGATATGTGGTGTCAAAGAGCCATCAAGAGAGGCACTGTTCATGTACAAACAGATGCCGATGGCCTGCTATATTGGGCCGATGGGGCAACGGATGAGTCGGAATGGAGGCTTATGGTGCCTGAGGGTCTACGAAAAACAATCGTTGAAGAAAATCACTCGAAACCATGGGCTGGGCACCCAGGGGCTGATCGTACTCTCGCGGTAATCAAAAGCTCATATTATTGGCCGGGCATGGCGGCGGATGTCAAGTCCTTTGTGGAACGGTGTCACGCGTGCGCTAGCAGAAAAAGTCCTGTATCTCAAAAGGTCCCCCTGGAAGCTCCCTATATGGCCACAGGGCCTTTCGAGCAGGTATCGCTAGACATATTTGGGCCTTTGCCGACTTCCAAAAGGGGCCATCGTTACCTTTTGACCGTAATTGACAATTTTACACGGTATGCGGAGGGAATACCACTGAAGGGGCAAACAGCTGAAGAAACGGCCGTAGCACTCGTCGAGAATATTATCACTCGACATGGGGTCCCTAGGAGGTTGTTAACAGACCAGGGAAGAAATTTCGTTTCTCGACTGTTTACTCAAGTTTGTAGAGCTCTGGGGATTAGGAAATTACAAACTACCGCCTACCATCCGGAATGTAACGGAATGGTAGAGAGGTTACATCGAACTCTTACCGATTCGATATCCCAATATGTGCGAAGAGACGGTCGTGACTGGGATAAGTGGGTCCCATATGCTCTCATGGCATATCGAGCAATACCTCATTCGTCGACAGGATACTCCCCAAACTACCTCATGCTTGGGCGAGAATTGGTAACTCCGTTTGATTGCTGGGTAGGTCCAACCAATGACGGATCGGAATCAGCGGACCATGTCGAAAAGTTAGGGCATCGGCTGAAAGAAGCCTATAAGGACGCTTTGAGTCGTGCCGAAAAGGCCTGGGCAATGAGGACCCATTATTGTAATGCCCGGCGTAAGGAGCGACGCCTAGAGGTGGGGGATTGGGTCTATCTCCATTGTCCAGCCGTAAAGCCTGGGAATTGTCCAAAATTCCACTGTCCCTGGACAGGCCCACACAAAGTAGAAAGGGTTCTTTCGCGAGTGAACTATGAGATCCGACTGGCCACTGGATCTCTGAATGTAGTTCATATAAATAGGCTAAAACGGGCCCCGGGGGGAGGAGGGGATTCGCACCCTAAGGTTATGACGAAGGCAGGTGGGGCAACCCGGGAAGTGGAAGGGTCGGAAGATGAGGTCATGGAGCCGGAATGGGAAATTAACCCAGGGTGTTGTTATGGCTCAGAAGACGACTCTTGTGAGGACCAAGATGAAATTGAAACGCAGAGTGAGATTCACAGACACTGTCCGGTTGCTGCGGGAAGATCGCCAGAATGTAATGACCCTGCCTGCCCTCTGGGCGTTAGATCCTCTCCTGAGGAAGAAAACAGGGAAATAACCCAGGATAGTCAAGGGGAGGGAAACGAAGGACGGATTGAGACAGGTGGGACTTCCGGGGAAAGTTCCAGTGGTTCAGATAGCGAGAGCCAAGCTCAGCCAAAGGGGAAACCTGATGCTACTTGGACACCAAAGGGGAAAACTTTAACTTTTTCTCGTAGGTCCCCATACCCGCTTAGGAGGAGAGCTAAGTTGCCTGAAAATGATTCCTGAATATCTTATTTCAGGGTTGTCGCTGTGGGTGGTCCTAGGAGTATGGCCCTTGGCGTGGGCAAGTCTGGTTTTTCTAAGACGAGGTGACGTAGTTGTGACGGGAGACAAATGGCGTCTACTGGTTCACTTGAATGTATCACACCTAGAAGGTATAATGGAAACTCTGCGAGGGGAGATTTGGAAGGTCCAATTAGACCTATCTCATGCCTCGGTTAAATATCCAGAGCTTGATGGACTTCAGCCTGTTGTCGAGGGCATACTTAGTCTATTCAGGGAGGCAGAAGAGGAACTTGATATGCTCTGGTCCATGCTACCTAGTCCCCGAGAACGTCGAGGATTGGTCAATGCGGGGGGGATAGTATTAAAATACCTATTTGGGACCCCAGACGCGGACGATTTACAAGGCATTCAAGAAAATTTCGACAAACTAAGTAAGCAGTACGGAGACACCATACATGCGGTCTCTGAACAACTAACGCTCAGTCGCGAGTTTGCAAGGAAAGCCGAAGAGGACACAAAAAGGGTTACCCGCTTGTCTGGGGTGGTCCGTATAATTTTGAAGGAAGGTTTTTAAAAAGAGGCGCAACTTCAAACGAACATATCGCGTGTTACTAACCTCATCCAAAGTTCCCTGTACCTTTCCTCGTCCCTCAGAAGCCTAGAAACTGGAGTAACGGAATTCCTATTTAGATTCCGCAGAGTTCTTAATGGAGTAGGTGCATCGATGAGTGGAAAGTTGAGTAGAGAGATGCTAGGTCCTAAAGAGTTAACTCTGATTTTGGGGAAGGTAAGAGAGGCTCTGCCAACTGGACTGACACTCCTCTCGGAGGGAAGCCGATATCATGGCCAAATTTACTACCAAATTTCTGAAGTACATGCAATTGCCACCGATGATGGAGTAATAGCTGTAGTGGAATTGCCTTTAAAAACTCCGGATCAGGAGATGGTGCTTTATCAGGTTCTCTCCTTGCCTCTTAAGGAGAATAAAACAGGAAGAATGGTTGCAGCTCAGCCGGAGGGGGCGTTCTTCTTGGAGAGCCACAACGAGAAGGCCTACTCAATTCTTCAGGAGCAGGATATAGCCAGATGTCGTCCCGGGATACCATGGATCTGTCCTGCCGAGTTCAAATTCTTTCACGGACAAACACCATCTTGTATTGTCTCATCGTTTCGCCAGGAGAATACGTCGAAGGAATGGTGCCCGTGGACTTTGGTGAATCCTAGATCTTCACCCACATGGATTTGGGACGAGCACAAGGAGCTATGGTGGTATAGCATGTCTAAGCCCACTCGCCTCCATCTTCAATGCAGAGGGAGTGCTGGAGTAGAATCGCTAGAGCGGGTTCTAGATGGAAGTGGACAGCTTACCATAGCACCTGGTTGCACAGCTTGGACACCTGATTATCGCCTTTTGCCGATAGCCGACGTTGGGGAATCCTCTCAGGTGGTGCAGTTGCAATGGGTCAACGTTACGATCAAACCACCCTTGGACCTGCCAGTAAAAGAGGAATATGATCCCGCAGTATGGGAGGATACTTTGAAGGAGCTCAAGGAGCTCGAAGAAGCGTCCAATAACTCTTCGGCTGAATGGGGAACATGGAGCGATGTGGAACGGATCCTTGCGGCCCAAAAGAAGGGGAAGGAAGGGGAACTTCTATGGATAGCAGGCGGGTCGGTTGCTCTAATAGCACTTCTTGGGTTTACCACTGGCCTGCTAATTACAAAACTCAGATCCCGGCGTGGTGCGAATCAAAACTCGCAGCCAACGGAAGGAAGTGGGGCAGCAGGATTCGTAATACATCGACCGGCAGCTGAAAGTGTCGTATCTGTAATAACGGAGCGGATATAGACCGCTCGAAAGTGTAGTAGCCGTTCAGTGATTGTGACGACAGTGTTCGGTATAGTTATAAAATAATGGTAACATAAGGATTTTTACCTCCTAAGGGAGAGGTTTTGTCTTGTAAAGATGCCAATAATGTTTATTTTATTTTAATTTTTACAGCGCATCACCTGTATTGTTATTAGCACTAATATTGTTTATTATTATTATTATTAGTAACATAAGGATGGGTAGTGTTAAAGGTAAAGTAATGTTCCAAGGGAAACATGACTTTGAAAAATCGGGGGGTGATGTAAGGCCCCGTTTTCCCTTTGGCCTTGTTAAGTGAATAAGGATGAGAGAAAAGGTTGGCTGTCCATCTCTAGAGATGTGAGAACCACGAATCCGCAAACGTTGCGTCTGGGATGTTGGCACTGCACGTGGCTGATTCGTAAGATTCCTGGAAGATCTAAGACCTGACAAGAGTTTCTAGTTCAATCACCTGCAAAAGCAGGAGTGGGGTACAAAGGGTTTAAAAAGAGCTGGCTTACCTCCGACCGAGAGAGTTTGCATCCGTTCCTGAGACTTCGGCCCAGATGCTGTTCAGAGGTAGGCCAGTTCCAAATTCTCTATAATCTCCCCAAATGATCATATTTGATAACTCTACCTATCCGTCTCTCTCACTCAACCTTTTCTCTCATCGTAGCAATGGTTTATGATATTTATGTTTTGTATCCTCTGTGTAAATTATAGTTTTAAAAAGGAATTTCCGCTTCTCTAAAATATTTCCCCATTGTCTATATCTCTAAATCCCGTCCTTGCTAATCAGTCCCTTACAACATATAAGCTGTTTACCCAGTCTTTTATAACCTCCATAACAGTGAACTTTAGTGCTTAATAACTTCTTTCCTAGTTGCGAGCAACTTTTTTTTTCAACGGATTCGTGTTTAGTGCATCAAAATACGTTATAGTGCAAATTTTGAAGAAAATCGGTGCTGAGGACACTCTCCTTCAGTATTACCATTAAATTAACTAATAACACAATAAACAAAAGAAACTGGAAATAAACATGTAGAACGTAAACAGGATATAATTGAACTATAATTGAACGAAAGAAATAAAAATAACATATGTACAAAATCGGGGATTTGCTGTGAATATACAAATATTTAATTGTCCAGAAATTGAGAAGTGTACCTGTAGTTTTATGAGACGGTTCCCTGGATCAAGTGTTCTCTCTGGAGGCTGCTGCGTTTGCTAATGCTGGCTACCGCGAACAGTCTATTTAACGTCTTAAACTAAGTTTGTTTTGTATATACACAGCAGCAGAAACAAGACTGAGGTTATCGTACACTGCGTGTAATAGTTTAATTAGAACAGCTGGTTGCTAGATAATGCACTCTTAGGCAAGTCCCTAGAAACCATGCTTTCTACTAGTCTCTTGCTGCTACTTCACTAGGCGACCAGACCTGGTCCTATAAGTATCCGGTGAGACAGAGGGTGTCTTCTTTTGTACCGTTGCTTGCTTCTTGTTGACTAAGGGGTTCCGAGGGGAAAGCTAGATTTTTAGCGGTCCTGGTGGTTCCTGAGGCGGTTTGGATGAAACGATGGTGTTCTCTGTGTCCTCTTCTATCAGGTATGCCGGCTTTACCCTGTTGATGGATATAGTCACCTGTTTGTCGCCAATTAGTGCGGTGAAAATCTTCTCACCCTTGTTCAAAACCTTGTGTGGCCCAGAATAAGGCGGGACGAGAGGTTTCCAAACTGTGTGTAATAGTTAAATTAGAACAGCTGGTTCCTTATTATCCGGTTAACCAGCTGGTGCACAGGTGTGTGCACAGAGAGCCCAGGGTTTTGCCGAGGGGTCGAAGCCACGGTGGCGTGGCTATCTACACCATGGAGAACCTCGGAGCTCTTCCTATTAATCTAGACACGCCTTTGCAAGCGGTTGCTGTGCGTCTGGAGGCCCCTATATCTGCCACTCTCTGCTCATTATACCTCCCAGATGGCAGGACATATGACGTGAGGGAGGTAAAGAACATTATCTTACAATTGCCTCCTCCGGTCATAGTCCTAGGTGATTTCAATACACACAATGTTTCTTGGGGACCAAGAAGAAGCACTCCTCAGGGTCGCTCATTGTACGATGTAATAGAAGAACTGGACCTACTGGTCCTCAATGACGGGTCACCTACTCACTTCTGCGAATCCTCAGGAACATTGGATGCTATTGATCTCACGATTGCCAGCAACGCTGTAACTCCATATCTCCAGTGGGAGGTTCTCGAAGATCTCCACCGATCCGATCACTTTCCTATAATGGTTAGTTACGCAGGTAGATACAGAGAATGCAAAAAGCCAATTAAATGGTCACTGAAACGGGCTAACTGGGACAGATTCTGCGACTCATTCTTTCCCCCTGAACCAGCTGAATCTACTGATGAAACCCTGAAGAGCATAATGAAGGCTGTTAATAACGCATGTGAAAGGTCTATCCCTCATGCCTCCTCCCACACAAAGAGAACTCCTGTTCCTTGGTGGGACGAGGAATGTTGGGTAGCCAACAAATCGAAGAAAAGAGCCTATAATCGCTTTAAAAGGTATCCGAATGAAAATAATCTGATCGCATTCAAGAAGGCCAGGGCAGTTGAAAGAAGAATAAAAACTTACAAAGAAAAGAGAATCAGGGACCACCTATGTGAGCACCATGACGAGCGATACCTCTCCTTCTGAAGTTTGGAGGAAAGTGAGAGCGATTGGGGGAAGAAACGTAAAACCGCAAATCCCTATACTTCAAAACGCCGGAGTGTGCATTGATCACCCGTTAGAAGTCTCAAATACATTCGCTGATTATTTCTGCTCCGTATACAGTCTTATAGACTATGAGGACCATTTTCGTGTTACAAGAGCAAATGAAGAGAATATTCATCTGGATTTTGGACATCCCGAGGACACAACGAATGAGTACAATGCAAATTTCGGCATGGAAGAACTAAATAGGGCACTTCGAGGGGCACCTAGGAAATCATCGCCTGGTAGCGATGGGGTGCCGTTTGAGGTTTTAAGAAATCTACCACATGAAGGAAAAAGAATTATCCTGGACTTCTATAACCAACTCTGGACCCAGGGAAAATTCCCTGCCGCTTGGAAAGAAGCCATAATTGTCCCAATCATGAAGCCGGGTAAGGACCCTCAGTCTCCAAGAAGCTACAGACCCATTTCGCTCTTGTGTTGTCTGGGAAAGCTTCTGGAGGCTATGGTGAATTACCGACTGGTTCATGAGCTCGAGAAGAACAATTTTCTTAGCCAATACCAAGCAGGATTTAGACGGAATCACTCCACCCAAGATCATTTGGCGCTAATAGAACATTCCATACAGAAGGCATTTTGCTCTCAGCAACATGTCACGGCCGTTTTTTTCGACATGAAACAGGCGTATGACAGGGCATGGAGGTATGATATCCTCCGTAGACTCCACAGATGGGGTTTCAAGGGACGACTACCCCTATTCCTCAGGAGCTTCCTTGAGGAAAGAGTATTCAGAGTAAGGATAAGTGACGCTCTGTCATTGCTACGTGTACAGGATAACGGATTACCTCAAGGATCCGTCCTCAGCGTAACCCTGTTTCTTGTCGCAATAAACGGCATAGCTGACAATGTGCAGTTGGGAATTGAGAGATCGCTCCTTGCGGATGACTTAGCACTATTCATGGCCCATTCCCCTGAAGATGAAGATGCCAGGGGACTGCAGGAGGCGATGCTGAAGCTAAAAAAAGAGGTTTCATATTTTCTCAGGAAAAGACTGTTGCCGTTCACTTCTGTCGACTTCGGCGACCTCATAACCACCCAACGCTTCAGTTGGATGGTACTGAGGTCTCATTCAGGGATAGACATAAATTCCTAGGATTAATATTGGACGCGCAATTGAGGTGGAGATATCATATCAACTATATCATACAGAGGTGTGAGGCATCCCTCAAAGTCCTAAAAGTATTATCTAGACTCAAATGGGGTGCCGAAAAACCTATTCTTCTAAAAATATTTGACGCACTGATAAGGTCCAGGGTTGATTACGGATGTGCCATCTACGGGTCTTCCCGCAAGTCGTGGCTCCGCCAACTAGACAGGCTCTACAAAGCGAGGCTACGAGTTGCGATTGGTGCATTCCGCACCAGCCTGCTCGATTCCATCCACTTAGAAGCTGGTCACCTCCCCCCAGAACATAGACGAGCCTACATGACACTCTCTTATGTAAACTGCTTAAGGGCAAATAAACGGCATTTTCTTAATAAAATTATATCAGATAACGCAGAATTAGACGTCTATCGACAGAGACGTACAATAACTAGACCGTTAGTTGTGAGGGCAAATGAATTAATCCAATCGTATGCCGGCGCCCGGGATAATCTAATGGAGATTCGGCCCCAGCCGTAGCTCCATGGGTCCTCCCAGATCTGCCCACCGACCTCTCACTAACTCGGTTTTGTAAAGACGAAACTGCGCCCTCAATATACCAGGCAGTGTTCAATGAAAGAATTGGCAAATTCCCAGAAAACCTAGTCATATTCACAGATGGCTCTAAAACCAGCACAGGAACTGGATGTGGTATCTTCATTGATAGCGAGAAAAATCTCGCTGTCCCTTTGAACCCACGAACCAGCATTTTCAGTGCCGAATTAAAAGCCATACAAATTGCTCTTGAGAACTTTGGAACTCTCGACAATCAAATATTAGTGTGCACGGACTCACAAAGCTCTCTACTTGCCTTACAGAACAAGTTCACTAAAGATCCACATCTCCAGGAAGTATTCAACGAAATAGGTACCTTGTACTCCAGGGGAACGACCGTATCGTTTCTTTGGGTACCAGGCCATAAAGGCATTAAAGGCAATGAAAAAGCAGATGAATTGGCGAGACAGGCAGCTGCTGAGGCAGTTGAGCCTGCCTCGCCAATTCACATCAAGGACGCAAAGAGGCATAGGAAACTCCTAGTTAAGAACAAATGGCAAGAGAAGTTCAACAATAAGGATCTATTTATAAAAAAAGTCGAGAGTTCAGTAACGATCAATTGCCCAATCAGCAATATGAAAAGACGTGACGACGTGGTGGTAACCCGTTTAAGAATAGGACGCACACGTCTAACTCACGGTTACCATCTCGTTGGTCGAGGCCGGCCCAATTGTGAGCGGTGTGGTGCCCTCCTTGATGTAAAGCACATCCTGGAGGAATGCCCGGAGCTCCAGGAGGCTAGGCGGCGGCACCAATTACCAAACACACTGAGTGTTCTGTTGAGTAGGACTGAGCCATCTGTGAAAAGACTAATCGAGTTTTTAAAAGATATTGAGGTTTACTCCCATATATGAGAAAATAGTTCAATTAATAATTGGAAGAATGTATTAGTTTAGTGTAATTTTTTATTCCGTACATAATAGATTATTTATTGTATGCATGTGTCTAGTATAATAATATTTATAAATGTAAATATGTAAATAAACTCCTTTTAGGTTTAGGTTTAGCTTTAGAGGTTGATCCCATATATTTTAAAAAAGGATACAACCGACGTAGATTGTAAGTTAGTACGAGAGTTTTTTGTGTGAATGAATACCCTAGATTGAGTGCATCTTGTACAAATGTGTAATTGTAAATTAGTAAGCAAGGTAGGATAGGTCTCGGCCAAAAGGCTGATATATTTTAAGAGAGTGGTGCTCATGGCCTAAGCAGTCGATGCACCAAAAAAAAAAAAAAAAAAAAAAAAAAAAGAAAAAAAAAAAAAAAAAAAAAAAAAAAAAAAAAAAAAAAAAAAAAAGCTGGTTCCTAGATACTGCTCTCACAAGTCCCTAGTAACCATGCTTTCTACTAGTCTCTTGCTGCTACAATACATAGCATCAGCTTAAATATCTCCCATCAGCTGAAAGTCCTCCGATCAGCTGAAATACCTCTCATCACCTGCAACACCTCCATTATCTGAAACACCTCTGGTCAACTGATATAACTTCTAAGGGCTAAAATATTTTGACGCATTTTCCATGTTAAATGTCCTGAGCTTTCGTATTTATTTCCTTAGATAAATGAACACTCCAGGCCATGGGCGTATAAAGGGGGGGCTGAGGGTGCTGCAGCCCCCCACCCCGAAATTTTAATTTTATCAGTAAAAATGTCATAAAACCTTTAAAAATAAATTAAATAAGATTACTTAGTTCATTAAAAATATTTGATTTTAGGTATAAAAGCCTTTTTGGGGTCTCCCGTGGTCTAGTGGCTAGCTCCTTAGATTCATAAGCGGGAGATGGTGAGTTCGATCCCCACCGGCGAAAGGAATTTTCTCATCCCACGACTCGTTGGGAAAATTCCTGGCTGCACCCTGGATGTCGGCGCTAATGGCCCAGATTTGTCGAAGCGCCGTAAAAAAAAAAATAATAAAAGAAAATAGCTTATTAGTTGGCTAAAACTATTCCAAGGTCTAAATTGTTAGTATTCCATACCCCAGAAATGGTCTCAGCCCCCGAAATCTTCCTAGCTCCCCCCCCAAAAAAAATTATTTCCTATACAAGCCCATGCTCCAGCCAGGCTGGCACATGCATCCAGTATCATTCGTTTTACGCTATCCGGGTTCATATCACAACACGACAATTCGATTCATCCAATGGAGTCAAAGTCTCAGAAAGATGTCACATCGTCACAATTATCTGAAAACAGACAATTTTATTGGTATACAATATAAGGCATGGTGCAGTTACTCCAACTTGGATTTAAATGCATTAAACCACTGTTTAATAAAAAGAAGATTCTTGGTTCATATCCCTGCTTGACGAGTCTTTTAATCTATAAAACTAAGATAATTTTTGGCTCCATTGGATGAATCAAGTTGTCTTGTTGTGATATGAAGCCAGGTAGCGTAAACCCAATGATTCTGGATTCATGTCCAACATTGAATTTATTAAATATTGGATATTTTCTTATTTATATTATTATTATTATTATTATTTATTGTTGTTGAGTTTCGCAACAAGGGCGACGACCTCATAAGAACGGCAGAATCAAAGTCAAAGTGATAGTCAGTTGGTTATAAAATAAACGAAGGTAACAAAAAGTATTAAGAAAAAAAGAAATAAAATTAAAATATATATATATAAAAAATATTATATACAATAAAATAATAAAGAATAAAATGTTTCCATTAAAAATGACATATAGTTATACTTTCGAGTAAATGTGCGTATATTTTAAATATGTTAGAAGTGTTTGAATGTACGGACTACCTTCTGTCAGTAAGTCACGTAAGTCGTGAGGAATCGTTAAGTTGCTGCGTTGTCTACAGTCCGTCAGGATATGTTTTATAGTAATTGTTCTGTTGCGTCGTCTACACATTGGTCTTTCCTTTCTGTCCAGTAAGTATGAGTGGGTAAGTCGGGTGTCTGCATAAAATTACCTATACGTAGTCTGCATAAAATTACTTCGTCTTGTCGAGTGAATGATTCTGTTACCCAGGCTTTTGTCGTGTTCTTAATTTCTCTTAATTTACATTCACTCATTTATGTTATTCAATTATTATATTGTATCATTAAATGTTGAATTTATTAAATATTGGATATTTTCTTATTTATATTATTCAATTATTATATTGTATCATTAAATATTGAATTTATTAAATATTGGCTCCACAAATATTGTGCGTTCTTACAGTGACATCTATGTCTGTGTAAAACAAACACGAACAAATAATCACAGATGACCATATCATCACTTCAAACATAGTGTTGAAAGAGGACATGTAAAAATATAAATATGCTGTAATTATGTAAATACCTTAAACTTATGTTTCAAAATATAATCTCAAATTTAAACACACATCTATTCCTTCCTTCAACCCACACCTACATGAATGATGCACTAACTACACGGTACTAACTATACTTTGTGTACACGAAGAAAAAAAACAGGCTGCTCGCACCTTCATTCAGGCAGCCTGAAAACAGTGACTCAGTGCCAGAATTTTGAAATAGGATTCCACATATTTCAGCCTAAAATAGGATTCTACTAGTTAGAGTGCCCGCACTTTATAATAGAGTGCTGGAATCCTAATTCTGCTTCGTAGTTGAGTTCTCACACCCAAAGCATCCAACAATAGAGTGCCAGCACTCTACTTTCGAGTGCGTACACCTGGACTTTAGACTGCTGGCACTCTGATTCTGGCTTCTAGCAGCCTACCCATATAGGCTGCGAGCATCCTGATGTTTGCTTCCTGTATCCTACCCATACAGGCTGCGAGCATCTTATATGGATGGGTTACATTGACTGCATCCATATAGGATGCAACATCCTACAGGGAGATGACTGTGTGTGGATAAAAAAGAACAAAGGTAAAGTCAGAATAATAATAATGAGACTTTATTTGGGTGTAATTTACATATACACTTCTTTACAAGTAGGTATGAGGTATGCACTTTTTAACAAATACAGATATTTACAAGTATTAAGTACAATGTACTTGTGAACAATATTGAACAAGTAGGTCTAGAAATAATTTTTTTTTTGTTGTCATGACACTTATAGCCGCATTCATAAAGCCGAAGACAGTTGATTTCAGCATCTGTTCAAATAGGAACAAAAAAATTTTTTTATTAATAATAAAAGAAAAGTTGTTGTTGTGTTTTATATAATTAAAAAGAAAGATAAATAGGCATTTTTTCAAGTTTAAAATTTCGCAGTAAATTCAAAGCTACCACGGAATTACAAAATAACTAAAAAATAAGGTTTTTGTCTATGGATATAATCAGGGCCGCCACATCTCAGAGGCGGGCCCGGGACCAGATCACGGGGCCCCCACTTCTTAGAGCCAGAATGAAAATTTTAGTATTTTGCTATAGGATTTTGGGCATTTTAAAATTAGTTTCATCTTCAGTTTTGAGGAAAATGAGAATAAAAGCCGACAATCGGTGCTGTAAAGGTCACTTTCGGTACTTTTTTCCCCCAATTAGCGAGGATCGGCCCGGGCCCCCACGGTGCCCGGGCCCGAGACAACTGTACCCGGATGTCCCCCCCCCCATGTGCCGGCCCTGGATATAATAATAAATGAAGGAACTCTAGAAACAGAATGGACACCAAGAGAAAAGTCCAATAATACAATTTTGAACTAATATTCTAGCCACGCGGAACGTATAAAAAAGGACATAATTAATAATTTTATCCAAAAAGCCATAAAAATAAAAACGTTAAAACTATTAAACAAAATAAAAACTGAGATTTATCTAAAGTTTCTGGATAATGTTTACCGTAAAAAACTAATATAAAAAAAATGATAGTCATATAATGTGGAACAAATATGATAATTAAAATGAAAGATAAGGAATTGGAAAGAATAGAAAATAATATAAAGGTAAATAAATACATTAAATGTACATAAATAAAAAGTTTGAGTAAGAAAATTGAAAGATCTTTAGGGAATTTGATATTGATGAATTTAAAATAGCACATAATAATTGTATTTGTTTTCTTCCAGTTTTATGAAAATGGCCCAAAAGCCAAAACATTAAAACGTAAAAAATTATAAATAAAAAGGTTTGAAGTGGCGATCATTTTAAGTAAGAATGTGTTTAGTAACTAAATAAAATTTTACCCAACATTTTTCATTTATAGGTATAGTATTTAAATTATAACCAAAGAAATAATAGTAAGATTTATGTTGATATAATAAAGATACATTAATAAAATAAATGAACTTATTAAAATAAATGGATTGGTAAAAGTACTTACTGGGCTGATTCATCATCCTTCCTATCTCTTCTCAAATATTGTCCCAGCGTTGTTGGTTTCTGTATTGAGGGTTTCTCAAATTATATAACTCCTCGTACTCCTCCTCGATCACAATTAATTGAGCTGCATCCATGTCAAGTTAGCATGTAGTAAGAACAGAGGTTAGCAACAGACTGAAGATAACAATCAGATCCGTCCGGAGAAGATGGAGGGGGCAAGCATATTTCCGCAATTCCTGAGACTTCCTGTTCCGGAAGCATGAAACAGGCTGCCAGGGGTATAATGTAGAACCCTACTTCTGAGTTCCTATGTTACTCTGATTTAATGGCATTCTACATTAAAGTTCCTTTTAAGGTAAGGAATCCTATATAAGACAGCAAGTATTGGAAGCCTAAAGCAGGATGCAGACTGTACCCCCAGAACAGAGTTCAAAACTTCAAAATAGAATGCCTCAAAAATGTGGCACTGTAAAATAGAGTTAACTCACTCTGATTTAGGGTGTCTCACCCTATAATTGGCTGACGGAACCCTACTCGGCAAAAGTAAGATTTCATTTTTCTCTCCGTGTACTTTAATTCTACTATTTTGATAGTACTAACTGGCAGTATGCGCAATGTTTGTAAATTCAAATAACTTAACAAAAAATACATTGTACGCACTCTAGGTCCTAAAATACTTCTCCCTTCTCTTTTGGTTTTCATTTATTCTTTTCCCCAAATCTTCTTTTCATCCTGTGGATATTCTACACGGAGAAAAAAATGAAATCTTACTTTTGCCCGAGTAGGGTTCCGTCAGCCAATTATAGGGTGAGACATCCTAAATCAAAGTGAGTTAACTCTATTTTACAGTGCCACATTTTCGAGGCATTTTATTTTGAAGTGTTTGAACTCTGTTCTGGGGTACAGTCTGCATCCTGCTTTAGGCTTCCAATACCTGCTGTCTTATATAGGGTTCCTGCACTTCAAAATAGGATCCCTTAACTACAAAGGAACTTCAATGTAGAATGCCATTAAATCAGAGTGCCATAGGAACTTTGAAGTAGGGTTCCACCTTCTATAGCTGAGACTACACGAGACTCCAGGCAGGCTTAGAAAAGATATATTATAAGGTAATAATATCGTCCCTTCCATGTCAAACTTTCAAATAAGCAAAATCTCGTAGTCGAAAATTCACTTGAGAACGTTCATAAAGTATAAATCACGAAGTATGTATTGATGATATCAATGAGAGTTAAACTTCTATTTTTTTAAATAAAACTATTTGGGATAGAGAATTTAATTGAAACCCAACAACAACCCGTAATGAGAAGCTCATATTTTACTTAAGCTGATATTATTAAGTGGCTAAATAAAAAGTGTAGGTATATTTCTTTTAAGAAATGTTATTTATGGGGTTTAACAAGGTCATTCTCTAGAATTAACCCTAGTATGCGCGAGGTGTTTCCAGTCACACCTTTTCCCAAGGCGGGGGGGGGTAAGTATTGTACCTTTGTGCGATCAAAATCAAAGTCATTTTCTTGAATTTATAAATAAAAAATAAATCAATATTTTTCAATTCTTTATATCAAACATTTTAAATGGGATGTTAAGTATCCAAAAAATAATTAGTTTCAATTCTTCGGAAAAAAATTGCGGCGCAGGCGGCAATTATTTATTTTATTTTATTTATTTGATTTCAGAGCCCGCAACAGGGCGATTTGCTCTATAAACACGTAGGGTGCAAACAAATTAAAAGATCTAAAAATCCAAATTTAGAATCATTAAAAAGAATGGCAAAAAGAATATATATATATATATATATATATATATATATATATATATATATATATATATATATGTACGTGTGTAAAACATAAAACGTCAGCTATAAATTTATAAACAAAAAGGTGGTAAATTTAATAAATTATTTTCAATAAACTAAAATTCGATCTTTTCGGTCTATTTTGTACAAATAAAATTTAATAAATGGTGAAACATATTAGTATAAGGTTTTCTAAATTTGCTCGTACATGTTTATCTGTTTTAAAAAATGTAAAATAATGGATATGTGTGGGCTACCATCTGTCAAAAGTTCGTACATATCATGTGGCATGTTGATGTTTTCACGTTTCCTGCAGTCTGTTAGTAAGTGTTTTACTGTTAATGTCTTATTGCATTCTGTACATAGTGGTATGTCTTGTTTTGTCATTAAGTAAGAGTGAGTTAGTAGTGTATGTCCAATTCTAAGTCTTGTAAGGACTACTTCATCTCTTCGGCAGGTTCTATTGCTGGAGTTCCATTTTGCTATGAATGGCTTTATCTCCCGAAGCTTGTTTTCATTCAAAGATAACCATTCAGCCTGCCATTTATTGAGGACGTGAGTCCTTACAACCTGTTTCATGTCGGGTTCTGTAATTTGTGAAAAGTCTTCAGTACATCGTCTGGTGGCTAATTTTGCCAGAAGGTCCACGTCAGTTGATTTCAATAAGTTAAAATGTCCTGGTAGCCACAACATAATAATGTCAATGTTGTGATTTTGAAGTGTATGTATTTGTTCAAAAATGTCTGTTACAATTGGGTGAGTGCTGTACATGTCTGAGAGGGAGAACAAAGAACTTAATGAGTCTGTAAAAAGCGTGATTTGTTTGTGTGATGTGGTTGGAACATTTGACAGGGCTAGGTAAATCGCGAAGAGCTCGGCAGTATAAATGCTTGAAGCATTTGCTAGTTTTGCCTGAAATGCGTTGTCTTCTACGATTGCTGCTGAACCTGTGCCACTGCTTGTTTTTGAGCCATCAGTATAAATGCCTAATGCTCCCACATAGTTTGTTAATATGGCATTCATTTTATACTTATAAATGTGGTGAGAGTGTGGATCAGTTTTATTATGTTGTGATAATGAAATGTTTATTTTTAAGTTCTTTGTTCTCCATGGAGGATGAGAAAGTGTTTTGAAAACATGTATAGGTGTTTGAAGTATATTAGAGTGACGAGTGTATTGTAAAATTCTAATGTTCAAAGGTTTTTGTTTTGTTTCATTTGTGTATCTGGGATAAAACTCGTTTATTAAAATATTTTTTGTACAAAGCTTGTTAAGCGATTTTAGTTTAATAAAATAATTTGTGCATAGCAATTGCCTTCTGTACTCTAGAGGTGGCTCGTTTGATTCAACATAGAGGCTGCTTCGAGGACTAGATCTGAAAGCGCCTGTTGCTAGTCGTAGTCCTGTATTGTGAATTGTGTCCAGTAGTTTCAGTGAAACTACTGGACACAATTCAGGCGGCAATTATTACTCTAGAACGAAAAACTAAAATTGTTTCGAAACAAGAAGGTAAAATTTAGTAAAGTACGTGGAATTTTTAAGAAATATTAATTTTTTCGAAAATGGTGAACAATTATTCATTTTCTAGTAAAAAATCCGCCAAAAATTTGTCATAAAATCGTTATAATTCACTGAATCGAAACAATCTTACGAACTTTACTAGCAAATATCATTAGAAAGATGCAGTAAAATGTGAAGTTAATGCGGCAAAAATGGAAGATGCCTGATTTGGGAAACAGATTTGAGAAATCGTCTTTAAAGTTTAACGTTCTGAAATATACATTTTTTCCCTATTTAATTTTTTTTTTCATACTTTCTTGTGATAAATATAAAAAAAGGGTTTTTATTTTGAAATGTATTGAAGGAGGACCAAAAAAAACTTAACAATAAAGAGGGGATCAATCGAAGCTCACTCAAAAAATTATTTTGAAATCAGAATCGCGTTTACTCGGCATCGGGACTTCACTCGGAAAATCGTATTTTTTGCCCATTTAAAAAAATTGTCTTAACACATACACTCTTGGATATCATTTTTGATTAGTTAAGAAAGAATTTTAGCCCCCTTTAGAGATTTACTCCTATGTGCTGAATTTAAAAACCTTTTTTTTGTCTTCTTGTACTTATTCTAGCTCAAAAGGTACTATTTGTTGAAAACAAGTGAAAACACTTAATCATTTTTCGGGGTCTAATGGCTAGCGCCTTGCATTCATAAGCGGGAGATGGTGGGTTCGATTCCCAACCTCCGGCATTTTATCATCCCACGGCTCGCTGGTAAAATTCCTCGCTGCACCCTGGATGTCGGCGCTAATGACCTAGATGTAGATGTGCCGAAAAAAAAAAAAAAAAAAAAAAAAAAAAAAAAAAAAAAAAAAAAAAAAAAAAAAAAAACTTAATCATTTCGAGCACTAATGTTTTCCAAAATGTTCAATGTCTCAGTTTTGTGACGTTTTGTTTTTTTTTGTTTTTTTTTATTGAGCAATTAATTTCTGTTTGGAAATATCTTACTTTCAAATTTAGATTTAAAGGTATTTAGAGGACTGCATTCCGAATTGGTGAAAGCATTTCTATATGATATGAATAAAAGAAAGAAAAGGGGGCTCGAAGTTGCCCTTAGGCATCCTAGGATTAACACCCCCTAAAGGTGAGGCCTGGGCCTTACTTGGATTCTCTGAAATGTTGAGTTTTCTACACACCAATTACACCCTAAAGCCTGTCAGGATATTTGGAGAATCCCAGGACCACGTTTGGTGAAGAAACTGTCCGTTCGGCAGACATCCTTTTTTTACCTTGAGGGAATTGGAAGAGGTGCCGGATGAAAAAGGAAAATGTGATAAAGCGGAGGAAAGAGGGAACGGAAGCAGACAGAAAGGATTGATATAGTTGAGAGTGGAGAGGGAGACCACATCATTATACGTTATATATTGAAAAGGGTGGCAATAAAGGCTTGAGTATTCGCAATAAACGGAGGGTAGGGCAGAGGGAGGTCCCATTGGCTGGCGGCGGGCCACTCCCATCTCAGGATCAATGCTTGATGTTTCACTCAGAACTCCTCCCTCGCTCCCTCTCTCTCGCTCTCCATCATCACTCTTTCCCTCTTACTCCTTCCCCAAGAACTCTCTCATCCATCCTTCTCTCTCACGTGCCCAAACCCTCTCTCTCTCTCTCTCTCTTGTGCCTCATACTCCCACACGCGCACGTTGAAGACTCTCCCTCTTCTTCAGCCGCTCTGTCTCAAACATCTCTCTCTCTCTCTCTCACGAGCTCTCTCTATCTATCTCTCTTTCTCTCTCCTTCCCGCACACACTCTTCCTCTAAGCCATTACATTCTCACAAGATTCCCTCACTCCAATTTCTTTCTCTCTATCCAACCCTCACAGCACATCTCTCTCTCCATCCGGATCAACAACCCTACCACCTCTCTCTCTCTCTCTCTCTCTCTCTCTCTCTCTCTCTCTCTCTCTCTCTCTCTCTCTCTCTCTCACTCTCTCTCTCTCTCTCTCTCTCTCTCTCTCTCTCTCTCTCTCTCTCTCTCTCAGACATACACACACATACACTCGGTCTTTCTCGCTCTCACTCCTTTCCACCCGAGATTTCCTTCCAAGCTCCCGAAATTGTTCTTTACGATTAGAACAGGAATAAAAGTCTATTAAGTGTATGGAAGGGAGAAGGAGATCTGGGATATAGTCTCCATATATAACCCGTTTTATTGTGAATCTTCCTAATGCTGCGACGACGTCACTCCCCCCTCCCTTCAACCACCACATTTTCTCCACCCCCCCCCCCCCCCCCACCCCCGTATCCAACTCTTCATCTAATGCTACGTCTCTCCCTCGGCGTCTTTGTCCCACATTCAACCCTGACAGCTCTTTATACACTCCATATAATCTGGAAAATTTTCACAATAAAGAACTACTTCCCGAAGCTTTTTGCGTAATTTAATTCAGCCCAAAGAAAAGAATACTACTTGTCTCGTGGTTTTATATACTTTCAGAAGTTTTATTGCCTAAAAATAATTTCTTTTCTTTATATACTCTGCATACTTCTATGTTTTCAATACCTTTTAACCAAGTTTAATTCAAATTACGAAAAATTAAAAAGATTAAATACAGTAACAAATCAAATACAAAATGATTAATTATTTATTAAACAGTCTCGCAACAATAAGGTAATTTAGAATAAAGTTCTATTTACACACATCAGTAACGTCACAGTTGAGTCATCGGTCCGATTCAGAACCATGGCCGGCAAAATCGTCTGTCAAACCAAAAAAATATCGTTGAGAAGACAACATCTTTTGACGGTTCGGTGACTGAAGTGGGACTGGCGGTTTTGAACCGGTTTTGATAATTTCTGCTCGTCGATATTTTGCCAGAGTCTGGAGACGCAAAATGGTCCAGAATCGACATAAATCGCTTACACCCCAAATTTTTGAAACATTTTTTCCCACGTTGTCCGCCTCAAATACGTGTTTATTACCTCCCGAGGAAGTCATTCTTTAGCTTTGAGGAGCCACAACAATGATCTGAGGCCCTTCAATGATAGCTATAATAAAAATAATTAGCCAACGGCCATAGCCATCACCGAAGTTAAGCAGCGCCGAGCGTGGACTGTTCCTAAATGGGCGAGCGTTCGCGTGCTGTTGGGAATATAAAAGGGTGTACCTGTAGATAGCCTGGCGCCAATAGCCCAGATGTTGAAACGCCATAAAAGGAAAAAAACAAAACAATAATTTTGAAAATATCGAACTTTTTCATCTATTATCCCAATTGTTTTATTCTTCGATTTCCACCGGAGGTGATTGGAGCATTTTTCCTTGATGTCAAGAGAGTGAAACATATTTGTCCTTATTTTCAAGTCGTCATTAGGAAAAGGGTTAGTGAAAAATTGACAAATTTTCAAGTGCCAGGTTTCTTTTTGACTCTTAGTTTTTGTTTACCTTAAATTTTGAGCCTAGGCACTTCCTAAACATGTATAGAAAGACCCAAATCTGAAATTAGCTGCCAGTATCTGCCCAGAACTTGAAGAATGAACTAGGAAAACGTGATCCAAAAGACTCCCGTTCTTCGTTATGTAAAGAACAAAACTGAGGAGTAAGTTGGCACCTATGGACTTTCAAGTTTCAAAAAAAGTTCAACCCTCATAGAAAACTTGTCGAAAAACTGCCGCACCGTGATGATTTGTAAGTCTTATCTTTATTTGAAAAAATAAGAGCTCTTATTTATTTTATAATGGAAAAACGCTATTGTAATCGGAAAAATCAGTTTCGAGAATATACAATTAATATTCCTAACAGCATAAGCATAATTTATTTATTTATATATATATATATATGTGTGTGTGTGTGTGTGTGTGTGTGTGTGTGTGTGTGTGTGTGTGTGTGTGTGTGTGTGTGTGTGTGTCTGTGTGTGTGTGGGTCTGACTGTGTGTGTGTCTGTGTTTATCAGGGGCATGGAGACAAGAATAATGTAAAAAAACAACCTGAGTCTATAAAAGACCCAGGAGAATAATTTATACACAGTTGTTATCTGGCTTTCCAATAAGGAAAGTTCTGTACCTGAAGCAAAAAGAATGGCACAGGATAGACAGCTTTTCAAGAGATGGGTCGAGGCTAATCCACTCCACGCTTAAGGGCACAAAGGAGATAAAGAAAGAAGAAGAAGTTATCTGGCATTCGTAGTTGACCTTTCAGACCTAGCTCTCACGTACTGTCCTTTTTAACATAGTGCTCGTCTAGCTCTTCGTAAGTGGTACCGAACCCCGAGTACGTGCCAGTGCGAATTACTAACGCTAGGAGGTCACAGTAGCGTTACCGGTGAAGATGAGATCCTCACGAGTGTATGGGGGAGCGGAGGAAAAGCAGAGATAGCACACGTTTCCCTACACTACCGGCGGAGTACGATGGCTGCTCAGCGGAATGCTCAAGGTGGGACAAATGATATGGAAAGTAGTCATTTGGGGGAACAGCTACAATGTTGTGATTATCACCAGGGAACCGAACGGAAGAGTGACAGGCAAAGACGTTCCAAGGGTAGCCGAGGAGTTCAATGATGTGTATCATACGGAAGGCCAACCGCTCAGGGCGACGGGAAGGACCCGATACAAAATCCGCGTAAGCATGTATCACCTTCAATGAGAAGTATTCCCTTCCTCGACTAGAAAACATCAGTGATAAAGTGATTGGAGCCCGCATCTTTAGCTTCTTAGACGGGTTGTCTCAACGCCATCACGTTAATGTCGCAACCACGATCGAGTAGGAACACAGACAGTCGCTTCGGCAGTTCTTCCAGGGCTGTAATACCGAAGAAGACCAAGCAGAACCAACTGACAGCGAACCAACCGAGTCAACAGGGGACCGGGAGCGGACAATAACAGAAATCGATGGCATTGTGTTCGCGAAAAAACGGTTTATCATTTGGAAGTCCACAGCGGAGGGTACACTCCAAATAACGTACGGAGGTCGAACAGTCTCAGGTGTGCAGTGAGAGAACCAGTGGGTGCCACAAATGACGTTATTTGCAGATTACTGGAGGACGCATCCATACCCGGAATTACCAAGTTTATTTACAGTTTGGGAACGAAGTGCTCACCTCTGGGAGCAGCAGGATGTAGGTGTCAACAGAATTGTTGTCAGGTGCACGCGACAAGTGGAAGTCGTAACAGACCCCCAAGAAAACTCAATGTTCATTTCGCAGCACCAAGGCACCAATCACAGGGTGGTTAACGAAACGATGGCCAGTCTGAAGAGGAAATATCCCTGGAAAGGTATGGTACGTTTGGTTGTCAGAATGTGTATAATCGAGCGAAGTAAGAGTGATACCAACCTCAAACCCACCAACGCCTCCCACCTCCCTCCTGGTACTCCAAGCCGTGGATTACCGCTCATATGTTGAGTACCCGCACAGTTGTGGATTACTGTTGTAGACATGTTTCGTAAAAAGGTCATGGCCGACCAAATAAGCTCGAAGAGTGCACGAGAAACTCACAAAAGTCTGCGCAGATGGGCCTAGGAGTACAGAAGCCGGAACTTTTAGTTACAAAAGGAGGAAGGGAATTCTGAAACGCTGAAGTGAAGGACCTCCGGCGGCGGAGAGAGACAGCCTCATGTTACTAGAACCAGACGCCCGCAGAGACACGGAGTCATCGAACGGGTACACAATTCCTTTAGAGTACACATGGGACTTATTCACGACGAGTTTGGGTTAACAGGAACAGACGCGATGGACACTGCTGTAACTGCACACAACCACTCCATGCACACCTCCTTGGGCTTCACGCCGTTTGAACTATTATTTGAAACCCTTCGCATAGGTAGAGACGTGTCTGACACTGCGGGTGCCCCAGGTGTCATCGCTGCGTTACTCACCTGCAAGCATGCTGGCGTTGGATTACACACGAAGCGTGATGAAGGCTGCAGCGTGAAAGCAGTAGGTAAACCCAGGTTCAATACCTGAAGCGGCCTCTCCAGATTGGTGACGCCGTCTTCCAACCGCGGTAAGCAGGATGTATAATGGATCTTACGTCGTCGTGGCGCTTCAGGCCACGTTCTAGTTGCTAGGGCTTACTTAACATCATGATTTTTTTTTTTCGTTTTTAACGGCGCATCAACTATTTGGCTATTAGCGCCGGGCTATCTACAGGTTGCCACCCTTTTATAATGCCAACAGCATGATTTTGTTATTTTGATTTTTTTTTATAAGTTTCTGCCGAGTGCCAGAGACTAGGGGGGCTGTTGTCAGAGGCATGGAGACAAGAATATTCAAAACAAACGAGCTGAGTCTATAAAAGACCCAGCAGGATTATGCTCAGTTGTTATCTAGCTTTCGTAGTTGCTCTTACAGTCCTAGCTCTTACGTATTGTTAACATAATGCGCGTTATACAACAAGTATAACATATAAAAAAATTAGATTTTTATCAAGTCCTCACCAGAGATTGTGAGCCTTAATTAGTATAGCCTAAAGTTATCAAAAATGTTTAAAAATTTATAAAAAATGAAGGTAACAAATATTCGGGTTAAGAGTACATTTAATACAAGCTACTAAGTTAGGTTTATTATCATGCCAAAAATCAACTTTGATATACATCCCCTTATGCTAAAACATAAACCTCAAAAGCGGCCCTTTTTAGAAATAAATACAGTTTTTTTTACTGGCAGCTTTCAGGCATTGGGCTTCAAAGTATTCAAAGAAAGAGGAATACATAAAAGATAAAGCAGACTGTAAGGAAAGCAGTGGTGTTCGAATTATTAGTCTATGACCTACCAGTCCTGAGAAAATGAGCATCCGTAAGAGCTGATAAAACCAAAAATCAACATTCGCGGTGAAACAAAAATGGCCGCCATTTTCAAACGGTTGACTCTAAAAAAAATGTTAAAATTGTTTTGAACTACTGATTCCATACGTCAATGACGGTAAAAATATCATTTTCTAAAATGGTCAAGCTACAAGATTATTATTATTATTATTATTTTTTGGACCATTCCAAATGGATTGACTCTACAGCAGAAATTACCGGTATGAGCAAATTAGTAATCTGGGTCCGGAGTAAACCCCTCCTCCTAATAAACCGATTATGTTTATTTTTGCAACACATTTCTCTATTAAGATTATCACAACGAATATCGAGTAATACAACAAAAAATACGGCCGGGATGGGCAAATATGTACTTTGGGGCCAAGATAAACCCCCTCCTGGAGGACCGATTCTGGTGCTTAACGAACTCGTTAAATCGTTTTCTAAGAGAACGCTATATATATATATATATATATATATATATATATATATATATATATATATATATATATATATATATATGTAGGTTGGTGTACCAACCTTCGTGGCAAAAAAAAAAAAACTCTTTTGCTATCGAGTTAACAGACACACACACAAATATATATATATATATATATATATATATATAAATTTTAACGGGAGTCATTTTCGGTGTTTGCTAGGTAGGATCTAAAAAGATTTGAAGAAAATTTTCAAAAATTCCATGATGAGTGTAACCTCAATGCAAAAACGAATACACAATGCTGTGTGTGAATACTTCTTGGTCCTCCTGCACACCTTCTTCCTAGTTCAGAAAATACGAATACTTAAGGTTGTGGATTATCAACCTCTTCCTTCCCACCTTCTTCTTGTTTCTTTAGAAAAGACAAAAGATTCTTGCTTTAGATTCTAACGCATATATATATATATATATATATATATATATATATATATATATATATATATACATATATATATATATATATATATATATATATATATATATATATATATATCAGGCTGTACCGTATGAAATGTCAATTTTGGACTTGCCGATTTCCTTCAAATGTCTTAAAACTGTCGTGGCTCTTACTCCGAGTTCTTTGGCATATTCCCTAGTGCTTTTTGAGGGACTAGCTTCAACTCTTTCATTCAGAAGGTCATTGTCAAGCTTGGTTTCTGGCCTTCCTCGCTCCTCGTTGTCAAGGTCAAAATTTCCACTTCGAAACCTGGAAAACCACCGGTTAACAGTTCGTTCATTCATCGTTCCCTCCCCGAACGCCGTGCTAATGTTCATACACGCCTCAGCAGCGCTATGACCGAGCTTAAATTCATAACGAAAAATAATACGGATTTCCGTTGAAGTCATAATTTAAGTTTTATTTTTTTCTCAGAGGGTCGTTCTCACAACAAGTTACTGATTAAATAATAGGAATAAAAGAACTTTAATTATATAATAATAACAATGATGTTTGTAAATAATGAAATAAAAAAGGGAAAGGATTAAATCGCAAAGTAAACAAAACTGACATTTCATATGGTACAGCCTGATATATGTGTGTGTGTATTTGTATGTTCGCTCTACAGCCGACCCAAGAATGGTCCGAATTTGATAAAATTCTTCGTCTAATTTTAAAGATCAAGTTCAATTACCAACAGAATCTGTAACCAGAACAGTTTCTGAGGCGAAATTCGAGCGGGAAAAACCCCGTAGCGCTTACGATTTCTCTTATCTCTATATAATATCTTTAAATTAAGATATTTAAATTTAAATTACATTTGGAGTTAAAGATGTGTTCAAAGAAAAATATTATTACTAACAGACATATAGGTCTATATAGGATAGGTCTGAGAACAGGATGTAAACTATGTTTACACCCAAATAAGAGTGGTCCACCCCAAAAACGTTTTTTAATGTTTTTGGACAAAATTGTTTTTTTTGTTTTTTTTTTTACTTTTTTTAAGATTTGGCATTCAAAAATATATACAACCCTAAATGTTCATCCTTCTACCACCAATCTCCAATATTTTATAGCGATATTAGTACTTTAATTATTTTCAACCCTTACTGATTGATCACTGATCAATTATCACTCGATTCCCGCCAGGCGTCTCCCGGTGTCACTTCTCACCCCGTAAAAATCACGAAGTAAGGATGAGAATGGAACCGGTCTTCTGTATTTCTCACACAACAAGCTTTCTCTTAATCCCTACATTGTTTTCAGCCAATATTAGACTCACAGATGTGCCAATTAAATTTAAATGCGTTCAATTTCCAATTAGATTGTTATTCACAATGACAATAAATAAGTCGTAAGGCCAAAGAATGTCTCTTTTTGGCTTAGATTTGGGCACACCGTGTTTTTCACACTGGCAATTATACGTGGCATGTTCTTGCTTGGGTTTTGTAGGCCATTGTCAGCCCTGTATACCTCGTTCAGTCATAGACCGAAAGCGTTGTCCAGGTATAATTAATTATTTTTCAGGTTAATGTATGGTCGGGGTTCATCAATGGCCACCTCCTGGACCCAGTATTAGTTACTGTAATTAATAAATTCAAAATAAATGAGTATTTTATTTATTTGCTGTTTTAGGCATTTTTTTTAATTTTCGTGGAAGTAATTTTTTTAATGTTTTAAGTAAATATTTACTTAATATTTAAGTAAATATTTACAAAAATAAATATTTCTTTTAAACTTTTTGAATAAACTGAAGAAAAAAAAAATATTTCTTTTCACAGATCCATGGTTTTCGTTAAAACTTTTGTTTCTAAATCGTTCACATACTTCAGTAACACAGGCTTGTGATTCATGAATGGAAAGATTCAAAGATGGAAAAAAAATGAGGACGTTTTTCTGAAACCTGGGAATCTCAGATCCTGCCCATTGAAGAGTAACGCTGGTAGGAAATATCAAGAAAAAGTCAGGAAATTTAGAAAAGCTTTATTTTGGTAAGATAGACATACTTAAATTCATTCATTTTTATGTTTGCTCCCAACCAGTCTTATAGTTAATTTACTCAACTTTCGATTGGTTTCACTTCCTTTGTAGTAGAACCATCCGGGACAGAGCTACAACGATTATTCTCCTAAAAACCACGTTTGTCTCGAAAAAACAATAAAATGACGTTTTCTCCCTTATGTGTGAGAATTCGGAAAATCGTCACATAACATTTTTTGTTACCCTAAGGGTCCTCTATCACCACCCACAATATGACTAGACATTTACGGGACACCCTGTATATATATATATATATATATATATATATATATATATATATATATGTATATATACACAGTAGAAATCGTTTATAACGTCTGCCAAGGGTCCGACGAAATCTCACCGTTATGGACGTATAACGGCTTATCAACAAATTCCGCGAAAAATTTACGTTATTATCCAATCTCGAACTTTACATCGGGTTATTTCGTCAAAATTAATTTTGTTTGTCGGTATTTCAATTTAAAAATATATCGGAAAGTAAAATAAAGTACAATTATTAAATTAAAGAAACTTTAGAAACGGATTAAATTTAAGATTTGTATTTCTACGTTCGTTACAACAACACCCACCGTGATGTACGCAAATTTTCAATTGTCTTGTCGTCCATTCTATCCGAAGCTTTTGAAACCAATAATATAGCTTCTAACAAATTTACATTGCGAATTTATTATTTCCTGATTTATATTATCTATGATTTTGAGGATTAGAAGTTTTCTAAAATTTACTTCAAACATTGTATTACTCGCTGGTCTTTAGGCTGTAACACGGACGTGGTATTGGCAGGTAGAAACAGCAATTTTATTGACATAAGTGACTTCAGATCCGAATGTGCGAGACGATTATCCTAAAGGAGTAACATTTTTTTTTTTTTTTTTTAGTTTTCTTCAGCTCTTCTTTCCACTGCACTATAACTTCACACAAATTAGAAGTCAACCAAGATTTTCGGCAACTCACATATTTGGGATGAGACCTTACAACTTCAAGTGTAACGATAAGGGACGATAGGTCTGAACTGCTACACTGCGGATTGATAAAGTCAGTTTGAACTTATTTCATTTATTATTTTTTAAATTCATTGAACAATTGAAGCAACCAATATTAACTATTTTTAAAAAAGTTGTAGCGGAAGAAAATAAAAGTTGAATTATAAACAAATTACTCAGGTGTGTTATTCCTTTGACTTGGTCAAAGGTACAACAACTAGTCGTGGTCAGAGGTACAACACCCTGGTAGTGCAAATTAAAAAGCATGCTAAAAATTTTAGGGTTAAGATAAATCAATTACAGAAGCGACACCATATTTCTTATTGTAATAAAAAATATTATGAGGCCAAACGTCATCAATAAATAACTTACATTTTTATGATAGAAATAGATAAGTATTTTATGCAAGAATCCTCTTTGACTTGAATAATCCAAAGTAGGTTACACAAGCACTCTAGTGAAGGAGCTAAACACTAATTACACCAAAATTTATAAAATGTTGCAACATGCCGCCACAGCCTCAACACAATATGGTTGTGTTGGTATAAAGCACCTTCCTTTATATATATTATTTTTATTGGTTTTATGCATCGCATTTTTGGCGAATTGCATTTTTCCAAGTTAAAGATCATTACAGTTTTATTGCTCTCCTGAAAAGTTAGGAAAATTGACTTACGCGGTTGTGAAATTTGAGTGACTCTATATATATATATACCTATATATTATAAATAAGAAAAAATTAATAAGGTTTATTTTAGGTGACTAGTAGAGTGGATCGATGAACATTTAGAGCCTTTTTTTAACAACTTAGTCATTAGTGCATTTTTTTTGTTCTCCTTTTATGGTGAATTATAGAGGATTATTGGTCTGCTTATGAGTGTTACCAGAGCTGTATTAATTAATACTCAACACTATAGATTACTTTCGAGTCAATCTAGTTAAACTAATTATCAATAAATAGATAATGATAAGCTTGTATTGAAAGGATTTACAAACTTTAATCGGTAAAGTTAGTTGGAAACAGGTAATTGATATCGGTTTGAATATAGCCATAATTTAATTGTAATTATGGTTGAGACGGGAGTTGGAGGGAGCTTTCTGGGAGTGTTAGCGTGGGAGGGGAGTGGGTGGGGGGTAGAGTAGCAATAAGTGGTAGAGAGAGAGTGGGGAGAGGCTAGGATTGATACGGGCCGGCAAAGAATCTCCCAAACCAAGCTCCAATATAAATGAAGTCGCCTTGAAAAACGTTAGCTTTCAGAAACACTCGTGCTATCCACCCCTCCGAGCCTGGAGGGAGGGCAACCCCGAAGGGGAGGGGCTTAGCAAGGTGGTGGGGGTAAGGGGCGGGGCCGCCGGGCAAAAATCCAACCCACTAAAGGAGCTTCTCCCCAATAAGGCCCCTAGAGCCGTGTATGACTATAGTGGGTATTATTATTAGATTATTCTGGACCGGGAGTCTGTCGGCAGTGGTGGTGGGGCTATGTATACAGTGTCTGGAGGCAGTGGGCGCTCGTGCGTCAACCGGCACATTACTTTGTACTTCTAGAGATGATGTTACCCCACGTTCTTATGCCAGTCCTCGGGGCCAGGGAGAAGGCCATTTCCTCGCATTTCCTTGTGGCCAACCTCATCGGCGGAGCGGACTCTCCAGATCCGGAATCTGAACGGGACCATGAGTCGCACTCTGAACATGAAGACAAGGATTGGCAAGGTTAGGCAATTATTTTAGTATACCTTCTTATGACATTTTAATATACTTTTACACACTCTTACATTATGTCAAGTCGTGTAGATACTGCAATACAGACATATCAATAAAGCATATACTGACAGAGTGTAGACTCCTCAATTTGACGGACTTACTTTCCGATGGTAGGCACTACATTGATGAAATTATTAAATACCTAATACATACATATTTATACAAGAATATTTTAAAAAGGAAAGATAACAACAGCCATTTAGTCAATCGATTTTTCGTTACTTGATCCAACAAAAATATACTTTTTGTTGGGATAATGTAATAGAACATTCGACATTTGAACTAAAACCAAATAAAATTGTATTCTTAATAAATTAAGAAGAATGATATAAGTTTATCACCAATAGGTAAAAAAATAAAATAAAATAACTAATTATATTTTTTTCAACCTCAAAAGCTTAAAAAAAAAACAAATTAATATAAGCTAATAAGCTATTTAATATAATAAGCTTTAAATCATTTTTCCTTCCCTAAAAAGTAACAATATATACAGACTGTATTCCCAAACAACATCTCTTCAAGATAGCCAGTATATAAACAGTGTCACAACACAACTTCTACAATGAACAAGATTTTAAAATACCATATTAAGGTCTCGAAGACAGTTTAATGAATCTAAATTTTTATCCATGAATAAACGAAAATACATTATACTTTTCTACGTTTTCTGCAATCCGTAATTAACAGACAAAGTCATATTGTAAATTTTTAATAAACCATATGACAAGTATAATCTGTTGACGGTTGGTTGTTCACACATAGACACTAACTTACATTTGCTACAAAATTTGAGCACTTACTAAGACATTTAGACAGAATAAAACATTGTAGTTTTAAAAACAAAAGTTTTGACATTTCACAGCTTTTACAAAGAAGTGTGAAAAAAAATCTTTAAATTATATGATTTTAAAAATAATTACTAAATTTATCCTGGTTTTCTTTTCTTTTCTTTTTATATTTCTTATTTTTTTTTAAAATCGTATAGTATATATTCATTACTTAGATATATGTAGATTTTTTATTTGGATATTTGAAATAACTTATTTAATTTTGTAGGTCTCATACTCCTTCAATTTGCTTGTATCCTACTAGTTTAATCGCCCTTGTATCGTTGTATCGGCCTTGAAATCAAACAAAAACAAAATATATATTTCTGCATAAAGTTAAAATTTATTTTAATAAATTTGTCATTACTTTGTCATACATTTGTAATAAATTCATTCCATTGTCATATAATGCAAAATATAACAAAGTGAATACGAATTTCTGCTTTCATAAAAGATTTATCTCAGTGAGTTTACCGTCAACGACATGAAACACCCAAACAAATAAAAAAGTAACAATACAAGAGAACATTATTCCAATAAAGAATTGGTTATTCACGGTTGAAATATTTATATCATATGACCCGAAAGGAAAGACCGAAATGTGTGACACACCTCATACTGACCATGTTTACAGAGTCAAAACTGCTACACTCCCATACGAAATGACCGAACTACTCGGTGATTGCAAATATCCAACTACCTGTACAAGAATAGTTCCTTTAAGGTTTCAGGGAACACAACTACTAGATTACTCGATTCTATTATGTTGCATACATTCCGTTCACTGTCATCACCTGTTGTATGTATATGAATTTTCTGTAATATATATAATAATAATAATATAGCCTCTGTTCCTGTACAAGATAACATTATTTGATAAGTTTTAACATACTTATGTATACATTATAACACACCTACTCTACTAGTGGAGTTTCTCGTTGTTGAGACATTCATATATTATTATTATAAATGCAGATATAAAAATAAAAACGTATATCTTAATATTCACAGAGAGGTTGTTGTGTATATCATTAGAAAAAATTCATATTATTCACCCACACTTTACTAAAACCTCATTGACTGACATTTGAAGTAATGTGACTTATAAATGAACTTTAATCATAATTAATATTCACAATTTTATTTATAACTTCCTTCAGATAATACTTAAATTTAAATGTGTTATCACCTTGACATGACAATTTAATAAATAAAGGATCTAAACATGGTTAATTAAAATGCATTAATTGTTATTATTTTTGAAACATTAAGATCAAGTTGATATAATTTTTCTTGGCCCATGTTTGATGTTGAGCTTCGATGTAAAACCCAGTGACAAATCATTTTTATTTTAAGTCGTCAAGTTTTTTAATTTTCTTAAAATAATTGTACTTAAATCGTTTTGATGGCCCAAGGAAGTAGCTACTTTATGTCAGTATTTTTTAAGGTTTTAATGCTACATATAAAAAACACACAAGGTTTTAAAACCTTTCCTTTAGTATGTATTTTTTTAATAAAAATATTCCAGCATATTTGGTTTAGATCTTTAAATATGTTAACCCCTCAAATAAATGTTTTAAAACTTTTCTTGTAAAAGACTACATCTCCGATGTCTTAATATATTTTTTGCAGAATGATATCACGGGGAAATATCTAAATTCCTTTTAATTTAATTTAATATTTCGCCAACGGCCATAGCCACGTTGAATGCACCGGTTCCCGTAGATCACCGAAGTTAAGCAATGTCGGGCGTGTTCAGTACCTGAATGGGTAACCGACCACGTGCTGTTGGCATTATAAAAGGGTGGTAACCTCTAGATAGCCCGGCGATAATAGCCAAATAGTTGATGCGCCGTTAAAAAAAAAAAAAAAAAAAAAAAAAAAAAAAAAAAAAAAAAAAAAAAAAAATGTAATATTTCATCTCCCACCTCTACGTAGGTGTATTATTTTGTAGTTTAGTGCAACAATGATATTTCTCAAACCTACTCGTATTGTCCGGAAGAACTGATAATCAATTCAGAAAACCAACCAGTTGTAGCAGGCAGGCTCGATACATCTCGTCACAGTAGGCATAAGCCAAGATATTTGTTGATATTCAATGATCATTATTATTTAAAAATAATATACCCAGACACTTTCTGCTCCAGACTGTAATTATGTTTTATTTTTGTGCATCGGCTGCCGAAGACATTAGCACCCTGTAATTGTTATTTACAATATAATGGAAAATCCATTCATTCCCATACCTAATAATGACTCATAGAACAGTAGTAATCTGCAAAATGTTAAATATAATGTCGTAAATAATGTCAGTAATGTTTGATAAGGTCTCGGAGGTGTAACATGCAATTAGTCATCAAGTGTAATAATATATTACAATATATATCTAGGGGGCACACCAATTTGCCAGTTATAATGTGTTAATATAGAAAATATTTGAAAAATTCATTAGTTTAAATATAATTACTTTGTTTATTTTTCATGACATTCGTTTTGCATTTTGTACACACGGACATGCTACTTTTTTTTTAATAGTGTAAATCACTGAATACACATATTGTACTATTTTCAGTTGATTTTTAAAAATAAAATAATGAGAGTAGTAACTCTATACACACATTATTATAGTTATACATATTTTGTTTACATGATGAAAACTAATTTATTTTTTCATTTTTTTTTTTTTTTTTTTGAGCGAATCGCTACTGTCGCAAGCTCTGTATTCAATATAAATAAATAAATAAATAAATTTATTTTTTATTTAATTAAAAGTACTTATGGATGATTAGCAGTTAATTCTATTGATTTTAACGTAAGGTATGTTTTACTTTCTGCATACCATAACAATAATCAATTACTTCTTAAGAAGATATAAAAGAGATCATTAAATATCTGAAATCCTACTGCAAATTGGCTTAAAACAGTATAAAGAGTAGTAACTATAATACTCATTAACGACTAACCCACACTTTACTAAAACCTCATTGACTGACATTTGAAGTAATGTGACTTATAAATGAACTTTAATCATAATTAATATTCACAATTTTATTTGTAACTTCCTTCAGATAATACTTAAATTTAAATGTGTTATCACCTTGACATGACAATTTAATAAATAAAGGATCTAAACATGGTTAATTAAAATGCATTAATTGTTATTATTTTTGAAACATTAAGATCAAGTTGATATAATTTTTCTTGGCCCATGTTTGATGTTTAGCTTCGATGTAAAACCCAGTGACAAATCATTTTTATTTTAAGTCGTCAAGTTTTTTAATTTTCTTAAAATACCTATGTATGCATATATATATATATATATATATATATATATATATATATATATATACATACATACAAACACCCAAAAACCATTAGGTCCTATACAAATTCTGAGGGAATTTCATTAGAAAGTTAAAATGTTCAGATTAATTTTTTTCAATAAATGTAGGAAAAATAAAAAGTTATAAATAACTTTAACCTTTCTAAAGGTAAGGTCTCGAATTTTACATTTCTTGAAGTATATTTTTTTAAATGTTTTTACGGCGTATCATCTGCTGGGCTATCTACAGAATGCTAACCTTTATAATGCCAAAATGGTTTTCCAAAACGGTCACCCTTCAAGTACTAGCCAGACCCGCAAAAATCACTGAATTTTGGCAACAATTCCAAAAGTCTCCAAGATAAGTTGAAATCCAAGTATTCCCCTCTGTAGCTAATTACTTTATATGGCAGTTACATAATCTGACTTGGAATGAATAACGCAAGGATGTCTGTAGCCAGCCTTGCCTCAAATAGACGTCCTAAGCCATGCTGTACAGCTAAGTTAGTCCAGGGTGCATCTGTAAATTTATTTTTACTTTTATGATTATTTTTACAAATTTATTGTTTTCAGAAATGTATTTCTTTATTTTTAGCGGTTTGTGTTTCACAAACGTGGTTGTATAATTGTATTATTGTGTAATCGAATTTATAATTATTATGTAACTTAATAAATATGTATAATTTCAATCTTATAATTGGGAGTACATGTAATAATTGTACTTGGTCGAATCCCCATCGTTTTGGGTGCTCATAAATAAATTTAAAAAAAAGAAGATATTATATTGGCGTACCACCTCTCAACATTCAACACAAAACAGATGCACCCTGGACTACAAGTGTACTAGTGAATAGTATGTAGTAATTATAGATACAATCTATGAACCTATTGATTCAAGGCCGTCAATGGAATAGCAGTCAGTCAATTAGCATGTATAACCCCGTTTATCAATGGACACAAGGCACAACATCTACTCACCGCTTGTAATGATTCTCTCATCAGATCATCATGTCGTAGGTTTGATTCCTACTTGGGGGCTTTTCTTTCAAAAAGAGAACAGGCATCACCCCTATCCTGGCTAGAAAAGGTGGCAACCTGTAAATAACTCGTCCCAAAAATTGGCGTTATATAAAAGTAGACGTTAACATTTAAATAAAGAAATACATCATCGCGTTCTAAATACTTTTGCACAAATTAAATTTATTAAAATTAACCAAATACATTTAAAAAATTAATATTTCGTAGCAATTTTAAAAAGTTGACTACCGTACGGCACAAGTAAATCTCGTATTCTACAATACGTAATGCGGTAAAAAAAATTATACAAATGACAAAAGGAAAATAACCTACTTCGTTTTTTTAATGCCAAACTAATTTTCCACTAATAAATGTTTAAGAGTAATATGTGGTTCGTAACTTATCAATTGAAAAATACATTGGGCTCTTAACCTGCTTTGCCTAGCAGCCAGCGTGTTAAACTACATTAATGAATATTTCTTTTGCACACATACCTAGAAATTGTTTATTAAAGAAAAATTACAAAATTAAAACCAACCACATTGCTAAATTATGTATAGTTTTTGTAATAATAATGAAATACAATTTTAAATAAATTAAACCTAAAAATATTTCGAATTTTCTGACCTGATTTAAGCCAAATTTAATCTATTATATCGCACTCGTATTTCTAAAGTGACAAAAGAAAAAAAACAAGTGAAAATGCGTCACTCTTACCTATATAGGGGGAATAGCATTAAGACAGGAAGAGTGACACAAGTGGCCTCTGGTGTAGAAGTTTTGAAGCTAGGTACATACAGTTTTGATGGTTGATAAAGATATATTTACCAAGTCTTTCATAGTCATAACTGAAAAACACCGATTTTGGAGTCGTGTCACTTTAGAAATACTTGTGCGATTTATTAAATAAAGTGGAGACCCGGTGGCCGTGAGTGTCAAGGCGTGAGCACTTAACACTCCGTGCGTGTGGGTCGTGGTTTCGATTCCCACTATGGTAGGTTTTCTTTAAAAAAAAAAGAAAAGGCATCGGCCCTATCCTAGCTAGAAAAGGGTGGTAACCTATAGATAACCCGTCCCAAAATTCTTAGTTAATAATAATGGGCGTCAAAATTTAAATAAATAAAGTTGTAAAGGGCAGTAGGCTTGGATTCATGTGTTTTCAATGGAACCCAAAATCGTTCTATCGAACCAAGAAGCAATGTTGACGGAACTCTTGCAGAGTTTTGCGGTCTTTTGCTCTTATTTTACATCTCATTTTAACTCCTACAAACAATTGTAGTCATCCTAATGACCTCAAGAGGCACAGAAAAAGGAAAAGTAAACAAACATGACATCATGAATCATCAGCAAAGTATCATCAGCAATTGTTCCGTAGAAATAATCCTAAATGCAAACTGCAGACTTGAACTCTTCAAACTCCTTTCAGAAAGGATTTCTGCGGAATTAATCCACTTCATTAAGTGGCTGTCAGAGAAGGGCTTTGGAGTGAAATGTTCGACCCTCGTCAAACACAAGGCTCAAGGTACCATGTTATTCCCCTTAATGTTCACCCTAGATGTATGTAATTAATAAACAACCTTTGAGGTTGTAATCCTCTCTCATATAACCTTTAATGTTATCTTCTATATCAACGCTTTATATCATACTTCAAGTCTTGTTTACATCTGACAGCTCGGTACTTCAGAACAGAAATTGATAATAATCTGCTTTCAAGTAAGTTCATTAGCGAACTTTGATTAATTAAATGAATTCTACACATATAGGTTTTGCGTTTTCACCTTTTCGTTTTTAGCGCGGTTCCTCCCTCCCTCCAAAGGTAGAAAACCCTCTTTAGAAGTTGACCTCATGACGCAATCCGGAAGGGCCAGGAGAAAGTTTTACGTTTCAGAACCCAAAGATCTAAAAAATAACAGTGGTTCAATATATATATATATATATATATATATATATATATATATATATATATATATATATATATATATTTGTCTGTTTTCTCTCTCAAAGGTTCAAAAATGGTCCGATTTTGATAACATTTCGTTAACCACCAGAATCCGTCCAACAGAATATGGTTTTTAGGGCAAAATTCACGAGAAAAAAATTGTATAGGTCACATTTTCGAGTTCATATGCTCGCAGGTACTCGTTTTATAGGCCCCTTAGCGCAGGAAAACGAATGAAATTCCTAAGGCGATATTTGTAACCTTGTTTTGAGAAAAGTGAAAAAAAAAAAAATGTGTGTAACTAATTTTCGTTTTGAGTACATAGAATCGTGGGATTCAGTTGAAATATTTTCTGAGTTTTTGAAATTCTTCCGAACTAAGATGTTAACATTTTGGTTACATTTGATGATAAGAAAGTATTCTAAACGAAATATTTTATTAATAGACATAAAAGTTGGGTACCTTCGTATATTTTCGTTAATATCTCGAAATCGGTTGGACAATCATGGTAAGTGTATCATGATCATTCGAAAGCTTACTAAATTCTCTACAAAGAAGGTTCTGAAGCAATTTTCAATTAGGCGATGTCAATCGGAGAAATAAGTCCTTAAAACTTTAAATGTGTGTATTTAATTTTTTTGAACGGGTTTTTGTCGTTGTTTAACTCACTTTTTGAATGGTTGTTTTTCTGTTTTAAATTTCATTTATCTGTAAAATTAGTATTATAGTAAAAGAAAACGAGACACTGAGAAACGTTTTTAATAGTTTGTTCTTAGTGCGAACGTTGAGATGGCGGGCGAGTCATTTCCGTTCAGGATACTGTCAGTTTCCTGTTTTGGCGCCTTAAACTTTCTTTGGCTGTAAGGCTGGGGAGTCATTTTTCCCGGTACAAGTAGTGGCAGAGTATCCCTGTGGTCTGTCAGGTATCTAGGCCCATAAAAGTATGTTTTACTTGTCTCTGTTTACCTCAGTTATTAATTGCTTGTTTTATTCACCGTTTGCATTAGTTTTTAATTGATTGTAATTTTTTCAATAAAACATGACAAATAAATGAACATGTTTGTATTTTTTTTTTTCTCGAATTTATTTATTTATTTAAAAGAATACAACAATCTGTTCCGGATACCAGATACACTTTTTATTAAGTATTATTCTATGTTGTAACAATATTTAGCTCACAATTTTGCAATATAGGAAAAACCAAATGAAATAAAACCTATGCATAATTAATATAAAGAATAACACCATAAGATATGTTAACTCTAGTACAATACATAAAAAAAAATATGCTGCGAGATGGAAAATATGTTACATACAAAATAAAATAAAGTTGGGGGACAAAATAAAATAAAATTGTATTGACTTATAGAGCCTTGCTTTGAGAGCCAGATGGTGTAATTTCCGCATATGAACGGACCGCGCAAGTTCCTGCGTGTTGGACTTTTTCTCTATGTTTTACGTTACGTGTATAAGCACACATAAACGAATTACGTGTTTTTAAACGGTAACTTATTAAAAATTGAATATTTTTACTGTTCGAATAACAAGTTTTAACAATTTCAAACCAGTAAATTGTTGAAGTGGCTATATTACTTTACTCGACTGAAATACCATATATACTAATTGGACGCCTTTAAACGGAAAGGAACCAAGTGGTTGCATTTGGTTTAAAGTTTTTTGTGGGTATAAAATTCCTTTATTATCTGGAATGTTTCATTCATTTTCTCTCATTAAAATAAACTGTTGTTATGGTAATGGGGTTTTATTTTAATAGTTATTGATAAAAATTATGCTTGATTCCTTTCTGTTTATTACAGCATACTAGATACACCATTTCACTTTTTTTTGGTATTTTTTCTTGCTTTAATGACATTACATTTTAACCATTTTTTTATTACTGTATCAGTCCCGTAACAGGCCACGAGGGCCCTGAGGGGCAGATACTATAGACGTATCTGATTCATGACCATACGGAACACAAGGGAGATAGTGTGGTCAGTACTATGGAGTGGTGGTCAGTACTCCGGCCGCCTGATTTTCCCCTTGGCCGCTTCGACGGTTAGAGTCATTAGCACCCTAGGTACCCATTATTAAATTAATTAAAGGCTGGGTTGGCCTAGCGACGGTCAGGGAGGCCGAATTCAACCCATGAACGAAGACAATAGAAGAAAAAACCTTTAGTGCTTGCTCGGGATTTGAACTCAGGTCCTCCAACTTTTAGTCCAGTGCTCTACCACTGAGCTAACCTCGCCCCCCTTTATTACCATATAAATTCTCTAATTCTCTACAAGATAGCACAAAAAAACTCAATTTCGTTTAAAATGGTGCTTGTTTCCTTTCCGTTTAAAGGTGTCCAATTATTTATTTATTTTTTAAGCAAGCGTGTTTAACTTTTAGTAAACTGCTGTAAACACCCCGCTGGCAAATCTGTCATAGAGAAGGGGTTTGCGTAAATCCCTGAAAGCTGTGAATTAGCGAAGGTAGTAGCCGACACCGATTGAAGTGCGGGATTTGACACGACGCCCCAAGCCACACCGACACCACCACAAACGTTTTAGCGCCCCCCTCCCCACTAAACCCGACCACCCTAACAACCTCTCACCTCTACCCGACCTCCGCTACACTCTATAGTAGAACATTATACCTCCATTAGAGCCATTTTGTAATTATACACCTATTGAACGAAATTTGAAGTATTTTTTATGGAAGAAGAATTGGACCAAATATGAAATCCCTCGATTGATAAATGGGGAGTTGTGAATTTCATAATGATAATTTAAAAAGATCTTGGGTATCCCTATGTCCTAGTAGTTAACGTCTTAGATTATCATGCGGGAGCTGTGGGTTCGAGTCCCGACTGCCTGCTCATCTATTGGCCCGCTGAACGAATTCCCTACTCCACCATGAATGTTAAGGAAGGGTGGCAACTTGTAGATAGCCCGGAGCTACTGGCCTAGATGTACTTAATCAAATCCCACTTATGCGGTAATACTACCTTGTAACTTTTTATTCTAATTTTTCTTTATGGGCTAAAATTCTTCCTTAACTAACCAAAAAATGATACCCAAGAGTGTTTGTGTGAAGAATAATTTTTTAAATGGGCAAAAACTACGATTTTCCTAGCGAAGCCCCGATGCCGACTGAACGCGATGCTGATTTGACCGGTCCCTTTTTAATTGTTTATTTTTTTTTTTTGTAACTACCTTCAATACATTTCAAAATAAAAACACATGTTTTTTATCTTTATTAAAAGAAAGTATGGGAAAAATTAAATAGGAAAAAGTGAACATTTCAGACCATTAAACTTTAAAGTAGTTTTCTCAAAACTATGTTTTTCAAATCGGGCGATACTCTGGAGTCTTCAATTTTTGTCCGATGAACTTCACATTTTAACTGCTCCTTCCTAATGATATTTTCTAGAAACGTACGTAGGATATTTTTGATTCATAGAACTATAACGATTTTCGACGGATTTATTAATAGAAAAGGAATAATTGTTTACCATTTTAGAAAAAATTAATATTTCTTAAAAATCCTACCTACTTTACTAGATCAAACCTTCAGACTGCAGACTGTAGCCCGTGAAGAAAGACGGTTTCCGTTCAGAGAGACAGAGCGCCGCCTTTTTTTTTCTCTCGAAAAATTGAAACATATTTTTTTTTTTTTTGGGATACTTTAACATCCCTAATAAGACGTTTGACATAAAGAATTGCAAAATATTGATTTATTTGTTATTTATAAATTGAAGAAAATGAATTGGATTTTGATCGCACAAGGTAGAATTACTCCTTAATTAATATATATTAAGATTGAAATAAAAAGAGAGGGTAGGGTTAAGAATTAATCAGGTAATGAAATTAACAAGAAGTCCGACTCTCAGGAACTGCGTCATCTTAGCGTGCTTCCGTTATTTTTTACATAATGTCATTTGTAAGGCTTAAAATAAACAGTCTTTTATCTCTCGTGAAAACTCTAAACACGTATAAAAATTAAGAAGTCCGTCACGCTGCATAACTAAGAACTTTTCTCAGAATGTGGGTAGTGTACAATGATTTTATAAACATCAATCGTTTTGCTACTTTATATTTGCAATGATCAGGTGACTCAAAGTACAGCCGAAGCCGGATACAGCGTCCATATTCAATGCTCCATGTGGTAGAAGTTAAAACCAATGCAGGTTTGGCGGCGATTCAATTTGAACATATTTCAGGGTAAACCCCAGATTCTAATGAACCTATTTAGTTTATTTTTACTACACTTCTTTCTCATTAGTTACCCACGACGCATACCGAATTATGTTACTATGCAACAGCATTTACTACGTATGTGCAAATAATTACTTCGAATCCAGAGTAAACCCACCTCTCCCTAGATGTTCCGATTTTGATGGGTAACGAACTCGTTCAATCCTTTGCTAGGGGAATACGATATAACAAATTTCGTGGAGAAAATAAAAAACTCTGGCGTGTATCGTGTTAACACACACACAAATATATATATATAGAGAGAGAGAGAGAGAGAGAGAGAGAGATTTTAAAGGAGGTAATTTTCGGTGTCTACTAGCAGTCCAGGCAACGAATGCTTGAAAACAGCTATAGGTGGAAATTTTTGGAACACAATTTTTGACTTCGTAACTTTGTTTGGGCTGGATAGGAGGTGAACATATTAAAAGTCCTCGCCCGTAGCCTTTAAGCCGGGGGGGGAGGGGGGTTTAGAAGGTCCCATTTTTCGGGTTTTCACTTATTTCTCGGAAACCCTGCGTCCTAGCGACATGACCATCCTATAACAAATGAAAGCTTATTAAATTTCCTACAAGTTCTATTCAATGAAGTTTTTCGAGATATCTTTAGTTCTCAAAATATCCGCTCTTGAAAATCTGTCATTTTGGGAAAAAACACACTTTTTTCTATTCTCGACCGGATATCTCTTAAACGATGGACCCAAAAAATAAATGTCGGTTATGGGGTTGTAGAGCATTCCATTCGCTCCAATAAGAGATATCCGGTCGAGAATAGAAAAAAGTGTGTTTTTTCCCAAAATGACAGACTTTCAAGAGCGGATATTTTGAGAACTAAAGATATCTCGAAAAACTTCATTGAATAGAACTTGTAGGAAATTTAATAAGCTTTCATTTGTTATAGAATGGCCATGTCGCTAGGACGCAGGGTTTCCGAGAAATAAGTGAAAACCCGAAAAATGGGACCTTCTAAACCCCCTCCCTCCCCCCCGGCTCAAAGGCAACGGGTGAGGACTTTTGATATGCTGACCACCTAACTAGCCGAAAAAAAGTTGTGAAGTTAAAAATTTTGTTCCAAACATTTCCACCTACAACTCTCAGTTTCCTGGGCTGTTAGTCGCTACATTTCAGATTTCACGATGAACACTGAAATTATTTTTACGTTTGAAGGAAAATACATAAAATAGCAAAGTAATATATATTATTGAAGGGAATGCAATACTCTACAACCCTATAACCGTTATTTATTATTTTGGTACATCGTTGAAGAGTTATCCGGTCAAAACGGGGAAAAAATATGCGGCAAAAGTGTTATTCCCCAAAATGACAGACTTTCAAGAGCGGATATTTCGAAAACTAAAGATATCTCGAAAAACTTTATTGAATAGAACTTGCAGAAAATTTAATCAGCTTTCATTTGTTATAGAATAGTCATGTCGCTAGGACGCAGGGTTTTCGAGATATAAGTGAAAACCCGAAAAATGGGACCTTCTAAACCCCCCTCCCCCCGGCTTAAAGGCTAGGGGCGAGGACTATTGATATGTTCACCTCCTATCCAGCCCAAACAAAGTTACGAAGTCAAAAATTGTGTTCCAAAAATTTCCATCTATAACTGTTCGTTGCCTGGACTATAGGTGGGAGCGATAAAGATTTGAAGAAATGTTTCAAAAATTCCGTAGGAGTGCAACCTCAATAGCTACTTTCCTTCGGAGGAAAGTGCTAAAAGGGCAGATCGAAGCAAGATCTTAGACACCACTACAGGCCTTATAAGCGGAAATGGTTCCGTTTTAAACACCGTTTGTTCCGAATGAGATTCGAATCCCAACCATTCCTTGAATTCTTATCACCACAACAGCTGACAATCTTCATCTCATGATTAAATTATTTGTTCATGTCTCCTGCTTTACTTGACCAGTTTTATTGTCGGTAGTTCACAAGTCGATATATTTATTATTCGCGTGTACAAATATTAATAACCAATATGGGGTTAATTTACTCATTTTAGCCCCGTTGAAAGCCTGGAATCCAGTCACACGTTGGAATAAAAAAACTCAATGTATACATATATATATTTTAAACGACCCTCAAATAGTTTTTTTTGTTAACTGTATCAGTTAGGAGAAGATGAAAAAGGATGGTTCCACTTGGTTCGGGTGTCCCACGGAACCGGTAGACGCCACCGATCAGTCACTCAGTACCTGACAGCATGTGGGAGCAACTTCAACAGTTCATACTCTGTTTGAACAGCAAATATAACTGTCACATTATTCAGTTCATCTTTAGGGTTGTACCTTTAACAAAAGGTTGTCAGTTCTTTATCATTAAAGAGTTAAATCCCAATAGTTCAATTTTTTATACACAATATGCAAAAAATTAACTTAACGTGAATAGCCAAATATATAAAATATTTCCAAAGAAAATTTGTTTAAGACACACACTCATATATATATCTATATATAGATTGCCTATTCTCAATTTTGGTATAATTTTCACCGTCTAAGATACTTATAATGTTTTAACTACTATTTTTTTTTATAACTGTCAGTGGTTTCTACCGCCAAAATTTGAAAAAGAGCGAATCTCTACATTCACGAGCTCTATAATGATTATAAACAAATAAATAAATATTCTATCAATAATAAAAATACACTAGAGAACTAGATTAGAAATATCCTATGATGTTATACATGTATTATTATTAGGTCATTTAATACGTTAGTGCGCATTAGAAGCATCTAAGGAATTTGCTATGATTCACTAATAGACCAATATGATTTCGAACCTTTCATATTTACTTTCGCTAATGTATTCTTCAGAATGCCACCAATTTCTGTGAACTTTGGACGCATACTTGTACCTCTAGTCAATAAATATCGATAATCGATACGATTATACGCTGTAGACCTACAAGCGAAACAAGCGACGAAAAGTCCTACGCTGGACCTGAAAACTGTGACTTCATCGGACCTATACAAAACATTACAAACTAACATACTGTACGAGTGGGAAAGTGATTGGCTAAAAACTGACGCCAAGTTGAGGGAAATTAAAAATACAACGAAAGCCTGGACAAATGAAAACTTCTCTCGTCGGGACGAAGTCATCCTTCCCAGGCTTCGTATTGGACACACCTTACTTACCCATTCCTACCTACTAGACAGAAAGGACGGACCAACGTGTAGATATTGTAACTAGACTCTGACCGTTAAACATATACTTACCAACTGCAGACAGCGTAATAACCTTATGACGACATACTGACAGAAGGTAGCCCACACATTACTACACTACTCAGGCATCTAAAACACACCCAGTTATACTCCAAAATGTAAATAATTAAATTTTATGCCTTTGAATTTATATATATATATATATATATATATATATATATATATATATATATATATATGTTTCTTATTCTATGTTTTTCTTTCCTTTGTTACAGTTGTTCGATTCTTTATCATTTATTTATCTTTTTGTATTTTTGCAGAGGCCAGTAGTTGTCGATTCAAAATGGCCGTCACAATCTGAATGGTTCAGTATAGCCAATTTTTCTTGAACAAAACTTTTGACCTTTTGACCAAATTTTGAAATTTGACTATTTTGATCTAGCCTAGGAGATTTCTCGTATCAAGACCTACCTGTGTGCCAAGTTTGGTCAAAATCGGTCAAACGGTGTAGATTTGTATAAGGAACAAACAAACAAACAAACAAAAAACAGACAGACACATGGTTTATATATATATATATATGTATATATATATATATATATATATATATATATATATATACATACCATGTCTTTACTAAGTTAAGTTAAATGCTAAACAGGATGTACTAAATGAACTTATATATACATATATATATATATATACCATTTTTTTACTAAGTTAAGTTAAATGCTAAGCAGGATGTACTAAATGAACTTTCAAATTTGTTTGCATCAAAACCATGAAATTTAAAAGCTACCTTTAAGATTGAGAGAAATTTTGGGTAGCGAAAAAAAAAGATTCCTACCATTGACTAAAATGTTATAATATGTTTTATCTGCACTATTTAGAAATTTCCCAAAAATGAACACGATCTTTTTGACCTACCTAATATAAATGATGTAATTTACAAAGCCAATATATTTTTCTTTCTCTTATGATGCTGTTTTTGCTGGACACCAAAATGTTTATATTTATTTTGCTGTCAAGTAACACGAGATCAAACAAGTGGCGAAGAATGGGCTGAGGAGCTATTAAAACCTTTTTTTTTTTTTTTTTTTTTTTTTTTTTTTCAAAGATTCAAACTGTCTAATTATACATGCAAATATTTTTTTTGCGGAAATTAATTAGCTTTTAAATAGTGGTTTCGTACTTTTCACGATATTTCAACTGTTTTGGAGGTATTTAATTAAACCTAGTTTTTTTTCTATTGCGATATATTTAATTAATTTCCCTGGATTAAATGTCCTTTGTATCGACTGATCCGTAAATACATACATAAAAATAAATTATTTGATTATAAAATAATTGGACATTTTGAAGATGATTTGTAAATTTATTGAAATATACTGTAGAATGAAATGTCGTTTTTCCACTATAAATTTTCGTAATCTAATTCATTTAGATCTTGGCCCATATTATTTTGTAAAAATTAGAGTGTTACTATCGAAACTAAAGAATGTATTGAACTGTATGACTTGCAATTATTTTATGTAAAGGCAGTAATAATCCTACCACGAGCCTCATCCAAACTTAAAATGGATTATGAGGGTGTTTGTTCAATTCTTAATGACTAAATGTATTAATTTTTTAAAATTTTGTTTCTTTTATTTTTATTTTTTTTTTTTCTTTTTTTGATGTTTTTTCTTTTTAACTGTGTATCAACAATTGTGCTATAAACGCCGGACTATCTACAGGTTGCCACCCTTTTATAATGCGAACAGTAAAATATTTTTATCTTGAATGAAAGGTGAACCGTGGTCTTCCAACCAGTGGGAGTACATTTACAATTGTCTGATATAGTCTGATTTGCTGACCTGTAATATAAGTAGTAGAACATGACCAGCAGAATCCGTCCACAGGAACTCGTTTTCTTCTGCCAAATTCAGGCTAAGAAAAATAGTAGCGCATACGATATTACGTTAATAGGCTTTCAGGGAAACTTTTTTGTAGTTTTTATTTAACGTATGAAAACAAATGAAATCACTTAAGGCGAGAAAATGTGGATAAAACTTGTTTATCTAACTAATTAGGTAGTTAGAAACGGTCCATTCACCATCACCATCAAATGTGGATAAAACTAGTTTTTCTAACTAATTAGGTAGTTAGAAACGGTCCATTCACCATCACCATCAAATGTGGATAAAACTAGTTTTTCTAACTAATTAGGTAGTTAGAAACGGTCCATTCGCCATCACCATCAAATGTGGATAAAACTAGTTTTTCTAACTAATTAGGTAGTTAGAAACGGTCCAGTCACCATCACCATCAAATGTGGATAAAACTAGTTTTTCTAACTAATTAGGTAGTTAGAAACGGTCTATTTAGTTGAACATTGCTCCAGACGTTTGATATAAAACCAAACTAAGATGTGTAAATTTTGGTAACATTAAGAGGTAAGGGAGTATTCGAAAAAATATTATATTAACAGACCTGAGCACTTTTGGGATTGTCTTATATTTTCGTAAGTATATCAAAAACAGTCTAAAAATCATAGTAAGTAGAAAAAACCGTCGAAAGCTTATTAAATTCTCTACAATATTTTTTCTGCAGTAATTTTCAATTGGACGATCTCTGTCGGATAAATTAGGGCTTAAAACGTCAAAAATGTGGTTCTTTAAGTTCGTTCTTCATTTCTTATGTAATTGATTTTAGTAGTAAAAAGAATCTGCCTTAATATTGAGTTTACATTTTTCACAGAATATTAACTACCTATATCTATTCTAAGCATTCCAAATGACACTAGGGTTAAAAATTATGGAAACGCGCTTAGATGAAGCAGTTCCCGCGAGTAGGAGTTTTATTGTCTGCTTTCCCGCTATATAACCTCCACCCGAAGTTAGGCTCTATCGTCATTGTCTGCTTTCCCGCTATATAACCTCCACCCGAAGCTAGGCTCTATCGTTATTGTCTGCTTTCCCGCTATATAACCTCCACCCAAAGCTAGGCTCTATCGTTATTGTCTGCTTTCCCGCTATATAACCTCCACCCGAAGCTAGGCTCTATCGTTATTGTCTGCTTTCCCGCTATATAACCTCCACCCGAAGTTAGGCTCTATCGTTATTGTCTGCTTTCCCGCTATATAACCTCCACCCGAAGCTAGGCTCGATCGTTATTGTCTGCTTTCCCGCTATATAACCTCCACCCGAAGTTAGGCTCTATCGTTATTGTCTGCTTTCCCGCTATATAACCTCCACCCGAAGCTAGGCTTTATCGTTATTGTCTGCTTTCCCGCTATATAACCTCCACCCGAAGCTATGCTCTATTGTTATTGTCTGCTTTCCCGCTATATAACCTCCGCCCGAAGCAATGGTCAGTTTGATTCGGCCATGTTAAGGGTTAAATATCTATTTACGAGTTTTGTTACTCTCCTAATGAGTGCCACCATAAATATAACACTTAACACTGTTTATTTTTGTTGATAAGGGCCCAAAGCCAGTGATTTTTTTTAACGTAAGAAATAATTTGAAAAATCAATTGCTGTATGAAACCTGTAAGTGAAAATGCTAATTGATTGTAGTGTGTTAGTTTCAGAAAGAGAGAGGCGGTGGGAAGCCGGCCCCTCGTCCACCCCCGGAAGGGAAGACATCATCAAACCACCGCTCAAGTTCAGCGTTTCTGCAATACTTGGGCCTGACCATGCCGCCAACCAAACCTCACCTACAGGTAAGAGCAACCTTTTCACACTACTCTTATCAAAGAAGGTGTGTTTCTCTGAAAAATAAAATAATCATTCAGAATAACCTTAAAGCAACAAAATAGCTATATGCAAACGAAATAAGGTAATTTCTGCAAACCGTTGGGAGAAGAGGGTTAAAAATAACAGGACGGACTTAGAAACATGGCACATGTGAATTTTAAGCTCTGTAGTTGAATGGTACGTTATAATATGTTCCGATGTCTTGAAATATTGCAGCAAATACAGAAGAGGTAGGTGGAGGCAGAAAATAAATCAAAACGTAACGGATTCCAGGAGCTGTAAAATGCTTAGATTATTTATCTGCAAACGACGATTTCCACTTTTTTTTTTTTTACATTGTGTGTTTTTTGTTTCGCAAAGGCCTTTATTTTCCAAAGACCACTTTCGTCGTTCTCATGCCATTGTTTGGTTCAGAGCCTAAGTACTGACTCTTTTATTAACTTTTCCAATCGAGGAACATTATGGTATCAACTTCTTCATCATTAGCGCTGCAGATGGCGCGAACCTGTCGAACGCTTCATTCCCCTAAATGCCGCTGTGTGACGGAACCCTCATAAACGCTAACATTTGTCTTGACGTTTTTTCTTCCTATAAAAAATCTTTGCTAGTGCTTACTAATGACCTTCTGTGAATCTGCTATTATAGGGCATTGATAAGATGTTATCAAGGCTCATGTGCTGAAGGCGACGATATATCTATAAAGCGATAACTTATGACCAACCGAATTCCTATAAATATATATTTATATAATATAGGAGATGTTAATCAACTTGATAAAGCAGTATAATTACAATATAAAATATACACATATGAAAATGTCTTGATTGATATGCGAACATATTGTATTAACCCTTGCGTCACGGCAACCCCCACGCTTATATACGCTTTCGTTTCGTTTTGTCTTTCCCTAAAAGTTGTCGGTCACCATTTACTCACTCTGGGCTTGGGACCAGTCAACGAGGGGCTTAAAAATGTTTTTATTTGTCTCTTAAATTTTGTTTTTATTTTTGTTTAAAAAATTGAAATTATTTGTTTTTAAAAATAATATCAAGTTGTATATATTGGCATTGGTATAATATCTACAGAACATGATCTCTATGTACACATCAACTGGTAAAACGCAAATAAGGCCCTTGAGAGGTAACAGAGGGACCCCCCCCCCCCCCCCATTTAATGGGCTCAAACATCATTTTTATGAGCTCTAGCGGATGCAAGAGTGACTAGAGCTTACAAAACGTACAGCCTGATAAAGCAAAAAGCTGACATGGCGGTGGCTTTCAGTCCCGAAGCGAAGAAATGGCCTGGTCACGAAAGTGGCGATCAGGCCACGGGCATGCCTTTCCGTTGTCACGAAAGTGGCTATGAATGGGTTAAGGTGAATGTAACATGGCTATCTGTTAATGAAAATTTAGTCAGAAACACTAAGGCAATTCATATTAGGATTTCTTCTTTGAACTTTTGAAGCGCCTTTTCCTATAGTACCTACCTATATAATTGTATAAAACCACTGCTTGAAACGAACAGCTGTAAAAGTACCTGTGGATGGATGTAATGGAATCGACATAGACAGGGGACACGAGTTGAATAGTGGTAAATAGGAAGTGATGGTGAGAATTGTTTTTGGGGAAACTATTCAATTCATGGAGAGGGAGAGCGAGGGCAATCAAAACAGACTCCATACATGAATAATACAGATCGCTCTAATTGCTATTGGTCCGATGAAAAGGCATGAGTTTCCCCGGAGAGCGAGCTCTGTTCTCCTATCAACCCTTCTACCCCGCGCTCTCTCTCAATATCTCGCATTCTCTTGCTATATATATCTATGCTAGAAGGGGGGGGGGGGGGAGGTTCTTGTGACGCTTGGTAGCAATGGATCGGGTCTGGGATCTTTCGAATGGGCGATTCGACAAATTACAAGCGTCTTCTTAATATTGCAGTGTATAGGACGGCGAATATCACAGAGAGAGCATTGGGTTTACCCTTATTTCAGCAAGAATGTGAGCTCTAGACTATTTATAGTAGCTAGAGAGCTGTCAAACACTGCTTGGTCATTCCTTGCAGAAGAGACTGGTCATTCCTTTGTATGTGACTGGTTTCAGACTTATTTGAAATCGTCAAAAACCAGTTGCTTCGTGTGCGCCTCCCCATTCAAATACATTGCCGAGGTCACCAAACAGTTTCGCGTGCAACTGGTTGCAACTGGGCCAACTCTCACTGTGTGCACTGGGCCTAACAATTATCTCTTTTATCAACTTTTCCTAATGAAGAAACATTATGTTATCAATCCTCCACAGAGAATAAATTGTAAGGTGGCAACCTGAAGATAGGCCGGCGCTAATAGTCCAGTTGTTGATACGCCATAAAGAAAAACTAAATATTAGAAAATAGATCCTAATCTACTATCGGTTAAGAAACGGTCGTTGCGATAGTAAAATATACTACTAAGTTTATTTTGTAAAAATGAATTTTCTTTTCATGTTTCTACACGACCTAAGCGTCAAGACCCAAGCCCGAGGGCAAGACAGAACAAAAGGATTTGACGGTAAGAGGTATCGAGCCGGAAAAACTGACGGAGGGTAAACCTCCCCATGAAGGAAGAGGAAGGAGGTGTGAAGGTAGAAATTGAGGAGGTAATGGAGGGTTGTTACTCTCCAAGGAGGGGATGGAAACCCACATAATTGCTTTATACTTACTAAATTACGATCTTCCCTCTACTTATGCTACTTTACCCCCTCCACCTAGCTCCTTTACCCCCTCCATCTACCTCATTTACCCCTCCTCCTACCTCCTTTACCCCCCCCCCCCCCCCCCCCCCCACCTACCTATTTTACAGGCGGTAATTATAAAGGCCTCCTACAGAACCTTTAATCACCCGGTGACACATTATCATAACGGAGTTTCCATTAAGGGTTTTAATCAGGTAACACTCCTCCAATCCTTCGGTTCCAGGCCTCTCCGACTGACAATATCATAAATTGTAATATCTATATCCATTTCCGGCCGCAACATCTGCTTCTTAGAAACTTTCGCTCTATGAATTGGATGCCATTTAATAAGATTTTATGTCTTATGGTCTTTGTTTATGTAGCCCTTCCAATTATCACAGTGAAGAGCACCAAACTGACACTAGCATCAAATTCCTCCAATACTGCCACTACAGACCTCTCCGACAGAGAACATCATAAATTTTAATATCCATATACATTTCTGGCCGCAACATCTGCTCCTTAGAAAGTTTTGCTCCTATTTATTAAGATTTTGTACCTTATGATGTTTGCTTCTATAGTTAAGCATTTCCTTAGCTTACAACGAAGAGTAACTAACTGACAAAAGAAGAATGTCCGACTGACGACATCGTAAATTCTAATATCTATATCCATTTCTGGCCGCAACATCAGGTTCTTAGAAAGTTTCACTCTATAAATTGGATGCCAGATTACACATCTTATGGTTTTTGTACCTTATGAGGTTTGCTTCTATAGTTAAGCATTTCCTTAGCTTACAACGAAGAGTAACTAACTGACAAAAGAAGAATGTCCGACTGACGACATCGTAAATTCTAATATCTATATCCATTTCTGGCCGCAACATCAGGTTCTTAGAAAGTTTCACTCTACAAATTGGATGCCAGATTACACATCTTATGGTTTTTGTACCTTATGAGGTTTGCTTCTATAGTTAAGCATTTCCTTAGCTTACAACGAAGAGTAACTAACTGACATAAGAAGAATGTCTGACTGACGACATCGTAAATTCTAATATCTATATCCATTTCTGGCCGCAACATCAGGTTCTTAGAAAGTTTCACTCTATAAATTGGATGCCAGATTACACATCTTATGGTTTTTGTACCTTATGAGGTTTGCTTCTATAGTTAAGCATTTCCTTAGTTTACAATGAAGAGTACCAAACTGACATAAGAAGAATGTCTGACTGACGACATCGTAAATTCTAATATCTATATCAATTTCCGGCCGCAACATCATTTTCTTAGAAAGTTTTGGTCTATAAAATGAATGCCTTTTACTAAGATTATACATCTTATGGTTTTTGTCTTCGCAATCCTTTCTTTCCTTCACAGTGAAGAACTTCAAACTGACACTTGTACCAAAGTCCTCCAAACCTTCGGCTACAGGCTTCTATTACTGTATAAATTGAAATATCTACATTCACTTCTCGATGCCCTATCTGCTACATACAAAGTTTTGCACGATAAATTGGTTTCGGTTTCCATAATTATCTTTGTAAGAATTCTTCCATATTATTATTATTAAACTTTAACGTCCATTTATTATTAACTACGAATTTTAGGACGGGTTATCTATAGGTTACCACCCTTTTCTAACCAGGATAGGACTGATGCTTTTTATTTTTTCTAAAGAAAAGCCACCACCCCTAGTGGGAATCGAACTCACTACCCGGAGTGTTAAGTGTTAAGTGCTCACGCCTTAACGCTCACGGCCGCCGGGCCTCCTTCCATATTAAACAAAATATGTACTAAAATCGATTTTTTCTTATTCCTTTTTTGTTTGTACAGTCTGGTTTGATATTTGCTTGAATCTTCTTTTTAGACATTTTTGTTCTATAAATGAGTTTCCATTTTTGTCTATGATGGGTGATATATTTAATTTTGGGTGCTTATATAGTCTAAGCCTTTCTTGTGTTACCAGAGTAAGGATTATTAGTAATGTGAAGGGATATCGGAATACGAAGGGATTAGGTTATTTTTTTTTCCTGATTCTGATACCAAGTATATAAGAGATAAAAAGATTTGAAAATATTCCTTCCTTTAACCCGTCGTTATCTATAGGTTAGCAGTAACAGCAGTTTAAGTATTACAGGTTAAAATTCGTTGTAAATAATAAATGGACGTTAACATTAAAAAATGTATGTTTCCAATATGTCATTTGGAAACATCCATTATATTTGAGAGCATTACCAAGAGGTGTTCTGACTGGGGATGCTGATGGGTGAGGAGGCTGGGGAGGGTTCGGGATATTATTACCTAGGATGGACCATCACCAGGTATAGCGTAAACTCTATGAGGGAGAAAACCACAGTTTATGTCTAGTAATTCAAGGTCTGCCATCATAGTTCAAATGAACCGCAAATAAAAATAATATTATGAAATAGATACAGTACGGTAAGAGCTGACCTGTTATCGTCCTAGCAACGCATGCTGCCTAGGCGTGCCTGCTCTAACCAAATAAAAATTCAAACTCCTCTAAAAACACTTAAAAATTTGAATTTAAAAAAAAAACCTTTCTTAGCGAGTGTTTACGTTCTAAAGGAAGTGTCCACGCAAAATTTCAAAATTTTCTATCAAAGTGGTTTGGGCTGGGTAATGATAGGTCAGTGAGTGAGTGAGTGGTAATTGACATATATATAGTAGGCAGGTGCTTCGACTGCTAAGGTCATTGGCACCAAGATTCCTAAGTAAAATTATTCTTTACCTGAGGAAATAATAACTTTAAATTTCTTTCATTAACTGCAAGAACTCATGCCGGTCTACATTGTTCCTTAAGAGCAACAACAGAGAAATATAATAGAGCCTAAAGTCTAGGCGTCGAGGTTGATACGGACCGGTGGGGATTTGCCGAAGCATAAAAACGGGAGCTATGAGAGTAAAACTGAGAGAGAAAGGCTGATGCTATAAAACGCAGACTGCGGGGGTGGCGAGGGGTGTGAAACCAGAAGTAATAGAAATTTCAGCTTTGTTGCCACCTCCATTGCCTCCTTCCACCCTCGCCATCACTTACATTCCTTAAGGCCACTCCCCACTCTTCACTCTACAGCAACAATACCTACAGAGAACAGGAGTCTGTGCAAATTATATTTTTACAATAGTATTTCTTACTTTAGCGATGATTGCAGACAATTTACTTACTCTATTTTATAACAACGTCAGAGAAGAAAATGTTTTCTTTATTTTTTAGAAAAATGAATTCATTAGGATGGGATTTGAACACTTGGATAAAAAAATATTACATTTCTATTGATACTAAGAACTAATGTTGGGTGTGTACGAATTAAATTAAACGTGCTGAAAATAAATAGGATAATGATTGTCTCTTTGAACAGAATAACCAAGCCTATACGAAATTTCCATTACTGGCAGAGAATATAAAAATATTCAATTGTCTATAATATTTGGAGATATCGAAGCCATCTCTATGGGAACTGTTCCCTGCAAGTTTTTTTTTTATTTTTATTTATTTATTGAGATGTCACAACGAAGCGATATGCTCTTTAGGTCAATGTGCGAACAAAGCTAACAATTATACAGCATTATACAAACATGTCTGACAAATATAAACAAAAAACAATGAATTTGGGAATATATTTCATAAAATAGTAATTGTGAACAGTCGGATTGAAAATGCAACAAAAATAAAGTTTTTAATTAAAAAATTAAACATGAAAATATATGTTATATTACCTATATATATATATATATATATATATATATATATATATAACTTGAAAACTTGTAATTTTAAATGAATTATAATGTTACATGCATTTAACTGTTAAATAAACAATAGTGTATTAAAAAAGTTGAAATTTCTTTTTAAGTATCAGATATTTTAATATATTTTCTATGTGTGTACTGTCCTCTGTAAGTAGTTCGTGTAAATCATTTGGTAAGTCAATGTTTTCTCTTTCTCTGCAGTCTGTAAGTAGGTGTTTAATTGTCAGTGGAACGTTGCAAATTGTACAATTCGGTTTGTCCTGTTTTGTCATTAAATATGAATGTGTCAAGTGTGAATGTCCGATTCTTAGTCTAGTCAGCACGACTTCTTCTCGCCTTACATTCCGGATACTAGAACTCCAGGCTCCTATTGTCGGCTTAATCTCCCGTAGCTTGTTGTCTTGTGTGTATGTCCAGTCAGTTTGCAACTTGTTCATTATGTGTTGTTTTATGACATTATGTATGTCTTGTCCCTGCAAGTACCAATGTTTTAAGATTCAGCAGGGCATGGAAATATATATACAAATAGAGATGGGTACTTGCGGTTCTAAAGTATCGTAGTTTGTTCGCCGGATCGGTGCATGAAATAGAGGCCGGTCTTGGTGGAGGCTGTCGAGTTCCCATAGAAGGCCACCGGGAACAGTCCTGAATATGGCTGCTTACTCTCAGTTTTTATAACTTATTTAGAACAGCTGGTTGCTAGATCTACTCTATTAGGCAATTCCCCAGAAAACATGCTTTCTCTTAGTCTCTTGTTGCTACAATACTATTTATCGGCGAGCTCTTTGCATAAAATCTTATTCAGGTACACACTCCACAAATATCACAGAGAAGTTGTTCATCCCCGTTGCGGATTTCAGAAAGAGGCGACTAAAATTTAAAGGCCAAATGAGTAGACTTCAATAGATCAGAATCACCAATGGAATTCTCAGATACAAACACAAGCTCAAGTCAACTGAATCCTGGATGTCGCAACTTAAAATAGATCTGAAAAAGCACAGGTTAAGTCAGCGGACGTCACAGGCAAAAGTACCTTCTAATCCAAAAGCCAACGTGGACCGAGGAAAGGAAAAGGACCTTTTATTGAACGATTGAAAGAGTATTGGAAGGACAAGGAGTCATGCATGCTTCGCAAGGTCCGATAAAATAATGTAATGTAAGTGTAATATATTATACATCTTTATATACATAAAACAGGGCATTCACGTTTCGATTTGTAGTCTGACTTAGTAGCACTATTAGTTGGATAGTCGTGTACGTCCCACACCAGCCGAAAAATGTATCACGTGCAGACCGAAGTTGTCCAAAGGTCAATCACTAGCTGAGGTAAGTTGGACGAGTTTGATCCGAACCCACCACTCCGCTCTATCTTCGTCGCCAGTCGGATATCGGACCTTAAAGTCATCCCTCTAGATGTCCCGACTCGTCCAACTAGACTTCCAAGAAGCCTACTATGTTCCGATATCGGATCCAACCTCGGAGGTTGGACCACAAGTCGGACTATAAATCCGAAGGTGAACTGCATTTAACATGCAGGTCTCTAAGTATTAATAGGTTCAGAAGATTGCGTTCTTTGTGTAACCGCGAATAAAGCGCGACACACCACCATTGAATAATAATATAATTCATCCAAGGTAAACAACTATTCAGGCAGACGACAAAGAGATATTTTAAACTGTAACCCGACAATATTCCTGTAGTTTAAGGCTCAGAGCAGGAATCCCTTCTGGGAATGTATTTCTTAAACCACTTCAGAATAAATAACCATTAGAACCACTCGTAAATAAAATATATTCTGATCAACGGGTCATAACACGTCTCGAATTCATCATGGTCACCTAACTGGTACCTTTGGTCTTTCTCTATCCCCTAGGAATTCATTGATGTAGAAGTCTGCTAAAGAGCATTAAGAAACGTTAAAAATACCGATTTTCCAGAAAATCTGAGTGTTTTTCTTAGCCAAATCCCATCTAATCCCTGACTTCTTAATTAATGAAACATGCCCTTGTTATATTTAAGAAAGGAAGGAAGAAGGAGTGCAAAAATTGCGTTTGAGTGTAGATGATTAGGGGAGTTTTATATAATAGTAAGTTTCTTGGGTTCTAGTAGTCAGTGGGAGAAGGCCTGGGGGCGTCAGTTGGGAGACCACTTATTGTAAATGGCCCGTTATATACAGACCCCTTCCGTATTTACAGCCCGCCGTTCACCACCGTTTATTCTATCTTGTGCTTTTTCTCGCTCATGCCCATTTATCACAATAGCTTCCATTATTGGCAAATAACCTGGCTCGACAATAACCAAGAGTCACTTTTTTTCTTAATATAAAGAGTGCCCAGGACCAACCAAAATTGGTTGGGGTATTTTCTTCTAATACTGGCTTGGAAATTTGTTCTCCGATCAACCTTCGGTGTGCAGGTCGAATATTTCTCTTTCAAATAACTTTGTCCCTAAAAGTTTTTGGGATATGGATACATTCCTCAGAAAAAAGGTAGCTACTACAATTAAAATCAAAGTTTTCCTGCATTAAAATTCTTATAACCAACTGAATCAATTATTTTATTCATGGATGAACGAAATTTAATAATTTGAAGTATTAAGAATGTACAAATATGCATTCAATAAATACCCTGTCGGTGCTAAAGTATTCTCTTTTTGTATGAAAACTTGGAACTAAAGGAAATAATGTAATAAAAATAAGGAATGATTAGAAAATGAACATCGTTTAAAAGATAAACTGTAATGATAGCAGCATTAGCTGATTTCCAAAATATTTATTCCCTAACTGAATAAAAAGTTATTTGAAAAACCAAAAGGTCCAACTCACAGAAACTGCGCAATCTTAGCGTGTTTCAGGCACGCCCTTCTTTTTTTTTTATTTTTTCTTTTTTTCTGGCTCACCGACGTATGGGCCATTAGCGCCATGTGATCTAAACGAGCCATGTGATCAGAAAAACCCTGCTGCAGGTAGGACTCGAATCCCCATATCCCGCTCGAAAACCCAAGGCCAGACCATGAGGAGACCCATGTTCTCATCCCTAGTTTCATTTGGGAAGCAAGTAATAGATAAGGTTAATATTTTGTAAAACATTTAAACTCGTACTCCATTGAAAACTTAAAGAAAAATAAGAAATGATACGCCATTGTGAACAGAAAACTTACATTAGCGGAAATAACACACTTGACCTCTTCGACATCCGCGGATTTTATTCCTGTGAAGGGAAGGAGGAAACGCGCTAATATAAAGTAAAAGAAGAGTGATAGAATAACTATGCATTTGATCCAGCGTTAATAGCCCAAATGTTGATACTTTTCCTTAAGAAGCACATGTGAAGGCGGATAGCTAAAATTAAGATGTGGAAGATAAACCAGCTGAATCTGCTGGTGGGAACGAACTGACAACCTGGAAATTGAATTTGAGGCTCTGTTGATACTCATCCGAAATTCTAATTTTATCTGACTGGCAATAAACTTCAAACAATTAATAATACACTCGAGCAATGGCCATACCGTCACCTAGAAATCAACATTAAAGAAATAGTTCTGACTCGACACCTTATTGGACCTAATCGACTAACCGACGAGGGGTCTCCCGGGGTCTAGTGGCTAGCGCGTTAGATTCATAAGCGGGAGATGGTGGGGTTCGATCCCCACCGGCAGCAGGAATTTTCTCATCCCACGGCTCGTTGGGAAAATTCCTCGCTGCACCCTGGAGGTGTAAATGGCCTAGTAGACGAAACGCCGTAGGCGAAAAAAAAATGACACGTGTATCACTGAAGTCAAACATTTACTGACAGACTGCCAGAGAAGAACCAATATGAATCTGCCAAACGATGAACTCTTAGGTAGTTTTAGCCTGTAAACAAACACTATACTGACCTACCTTAAGAACACAGAACTTTGTAGCCTTTATTCTTGACCTGATTGTTTTCTTATTGATAAACATATAAATATTTACCAAGCGGGATTCCTTCGAAGATGCTGTTTTCTTGTGTAAGGCTAAAGACACACACAGCGGTTTCGGCCGAGTCGGCGGAATTGGCCCGTGTAGTAAAGCCATGAGCCAAACACCGCGGTCCAAGCAGACTCGGCACGTCATTACATTGTTGCACGAGCTTTATTGGCGACTGGTGGCACCTCATTACGTTTGTTTCTACCTGGAAAGACACACACAGCGGGTTCGGCCGACTCGGAGGACTTTAGCCTAAGCGTGTACACAATAAATAGATTTTATCTGATTGTTAACTCGTCCCAGAGGCTCCTCTGCGCATTAAATAGTTTGTTTTATCTAAGTTTTCTGACATCCGGTTAACTAGTAAAGTCGGTTCGTATGTTTTTTTTTTTTATAAAAAATAAGAAAAAGAAAATTTCAAAGACAGATATCACAGAAAGGGGATTATCATTTAGAATGATTTGTGACAGAAAATAGAAAGATTTGTTTCAACTCCAATTCCCTCGGGTTAAAACAATAAAACGCAGGCACAATGCCCATTGATAAGAACCATAGATGTAAAAGCTATTCAAATTATGAGGGCCCCTAATACGATGGGGACGGGATGAGGGGTCTGAAAAAGACAGGCCTTGTAGGAGAACCTCTAATCGGGATTTGTCATGTTTAACGATAAGGGTCGCTAGGGGAGGGTAAGGCGGTGCCTGTTGTGGATTGATTTGCTGGGGGCGGCGTGCGACGACAATTTGCACACGTCAGGGGCAGAGGACGAGCCTGCATGCCTCCTCGTAGCAAAAACTGCAGCCTGCGTCACGCTTCGATACTCACGGTCCGGCTCAACTCTTTGTGTACATGTTACTGACATCAAATACACACCCCCAGATATCCTATCTTCTTTATAAAGTTTCCATTTTCTTTTTGACGGGTTTATTCCGCTTAAACTGCTAATATAAAAGGCTTTTCCGTGTAAAACCAAAAAGAATAAACTTCAAAGGATGTACCATAAAGTTATCATAAATGCTCATTGGAGTGGGGATTAATTGGCCACTGTTGGGAATCAGCTAAAAAACTGTATTTTATTTACTTCTACATCAAGAAGATTTACATCTTATTCTAGTTATATAACATGAATCTTTCAGTACTTGGGTTCTAGGAATAAGGACCCCTGTATGCTGGATCTTATCTAGCTCACAAAGAATATGATCTATCATTAATAGAATATTCAAGAGTCCTAAGGACACCATTTATTGTAAGATAACGAGATTAGTTGCTTTGGAATGAGGCCGTACAATCCATTTTTGCGTAGGTTCATTTATTCATTCACGCCATTAATTTATACCGCATGGTATGCTCTGGTGAAGTCCTCTTATGCAGTCTCTAAGTAGATGTTTTATTGGGAGAGTTGTATTGCATATTTCGCATTATGGCTTCTTGTTTCGTCAACTATGTGTAAGTCGAGAATGCCCAATACGTAAGCGGGACAGAACTAGTTCATCTATTCAATTACCCTTCAAACTGTATGGTCATTCCTTATCTGTACGTTTTATTGGTTAAGGGTGCACCTAAATTGGACCCGAATATCTCCCAATTCGATAACGTTTGTCCGACAACGGCCGTCAGCGACCAACTAGAGTGCCTATATTGGTCCCGACCTCAGCTCGTCAGAAATGAACTCGTTATGAGTGATTAATTTAAGAAATACCACCAAATAAGCATAAAAACCTTTGACAACCTTGATGGAGGTATAAAGGAGAAATTGAGAGGTCAATCAATCTTTCGGAAGGATATCAGTCCCGAAAAAAAAAAAAACAGTGTAACAGTTAATTTTTAACTTGCACAGCAACGGGAACCGGTGTATTAAACTTGAATGTTATTTTCCCCATAAAAAACGATTAGATGAGTTAAACTGCAATATCGACCTATCTGGATAGGGGGGGGGGGGTCCAGTCCGGTATATCTTATTGTTTTCGCATATCGTTTTGTTACTTGCTGATAAAACAGCCTTTATAGACTCTTCTCTGTCGAATGGTGCTATAGCTCTAATTTAGTTGTAAATTGGACTCAACATGAATGGTTTCTGACTTCCATGCCAGGTCATTCGGTTTGCTCAACTGGAATGTTGCGGGACGATTGTCGAGAAGAGCTACATAAAGACTACAGTACACTTCAATACTACTTGTATTTCCTTATACCCATGCTGAAGGGGGGCCTCCCCCCTTGTCCCATGTTCGTTACGTAGCGCCAAAGGGAGAGCGGCGTTTCTTCTCCGGCAGATAAAAAAAGCTAGGAATAGATTGTTGGAGGAGAGGGCTTAACAAGGAGGGTATGTTACTAATTGTTTGTTGAATGGAATGTTGTTTCAGGCGGAGTGGCTAAGTATTTAGGTCAACACGCCATTCAGTAGCTATTACACGGACGGAAGAACACCAGATTACCCGTGCCCAAAGAAAACAAGGGACCCATCGTCGCTGTCAGCTGCTCTCACTCCCCGATTCGAACTCAACGTCGCCGGAAGTTGACGGGAGTTTCGTAATTCAAGTTATTAAGGGCATATTAACCCTTAATAAAAATGCAGAGATTGCTTTATCTTGGCGAATTTCTATAAATTCTTATATTCGGCGTGATTTGGAGAGCTTAGAAAAGAAACTGTTAATATTTTGGTTTCGATAGAACGAATCCAAAACCTCCGAAGAACCATTCTATTGAAATTGACGCCAGAACCTATAACATAGGATATTTGTTATGCTTTTGATTGAGCATCTTTTCCTTACCACAATTTAACAAGGGTTTTCCAGATATTTGAGACAGTATAAAAAAATCAAAAAAATAAAGTGCGTCATCTTTGCGCGTTTCCCTGGTGTCATTTTGAAAGCTTGAAATAAGTGTAGTTAATATAACACCTACTCTCATGACATCTTTAAGATAACTGAGATTTAAGTGAAATTATGTACTGAAAACTTACAGTAGCGAAAGTAACTCGTCCTCTTCAAATTCGTTCTAATTTTAAGTATCTCGTTTTACTAGCAAATTAATTTTACTGGTAAAATCAAGTATAAAAAAACGAACAATTAAACACTAAGGGAAACAAACATATAGAACCGTTCAAAGCAAAGAAAACCTGAGTTCGTCCCATCGGAAATGTTGAAAATTTAAGCTTTCGAATGGTTACTGTACACTTAACACATTTTCCGACCGTTTTGAAGACATTTAAGAAAGTATATAAAAATCCTATAAATGCTCATTCTGTTATTAAAATTATATCTCCCATTTCCTTAGACATTTTGCATTTATAAAATGGTAAATATTGCTTGACACTGATTGCCTTGGTTTTTTATTTATCACTCATTATCACTCCCAGGTATTTAAAAGTTTCTACTTTTTCCACTGGAAAATAACCTTCCAGTTAGAAAAGGAGCTCTGCCTCGTCCCTTGTGAATAACCACATATTTAGTAAATAGGATGCAAAACTGGTCAAACACCTCCACTTCTTTGTTCAACAGAACGTTTTCGAGGTAACAACCTCATCCTCAGTGATCTTCTAGTGCTCAGCATTTATTCACTCGAGCCTTCTTCCGACTGTACATATTTAGTATCGCAACCTTAGCTAGTATCTTCAATTCAAACTTACTCTTTCTATAAGGGTTTGGTGAAACAGCATTCAATTTAATTACTTAAATATATTGAAAATTAAGTACCACTTAGTTTTTTCTTACTTTTCGAAATGGGTTCCAATGAACCAATGTTTCTCCGTATTTCAATGGACTATTTGATAAATATCGAAAGGAATAAAACAGAAATTTAGAGATCACTTTATAAACTTCAGTATCTAATTAATGAACAGCATTACACAAAGGGCGTATAAAGACAATGAGGATTTAAAGAGATCTCCTCCTCCAATTTCAAGCCCACACTAACTTGGATTGAGAGTTAACGAGGCGAAACCATATTGGTTTCAGAAGTCCTTTGGTCACTTACCATCGGGTTCATTAGATCACAATGAATGTATGTTACCTACTTATCTTTATTTAATTAGAATTCCTCACAGTTTTGCTTTTCCATTCCTTCCATAATTTATAATTACATAAATGAAGATTTTCCCGTAAATGTTTGATATGAAATTGTTATATTATTATTGTTATATTAGAAGCCATTGGACACTGGATTTATTTGTTCTTATTACTGATTACCATTACGAGGTACAACTAAAAATCGTAACTAATGTTATAAACGAATCATTTATAGAATTATCTAGAGTGTAGACGCTGTTTTCTTTTCCCATAATGGAGTTAACACGGGCGCTGAAAAATGTACAGGCACTTGTAATATTTTTACTTAAACTATTACTACCTACTACATTTTGCACCTGCTTTTTTATTTTTTTTTATTTATTTTTTTTTTTTAGCTTCTTCATTGAAGCCTGAATTAACTCGGGTAATGTCATGAACCATATTAAATATCTTCCTTCCTCGAAACTTTTTTTTTTTTGTTTGTTGGCCTTCCAAAACTAAACGCGCTTAACGACCGACCCGATATATCTCGGGTATAATAGCCGATTCGACTTTCACCCGTAATATATTTAGTTTAGCTCTTATCACATATTATAAACTAGAGTACAGATTATCATCACTATTGTCTAGATTGTATGATTATTATTATATAATTAGAAAAAATGATTAAACTATTACCACCAAACTATATTATGTCTGGTTCATTGATTAAGCCCGATTTGACTCGGCTAATGTTCTTAATTATATTAAATATATTTTTCTCTTGAAAAATTATTCTTTTGATGTGCAAAAACGTAGCAGCATCTATTCAGCAATACATTTTTTTGGCACAATTTTTAATATAAATTCTGTCATTAAGTGGTAAATAACTAAACTAAGGATTCGTTACTTCCATCTGGGAGTATTTCAGTCATAATTTCCGGCAAGTCAGAGTTTTCTGTCAGTAGACATTCAGTCAGGATGTGTTTTATTGCAATTAAATAAAGGTTTAGCCAAGAACAGAGTAATTTTAATTGTGTTTTTATTTATTTTATATTTATTCGTAAGCCTACAACTGGAAGATATTATAATTGTAGATGCGATATAATCAGCCTCTATCGCTTTATCAATATTTGAATTTTAAAACTAAATTTACGGCACAATGTTACTCGAGGGGGGCGTACACCCGTCAGAATCCCTTGCGATACTAGCAATAATAGGATAATATTTATTTGTTTTATGGGATTTAAGATAACCTTATACAACAGGCCTTAATATAGTTAATCATTTTTTGATCATCAGTAGTACTTATTTATGAGTTGATAACAAAAACATATAAAAATACAATAATTTTTGGATTAATTGTGGAACGATGATCGATTGATTCTTTCTGCGACTGTGTTATTGGTGTAGTAAGCAGTTAAACAAGTTATATCTTCGCTACAATTTTCTTCTTCTAGGGATGAATACAGAAAATATCTTTCACATTGAGCTTTAAAAAATTATCATTTTTATTTTAAAATAAGTTGTAAATCTTTAATTTTCAGGATTGCTGAGCAGCAATGGTCACTACCTTGGTTTCGGTGGCTACATCGCCAAACCCATACCTAGGCCTAGCCCAGGCTTCAGTCACCTCCACCACAGCCTTCTCGCATGCAGGCAGCCCTACATATCAGGTATATACTATTTATTTTTGTGGTTTTTATGACATTTTTACCGATTAAATCAAAATTTTGGCCCATCCCTATATATGCCCATGGCATCTAGGCCTGAATGTAAGGTTTGTGGTGAATACTTTCTATTAAACACATTATCACAGAATGCAGCGCATAAGAAGCCGTTGGAAACCTTGAAGATGGGAGATAACCATGAATTGAGCCAGATAGCGTTGAGTTTCTTCAGAGCTACGTTAGATAAAATAAAATAAAAAATCAGTCATGAAACAGGCCACGAGGACCCAAAGGGGCAGATACTGTAGATGTTTCTGATTCTTGACAATAAGGCCCACTAGGGGAATAGTTTGGTCAGCACTATGCTCCGGCCGCCTGGATTTTCCCATTTGCAGGTACCCATATATAAATTAGTTAAAGTTTGGGTGGGCCTAGGGAGTGTCTGGGACTCCGAATCCAACCCACGTACGAAGAAACAAGAAGATAAAATATTTAGTGTGCCCGAGTTTCGAACTAAGGTCCTCTAGAGTATTAGTCCAGTGCCCTACCATTGAGCTAACCTCGCACCTTAATAAAATATAATAACCATTAAAATTAAAGACAAATATTAAAATTTTAATTAACTTTACTTTTTTCAACAACTTTGGTTTTATTATTACTATACATGCCTATTTTATTTTTCTTGATTAATTGATTTTTAGTTTTTCGTTTATTTGTAGTAACCTCTATTTTCAATACTATGTGCAGTTATTACGTATGACAATGTTCATTGGGTAACAATGACCCGCATGGATGAATTGGCTTAAAAAATAAAAAAAAAAATCGTAGGACATAATTTAATGAATATGAAATTTCGGGCTTATTTTAGCAATCTCTTTTAATAGAGGAAATAATTTATATTAATTTCAACGCGAAGAAAATTTCTATCCAGTATCAGTGGAACGAACCAAATGCAGCCAATCCAAACGGCATATGCTATGCAATCGGTCTGCGATATAAGTTAATAAGTTAATCATCAAATGATAAAAAAAAAAAATCCGAAATCAGTAGCAATAGCAATAAATCATAAGAAAAAATAAACCCAAATCCATATTCGATGATATTGTTTACCTCCCAACTCCCCATTGATAATGGACGGCATATAATGATATGGACTGAACTCGACATTGCATCGGGTCTAAAATGCATAGTCATGAAAGTGAATCTTTAACTAGCTTTTGATTTGCTTTGTTTATTAGTATGTCCAACTAGAGAACGAAATGTATCGTCCCGACATGAAAAGTGGCGCTGACAACCAGCGGACGCTGGTGCAACGGACGTGAGCTGTGTTATGATAATGGCTTTGAAAAGCTTCCCTTTAATTCAGCTCATCGATGAACTTATGAATATGGAAATTGAGAGATAATAAAGTCTGTATGATGTATTAAACATTATCAGTAAGCAGACATTATTTGGCCCTAACAAACCCCGTTTGAACTCGGCCGATTGTTCGTTGTACCTCAGAGTTCATTCATTATTTATTTAAGAGTCAACAGATTTGATGTGAAATTAAAGCTCATATTAAATTCCATACGCCCCTTGGATTTATTCACAGCTTTTAATGGCGTATCAAGTAATTTTTAATTACTTTATATCATAACCCAATAAGCACATTTGTCTCATTAGGTCTTGCTAAACAAAGCATTCCAAAATGTTTAGTCACAAAGCATCATATCGAAATCATTATTTTCATTATGAGGGGCGATATATTTATTACATCCAATATCATATTCAAATCATCATAGCAGCTTTCTGCAGAAGCACTGCATTAAGGAGCGCTGAAATAGTTGTATTCTTAATCCCTAAGGGGAAAAATGCCTACTTAACATCTACAGGTAGCTTTTGAGCTTTGGTATTAGATCAATGTGTTTTTCTAAAAAAAGATTAAGTTTCCATGACAGTAATGATTACACCGGCACACAATAAAGTGGTAATTTCCAAAAACACTATACATATATTCGACATATATTATACTTCGACGCACTGAATCCGAATCAGCAATAGAGCTTCGGTGGTTTTGAGGGTGGCTGAATTCAAATCCGAGGTCTGTTTTCTCTTGTCAAAACAGATGTGGATCTGTATATTTCATTGTCTCAGAAATTTACATTCGTTTTTAGTTACAATTGCATGTTATTTATATTGTGTTGGCTTGTAAACGCCTCACATCTCTTACACTTATTTCAGAACAAATAAGCGAATATAATTGACATATGGAGGCCCGGTGGCCGTGAGTGTTAAGGCGTGAGCACTTAACATTCCGTGCCAAAGGTCGTGGGTTCGATTCCCACTATCGGGTGGTGGCTTCTCTTTAGAAAAACGAAAAGGCATCAGCCCTATCCTGGCTAGGAAAGGGTGGTAACCTATAGACAACCCGTCCCAAAATTCTTATTTCATAATAATGGACGTTAAAATTTAAATAAAAAATTGTAATATGGCTCTGGAATGTATGATTTGTATTATTTTCTCCTATTGCTTAATTCCCGGCATTTGATGCATTTAAAGCCATAGTACCAGTTGGCTCTCCTGTTAGTCAAGCTTTCGCGCGGCCTGGCCGCAAATTTGGTATGCTCCTTTGACATCTGGGACGCAATTTTTGAGCCAGAGTGCCCTTAATCCAGAGGCCTGTATTAGTTTTTGAAATCTGAACGAATTAACTGAAATAGGCAATCATCAGTTCCTCTCTAAATTTTTAACTATATTAGACAATAAATATTTACACTAGTTTTATACATATTTATTTTTATTGAGTATCTCCATTTATATATTGACTTATTTGTTTTACTATTGTACGAGTCGTCAATAAAACACGGTAATTCTTGCAGGTAGCGGTGGCCACGGCGGACTGGCTGGTACTACCGTATTCCCCCTCCCTGGTACCTTCCCATGGGCTCAGAGCCAACGAGGGAAGCCTAGAAGAGGGATGATGAGACGAGCTGTCTTCTCGGACCTTCAGAGGAAGGGGCTGGAGAAGAGGTTTCAGGTACAGAAGTACATCTCAAAACCAGACAGGAAGAAGTTAGCAGAGAAGCTCGGTCTCAAGGATTCACAGGTTTGGATATTTTTTTAAAATGTAGTTGACCTATAAAATAAAGTTCAAAACTAGAACAATATGTCGACTTAGAAACTAGTGCTTCCTGGCATGTATATTTACTTATTATTTACAAGTTGTTCGCTACTACTGCGGTTTCACTCCTTCAAGATGATACCTGTGTGGTCTAATAAACCAGCAATGTGATCAACATTTTAATTATCTATTCATACAAACAGAGGTTTGCAAATGTTTGTAATATGCCTCAAAGCCATTGGTTATTCAGGGAATGTCTTCAAATGAGATTGTATAGTTTAGTGTTATGTTAATAAGAGAATATTGTGTTTATGTGCTGGCTGCTGTCTTCCAACAATTCTTTCATGTCATGTGGAATATTTAGTTTAAGTCGTAATCTGCATTCCGTAAGTAGTTTTATTGCGAAGGCACGTAGATTCGCATTTTTATAAATTACATTACATTTCTATGTTTAGATACTTTTGTGTTTTTTATTTAACGGTAACGCAGAGTGACCAACTCAATTATATTGCTTCTTACCATGCCTTATGAAATTTGTCTCGGAGTTTTTCATAATTTGCTCTAAATATATGTCTTAAGGCGATAAAAATAATTTGACCGAAAAGAAAATTATTTGGCGAAAGAAATGAAAATTTATCTCTCTGAAAAAAAGTTTAAATAGACTACTCCAACTACCGAAGGACATTTAAAGCCAATAACTATTTATTATATTTTTTCTCTCAAAGTATATTTTTTATTTATTTATAAATAGTGTTCCGCTTCTTTGGTGATAAGACAACAATCAGCATCTTCTGAATTTGGTTTCACAAGGAATTGTTTTTAAGGCAACAGAGCATAAGATCATCAATTTCGTAGTCATTGAGCTCTTGCATATCATATGGGAGATTAATAGAGTTTCTTCTGCGACTGTCTGTCAGTAAACGTTTGATTGTAAGTTCGCAGTTACATATGTCGCATATTGGTCTGTGTTCGCATGTGTTAATCCAGTATGTCCAATTCGTAGTCGAGGCAGAACTATTTTAACCGTCTTTCTTGGTAACTGGATAGCCATTCCTCGACTGTATTTTTAATTGTTCGAAGTTCACTTTCAGTTAGTTGCGTCCATGAGTTGTTTCACTGTTTTAATATCGTTGTTTTTATAGCTATCGTCAAGTAATTTTCAGTTATTAGTTCAGCGTCACATGTCATATGCCTCACTGATTTAACTGACATACCCCAGGACTAACTTTTAATTGGCGTTAAACAGCCGTGGTATCACGGATATCACGAGAGGCTAAATTAATTGGAGAGATAGAGAAGTGTGTTAAGTGAACTACTAGTAGGCGCTAACTGGACATCAGGGTCCGGGTAAGTTAGTAATTTAGAGCCACCTAATCCTGTCAGGAGCAAACCCCGAGTCCGATGCCTAGTTTTATAGTGCCTTTGATGTCTCTTGTCGGTAATTGGCCGGGATTACGGCTGTCTCAACATCAAACTCCCCTCTTCTAACCGCCAGATGGGCTTAGTTCTGCTTCGTTTATTTCTGATGGACTCCATTTCCGTTTACAAATCAAATCCAGACGGATAACAAAAGTTTTCTCAGGGTTGTTTTACTTATATTGCTATTCAACGGGTTAGCTTACCCTTTAACAAACTGTACATCAAAAACATTGGATAAATCCGGAACTATTTTAAAGAGTTATATCTTTTAAAAAACGTTTAAAGGAACTAACAACCAAAAAAATGGAGACAAAAATTAAAAATGAATATTTGTTAAAAAAAGGATTTTTTTGGTCCTTTCCCAGGAATCTATTTCGGATTTTTTTCTTTCCCAACTAAAATAATATCTCTATCTTAAATCGGACTGGATGGTGGTTTAACGGCCGAATTATTGTTTGGCCAATAAATTTTAAATACCTAAATAACATCATATCGCACTAGTATTTCTAAAGTGACTCAACTCAAAATAGAACTTAACTGAAAATTTGTCACTATTGACTATGAAGCAGGCTTAGCATTAATACAGGAAGAGTGAAAAAAGTGTCCTCTGGTGTATAATCTCTGAAACTAGCTACATAAACTTTTGATGCTTGAAAAAGAGATATTTACCATGTCTTTCAAAGTCATAACTATGACTGTGTGAATAAAACCGATTATTGAGTGGTGACACTTTAGAAATACTACTGCAATATATAAAAGATAGCCATATGAAAATATTTTGAAACTTTTATTTTAATTAAAATTAAAAAAATAAATGTTTCATACATTGTACGAAAACGCACATGGTCTCGTTCATTGTAAAGGACAATAATAATGTCTTACAATAATAAATTTAAGTTTCGAAAACTTTAATTGATTTAATTAAAAAAAAAAAGAGAGATTGAAATTATTTGATAAACTACTATTTTCCTGTACAAATATGATGCGCACTAATGAACGCAAACTCTGCCTCCTGCCATATCACCTGTATAATGTCTGGGGAAGTGAGAGAAAATTTAGTAAACATTTAGCCATTCTAAAATTATTTCTCTAAAACTTTGCCATGGCAGAGAGCAGGGAATGTTTTTAGTGAGGCCATTGCTGAAAAAAGTCAAGCTGCCACATGATGGACTCGAACCCACATATCCCGATCAGATTTAAACGTGCTAGCTAATAGGCCACGGGAGTAGGCTACTCTATCAATTTGACTGTTTCTGCTTTTGGGTTTACAAGCCAGTATCAAATTCAAAACAAGCGAAGAACAACTAGTTAAAATCCACCAAAAAGTCTTTTTTCTGGGAGCGAAACATTTATTAAAATCGGAAAACATTTTTTTTAAAAATGGGTTAAAACTTGTGAACGATTCATTTTAAAAATTATGGCCCACCCTTCCAGCGTTGCTGTCACTCTACTTCCCCCATTAAATGAACTTACTCTCTTGTCCTTTAATGAAAGCTAGGAAGGTTCATTAAGCCCGTCCTATAAAATTCATAATCGTGATGAAATTCCAGAGAGATTGCGACTAATTTTTTGCTTTAATCTTAATTTGCATTTTCTATTGAGTAGAGTGGACCTCGTTTGCTCAGTCCTGCTTGAATATTGTTTCAAGATATGATAATGATACGGACGAGGGTCAGGTGCAATAGTCCGGGCGAGTGCCCATGTTTTTCTCTCCTCTCTTGCCCATTATGGATTTTATGGTAATTTTATGCCCCTCACTGGTCGGCACCCCATGTTTCACTCCGTTATAACCAAACTCCTCTCTGCGTTTATATTAAATTTCATCCTCATTAATGCATTCTCTTCAAATCTTATGAGGGGCACAATTACACCTTTACTTACATTATAATATTTCCTTCTAGCTTGTTTCCTATTTTTCTACAGGGAGAAAACTCGCTTAGAACGCGATCAACAAATGAGGACATGGGAAGTCAGCGTTTCATAACCCATCACGTAAAAACCTTTATATTGGTTGAGTTTGTATACAACTAATACTATCCGATTATGCTGATATTCGTTACAAAAATAATTTGGCTAAAACGCAAAATGACCCCCGTTCAAATTTATATATATATATATATATATATATATATATATATATATATATATATATATATTTATATATGTGTCCGTTAACACGATACACGCCAGAGTTGTTGTTTTTTCGCCATGAAACTTGGTATGTAGTATTCTCCCATCAAGCGATTGAACGAGTTCGTTAACCAACAATATCGGTCCATCTGGAGGGGGGGTTTACTCCAGAGCCAAAAAGTAGTTATTTGCCAATACCAGCCTTTCAGTAATTTTCGTTATATTTCAACAAAACTCGGTATTCGTTGTGGTCAACTAAAGAGAAAAATTTGTTGTAAAAATAAACTAAATCGGTTGACTAGAAGGGGGGGGGGTTTACTCCTGACGAAAATTACTAATTCCTTATACCGGTCGTAATTTCTGTTTTATTGATACAAAAATCTTCATACGTCCTGGCTATCTAATAAGAAAGAAGTGTTGTGAAAATTAACTAAATTGGCCTAATGGAAAGGGGGGAGGGTGTTCCTTTGTACTATGTTTGAATTGAATTCTTCCGCCAAACGTAGGTTCGCGAAATTCATCAAGATCAATAGATGAAAATGTGAAGCTTTGAGTATTTATTACGTAGTGCAATTCCCCGCATACACAAAACTCTGGAAGGAAATTAATTACAAAATTAATAATTGAAACAGCTGCTCATAACAAATTTAAAAGAGCAGAACAATTGATGTTTTTATTTTATTTATCTATATAGGTTATTTTAAGCAAATTATTCAGGAATGCACTCGACACTGCCCAATTCTGAGTAAAGAGCTTAGTTATGCAGCTCCTGCGTGACGGACTTCTTATTGTATGAAGTTTTCTGGGATTTAGCACGATTTTCAAGCCCTTGAGTGGTCCTTGCTCAGCCAAGCTTTGCTCCTAGCCTGCAAGGATCATTGCATGGGCTTTAAAATGGGGCTAAGTCCCTGGAAACGCTAGCCAATAAAAGGTATAGAGGATATTTATTTACCGTAGCAACTTCTATTTCAACTATCCAGAATATCCTTCAAAGATCATGTCCGTCAACCAGTAGAAACCGCCTATCGGAAAGCTCCTTCTTCGACAAACTTTCTCCATAAAATATCGCAGCGCTTACAGTTTTATGGTCCACTACCCTTGCATGATGTTGCTGAATCTCGCTACCTCTTTGGGACTGCAGTCGGGCACGTCGCCCAGTGGGCTGGAACCAAGAAGTTACGTTATCTTCGGTATAAAACGTCTTTGTTGAAACTTTACAATTTTACGACGTTTTATCGTCAAATACTCTCCTTGTTAATCCTAATCCTAGGCTTAAAAATTTGGCTTTAAGTAAAAACGAAATATTCAACCTCAACGAAATATTGGACCTCAGTTGTCAAGTCCGGAAGAATCCAAATTGGATTTCATACGCCCATAGGTGAAGGACGAAATGTGTAGGTACTTAATGTTTATCTGATCCCCAAATATGCCCACCAATATGACAAAAATTTATTCAAGAAATCTTTTTTACGCATCCGTCACCTAGTTTTCTATAAATAAAGTTTTCCATTTCTCTAATACCATTAAAAACTATCCCCGCTTCCAGTTAAACTTTTACAAATGTATCCATTAGCATAATTTAATATCTGCAATGACCGTCAAAACATAACGAGGTAAGAATGACTGCGATATGAGATGCGCGGTCTTGCTAATAAAAGCGATTAGTCTCGGTAGCGCAGGCTGCGCAAAGGGTGAGCCAACAATTAAATCAGAAAGAGGGTTCCAATGCGCCGTGACTGATTCAAATTGTCCGCCTGGTCGGCAGGAACGGACAGCTGCAACCCACAATTCCCGCAAAGTGAGGTAATATAGAGCAACTAAATATAAAAATGTATATATATATATATATATATATATATATATATATATATATATATATATATAATTTATTCTTGCAAATGACCCAAAATATATATAAATTCTCTCAGATTTTAGGAACATTGGGGTAGTTAAAGCTGAAATCCTTTCTTCACACTATTTATTCTTGCAAATGACCCAAAATATATATAAATTCTCTCAGATTTTAGGAGGATTGGAGTCGTTAAAGCAGAAACAAATTAAAGAAGAAATATATTATATATATATATATATATATATATATATATATATATATATATATATATGTATATATATATATATATACATATATATATATAATTGTGTTAATTGCACTTTACCATAATTCTTGCAAATGAAAAATTGGAGTAACATGTTTCTATACGTTTAAACTATATAAAAAGTACGCAGAAGCTACATTATTAAGCACATACACCAAATATCTTGGTAATGAATGCCACATTCTTGAAGAATTTGGGTAAAATAACCTGTATAAAAACCAAATAAATTTCTTTCATATATTTAATGAACAGTTGACTCAATTATAATTTCTTATTGTTTTTCTGGAGTAATCCACTAACTTATTTATTTTTTTATACTGTGTGGCGTCGTGGTGCCGCACGCCCGATTTTGGGGGAAAACCTGTAGGTCCTTGAATCTTTCTGATTTCGGTATCGTTATTGTAGTATTTTTTTGCTGAGTCGAATGCGACCACTGCCAATTCGATAGAATAATTATTTTAGAAGATAAACGGGTTTTATATAGAAAAATATATATAGAAAAATCAGAAAAACTTCAGTATTCACTTGAAAAAAGATCATATTTTACTCAATGGTTTAACATATGTATGTATAATTTCAAAAGTATTTTTGGATGGTGATTCGAATAATGTAACATCGATTCAATGTAATACTTTTAATGTTGTCTTTATTATTAAAACGTACGCTTATAATGAAGAAATTGAACAATTTCACACGAGACAGAAGGTGGATCTTATTGTTAATTTTCAGTATCTCGCTAGATTAACTCTCTGCGGCATCTTAATAATGGAAAGGTCGTTTTTCATTAAATAATTGAACTGCTAATTGACACATTTATTTTATCAGGCTATGTACAAATACGGCCAAATAAAGGGATGAAATTTAAATGATAGAAACTTCAATTCAAGCACTCTCAGGTAAAAATATACTGACACCATTGCTCAATTTTTTTCTGCTCCAAATAAACTAAGAATAGTTGGGTTTCATTACAAATATCTTCACAACCTAAATTCACCAATTACATGGTACATTTTGTCAAAAAAAGGAAAAAAAATCGTTTAAAACCTAGATTTATACATGAGACTTCCTGGGTAATACTAATTTTTCATTAAAAAAATAAGTGCTATAAAATATTGCCTTACATTTCAATAAAAACTGTGAAATTTCTACAATGGCGAGAAAATGCTCAAGAATAAAGTGTTTTGGAATCAGAACTAGTAATAAAATGGAATAATATTAGAGCAGTATTTTACAACTCATTTGGTACAACAAATTTTTCATGATGATTAGATAGTTAGCCGTCGAGGTGATAAGTAAAGATGGAATGGTTGGGATTCGGCTAAATAAACCTCAATATGATTTTGTTTTAAAAAATCTATATTTCGGACGTTTCGGCTACTCTTTGGTAGCCTTCGTCAGCGATGGAAATGCCAACCTTGGTCTTCCTCTGCCGCTCGGCATTTCCATCGCTGACGAAGGCTACCAAAGAGTAGCCGAAACGTCCGAAATATAGATTTTTTAAAACAAAATCATATTGAGGTTTATTTAGCCGAATCCCAACCATCCCATCTTTACTTAACAAATTTTTAGCAATTGACAAGTGTTAACGTGCCGGAAAAATGTTTTTAGGTGAAATTTGGGCTAAAAAATAGCAACGAGCATTTATTTACATTAATAGATTTACAGGTACCTTTTAGCACTTTCCTCCAAAGGGTTGGGTTGGTAGTTTTAGGGCAGAAAACTGCTTGGTCATCTCCGCCCTTGTTGTGTTTAATTGTGCAAGATTAATGTTAGGATGGAGAGTGTTTTCAGTATTATGTGTTTGAGATAGAGTTGTGTTACTAAAGTTGTATTTGGGAGAATCTAAGTTTGGAAAAAAAGAGAAATTATTGTTGTTATAAAATTGCATGGATATAAGAACCAGATTCACAGACACATAAATATATTTGCACTTATATAAATATAGTATACATATATATGTATAGTGCACAGTACATATATAAATACAGTACAAATAATAAAAAATATATATAATGTAAACATATAATTTGTTTTATTTTATTATTTTTTTTTTTTTTTTTTTTTTTTGTTATTTAATTTTGATATTTTTTAAAAATATTTTCTTCTTCTTTTTCCCTTTTTTTTCCTTCTTTTGTTTTAACTTTTTTTTTTGTATATATATTTTTATTTTCCTCATTTATTTATTTTGATATATACTAGTGATTACACTGTACAACTAACCACTTTCTTATATTATACTAACAACTTTCTTATATTATACTAATGCTTACTATTACTATTATACTAATACTTACTATTACTATTATTTATTATTATTGTTCATAAAAAAAAAAAAAAAAAAAAAAAAATTAAAAACATACACATACATATACACACATACCTACAAATATTTATCAATTAATTAATATTATATATTTTATAGTAAAAGATATAGCTGCGCCCTTTTTAAAAATTCTACAACAACATCAAGTGCTTCACAATCATCCCGCAGAGCTTCCGCCAAGTTTCTTGGTATTCCCAGCTGTTGAAGCAGTATCGTGTAGCGAGAGCAGTCTTCGAATATGTGTTTTACAGTTTGCATCTCCCACAGGCTGGTGGGATTCCTCTAGACATCAAGTAGAGGAATCCCACCAGCCTGTGGGATGCAATCAGCCGATCACTGTAAAACACATATTCGAAGACTGCTCTCGCTACACGATACTGCTTCAACAGCTGGGAATACCAAGAAACTTGGCGGAAGCTCTGCGGGATGATTGTGAAGCAGTTGATGTTGTTGTCCTCCAAAGGAAAGTAGCTATTGAGGTTGCACTCATGACGGAATTTTTGAAAAATTTCTTCAAATCTTTTTCGATCCTACCTAGTAGACACCGAAAATGACCCCCGTAAAAATTTATATATCTATATATATATATATATATATATATATATATATATATATATATATATATATATATGTATATATATGTGTCTGTTAACACGATAGCGGCCAGAGTTTTTGTTTTTTCTTGACGAAACGTGGTATATAGCGTTCAATTAGCAAACAATTGAACGAGTTCGTTAACCACCAAAATCGGTCCACCGGGGGGGGGGGGGGTTACCCCGGACCCAAAACACTAATTTTACCATGCTAGCCGTAGTTTTTGTTATATTTCAACGAAACTCGGTATTCGTTATGTTGATCTAAAGAGAGAAATACGTTGTAAAAATAAACTAAATCGGTTCATTTGGTGGGGGGGTTTACTCCGAACCCACATTACCAATTTGCCACTACCAGCCGTAATTTTTGTTACATTTCAACGAAATTCGGCATTCATGGTTGTAATCAACAGAGAAAAATGGGTTGTAAAAATAAACAAAATCGGGTTATTTGGAGGGGGGGGGGGTTACTCCGGATTAAAGTACTAATATACTCATACCGGTCGTAATTTCTGCTGTATTCTAACAAAACGCGGTATACGTCGTGGATATCTCATGAGAAAGAAGTGTTGTAAAAATGAAGTAAATCGGTCTATTGGAAAGGAGGGTTTGCTTTAAACTCTGTTTCATTAGAATAAGCCTGCCCGACGTAGGTTCCCATAGCCGCCGCGAGGAGCGCTATCTCCCACTAGAGGGACTTTATCCTGTTCCTGCGTCAGATCAAAAGACGGAAAATGAAGCTTTTCTGTATTTATTAAGTAGTACAGTATCATGTATTAACATAACTCAGGAAGCAAATTATTTACAAAATTAATAATTGAACAGTTCTCATAAGAAATGTAAATGAGCAGAACTATTCACGTTTTTATTTTATTTATATACTAGGTTATTTACAGCAAATTATTCAGTAATGTAGTCTACACTACAAAAATTCTTAGGAAAGTGCTTAGTTATGCAGATCCTGCGTGACGGACTTTTTGAATGAATGTTGATGTGGAGAACTTCTCTCTACTTGGAGAAACGGAAGGAATTGAGTCGTTGTATAATCTTATTGTTATATTAAAAGTCTGTTACTGGACATAGGACACTGTTCTGTAAATGTTTTCTTCAGTTAAATAATAGAAATGAGGTTGAGTAACATGAGATGAGATTTGAGTATTTGAAATAAAAAAAAAAACAAAACAAAAAAAAAACTTTATTTTACGGTATTCTAGATAGATCGATTCTTTAAAAGATCGGCCCTTGGAGATCGATTCAAAAAATCGATTTATTGTGTTAAAAAGATCGTTTCAGATTTGTAATTTACAAATAAATCAATATTTTTCAATTCTTTATATCAAACGTTTTATACGGGATGTTAAAGTATATAAAAAAAAAAGTTTCAATTATTCGAGAAAAAAAAATTACGGTGCTGTTTCACACAAACGGAAACTCTCTTTTTCCACGGGCGATAGTCTGCAGGCGGCAATTTTTAATCTAGAACGAAAAACTAAAATTATTTCAAAAGAAGAACGTTAAATCTAGTAAAGTACGCAGTTTTTTTTTTTTTTTTTTTTTTTTTTTTTTAGAAATATCAATTTTTTTTGAAAATGGTGAACAATTATTTATTTTCTATTAAAATTCCGTCGAAAATCGGTCATAAAATCGTTATAATTCAATGAATCGAAAACATCCTACGTACTTTACTAGCAACTACCATTAGGAAGCTGCAGTTAAAATGTTAAGTTGATCGGGCAAAAGGTCAAGACGCCAGAGCATCGCCCGATTTGAAAACATAGTTTTGAGAAAACCACTTCGTTCTGCAATGTTTATTTTTTTCCTATTCATTTTTTTTCATACTTTCTTTTAATAACGATTAAAAAAATGTGTTTTATTTTTGAAATATATTGAAGAAGAACCGAAAAAAACTTAACAATTAAAAAGGGACCAATCGAAGCTCGATCAAAAAATGATCTTCAAATCAGCATTGCGTGCACTCGGCATAGTTCCTTCACTCGGAAAATCATATTTTTTGCCCATTTAAAAACTTTTTCTTCACATAAACTTGGAGATCATTTTCGATTAGTTCAGGAAGAATTTCAGCCCCCAAGTTACAAGATAGAACTACCCATTAGATAAGATAACGCTTATCGCGTATCGATTATACGAAAGGTCTATAAAGGAGTAGGACTGGACTAGCCGGTAGGGAGTCGGACCATTATTAGGACAGTGCCGTGAGTATTAAACGGCTCATTAGCTCCAGCTGATTACCATATGATCCAGATCATGGGTGCTATTCAAACAGAGCCCATTCCCAACAAAAGATCCCTACTGATTTACCGTCACCCATTCTTCCAGGTTAGTTCCACTCTGTCTTCCCTCTCCCCACCGTATCCAAGAGGATTCCAGCCAACCCTCAGTATCTAAATCCTCTTAGTGGACTCGCTTCCTGCGGCTTTTCAAATTGCCCGACTCCCAGGAAGAGCCTCATCTTTGCGCGTTTGCATATTTTCCTTATCTTTGGTATATGGAAAGCTTGGAATGGAATCTATTAATATTTTGTTTGTAGTTAAACAAATTTCCACGAAAAGCGAGATTTTAGGAGCTTAAATTGCTACAAAACACAGGCAATCCCATCCAATTCCGTATTTTAGCGGAAATCTATTTCCACCATTTCCTAGTTTCATTAGCAAACTCTTTTTACTGTTTATACATATATATATATATATATATATATATATATATATATATATATATATATATACATATATATTCTTTTTGATGATAGGAGGCATGGGGTCGTTAAAGAGTCATCTCGTCTTCATACTACTTTATTTAGCCCGACATGTTTCGTGCATATTTTTTTCTTTTTGCACCTCTTCAGGGGCACTTCTCCAGAGGGAGTACATGATAACGAGAGGACTTCCTAGCAAGAAGTGCCCCTGAAGAGGTGCAAAATGTCGGGCTAAATAAAGTAGTATGAAGACAAGATGACTCTTTAACGACCCCATTTTGACTTCCTGAAATCATTAAATATCAATTTCATCAAGAATAATATTCATCTATTTCTGATAAGATCGCAAAAATAAACAACATATTATTTTTATTTATCGGTGGTTTTTTCCCCTAAATTTCCAATTACATTATGAAATTGAGAGATAATCTCAGTTCTGAATATACCGTTGTAAAGGTAGTTAAATTCGACAAATTTCGTGAGTTTCGGCAGTTTGAAAAATATTTTTTGGAAGAGTAGTGATTCTCGAAAATCTTATCGAAAATACTTGTAAACATTGAAAGTGCTATAGCGTTAAATCAAATTTAATACTGATTTCAAAAAGGTAAGATAATGTTGAAAAATAATGAGTACAGGCAGAGAAAAGTGTTTTTTTTTTTCTTCGAAAAACGCGGGTTTTTCTAAATAACGTTTAGAACAGCATATCTCTGGAGAGAAAGAAACATGCGGTTGGCAGAGTTCAGCCACATCTTTGTTCTAGTTTCACTAGCTTGAGTATTGTCATTTACTTGCAAAACATCCTCAAATTAATACTTGTTATTGTTTGTTACTTATCATTGAGAAATTTATTTGTAAATTAGTAATACAAAATAAGATAATGTGCTTAAAATGCTGAAACTAAGCGGAAGATCGGCCTTCTTCAAAGCCCAGGGCTGTTGTTGAGAGCTAGCTGGACGATGCCCCGCTGACTGATGGTTACATCCTGTCGGTGGCAGCTTATCCTCACAATAGCTATGGTACTCTACCATCGCTCCCCATCAACTAACTCTCCATAGCTATCATATCCTCTTTATACACAATCCATAACTCTATAACAACTGAAATTACCTCCATATTATCTTAGGAAAATATAAATAAAAGTTATGAATATGGTGGAAACTTCCAAATCATATATAGCATTTCCAAGTCTATTTGAACCTTTTCCAAGTCAACTGTAACCTTTTACAAATCAAATGCCACCCTTTCCAATTCAAATGTAACCCTTTCCAAATCAGTTGAAACCCTTTCCAAAACAAATGTAACGCTTTACAACTCAATTGTCACCCTTTTTATTTCAATTGTAACCGTTTATATTTCAATTGCCACCCTTGAAATGTTGTTGCAAATTGACCGTAATGGGGAATGGGCGAATTGAGGGCCCCAAAACTCAACGGGATAAATCATGAAAATATTTTTATTTAAAACAAAAAAAAATCGATCTCCTAGTGACTTAAATGTCTGTGCGTCGTTAAGAAAGAAAAAAAAAAGATTTTTTTTAACGACGCACAGACATTTAGGTCACTAGCGAGATCGATTTTATTTTTTATTATTATTATTTTTTTTTTTAATAAAACATAATTTTTTCATGATTTATCCCGTTGAGTTTTGAGGCCCATTCGCCCATTCCCCATTACGGTCAATTTGCAAAAAATTTCGAGGGTGAGAATTGAAATAAAAAGGGTGACAATTGAGTTGTAAAGCGTTACATTTGTTTTGGAAAGGGTTTCAACTGATTTGGAAAGGGTTACATTTGAATTGGAAAGGGTGACATTTGATTTGTAGAAGGTTACAGTTGACTTGGAAAAGGTTCAAATGGACTTGGAAATGCTAATTATAAATTATCTAATTAAATAAATTTTAAGAAGTATTATTTATGAATTATCACGAACTAGTTGTCTACCCGTGCTTCGTCACGGCAGATAAGTAGTTATTTTATAGCGTTAAATAATGTATCATCAAAATTAACGCTACCACATAACTTATAATTATACTATAAGTTATTCATCAATTGATAAGGAATCAAAGTATAATGGTTCTTGACATTGAGGCGCTCCGGACCAGTGTGAACAAACAGATAACCTAGAGATAAACCGTTATCTATAGTTTACCATTAACAGGAGTTTAACCAGTACAGGTTAAAATTCGTTGTCAATATTAAATGGACGTTAAAATTTTAAAAGTTATGTTTTAAGATGTCATTTGGAAACACTCATTATTTTTGCGAGCATTACCAGGAAGTGTTCTGACTGGGGATGCTGATGGGCGAGGAAAGTGTGCAAGGGTTCGGGATATTATTACCACGGATCATCAGGTATAGCGTAAACTCTATGAGGGAAAAAGTCACAGTTTATTTCTAGTAATTCAAGGACTGCCATCATAGTTGAAATTAACCTCAATTAAAAATAATACTATGAAATAGATACAGCGCGGTAACAGCTGACCTGTTATCGTCCTAGCAACGCACGCTGTCTAGGCGTGCATGCTCTCTTTAAAACCAACTAAAAATTCAAACCCGTCTAAAAATACATTTTAATACCAAAAAAAAAAACACCTTTTTTTAGCGAATGTTTACATTCTAAAGGTGTCTAAAGGGTTCTAAAGGAGTGTCGATGCAAAATTTCAAATTTTTCTGTCTAGTGGTTTGGGCGGGGCGATGATAGGTCAGTGAGTGAGTGAGTGGTATTTGACCACTCAATATATAGTAGAAGTTCTTCAGTACCTCCTTATAATCGTACGATTTTTTTTTTTTCTTTTTCTTTTTTTTTTTTTTTAGAGCGGCATTAAGCACTCTAACCAATGTCAGAGACAAAGGCTTTCCCCAAACGGAAGGGCAAAAAAATTCAAATATTTGTAAGTAAAATCATATTAGTATTTAATAAAATTGTTTTCTATCATAGACCTAGCAGCCAGTCACCAGATGCGGGCCACTAAGGTAGAACTGGCACGGGGGACTCTACTCAACCTTGACTAGGTCCGCCTCCCGCTGGCCGTCGGGCTCTGTCTCTGCTTTCGATGCTACCAATGGACCGACGATAAAATAAAATGAAATTGTTTTCCTTGGGAATGACCAACATCTTACAGCCCAAGAGTTATGTCTGTGACTATCCCGTTTAATTTAAATGGATTTTGTTACATTATTATGCCTTACGTATTTGATATCTTCCGGTAATGATTAGCGCCGGAAAATAATGAATAGCAATCTTCATTAAATGTATTTAACACATTCTTAAGGTTTTATAAACGTTTGGATATTTGTTTTTTTTTTGGAGGGAGAGGGGGGGGGGGTACAAAGCAGTTTTATGTGCATGGAATTAGAATCTTGAATAGCTCTCAAACTTTTCTATTAAATAGATCTAATGAGAGTTGCTACAGCTGTAAAATATATTCATGCTCTGTAGGGCATTAAAGTCTCCACTTCTCAGGCAAACTTACAATGAATTCTAATTACAGTAGAACGTGTAATTTTACCTCTTTTATCCTATAATAATATTACTGAAGATTAATATGATATAATTATTCATGTATTCTTTCTTTGTTTTCTTTCGTGTATTTTTTCAGTTTTTGGTTACAGAAATTCAATTAAATTATATTTCTTTACTTGGCAGGAGCCTTATATTATTTATTATACCAATAAACTCTTGTTTTTTTTACTCTTAGTAAGAGAATGATTAGTGTTTAGGAAAATGAAACTTTTGAATTATTTTAATAAAAAATTTTAAAAGTCTTTAATTTAAACACAGTTTCTCAAAATGATAGTTATTTTTATATTTAATTATACCTTATCTTCAATAAATATGAAACTTGTCTGTTTGTTCTTTATACAAATACGAGGAGTGTCTTAAGCTAGGTCAAATTAGTGTAGGACTCACAGTCACGCGTTCGAAACTGCGAACCCGAACACTTACAGATTTGGAGATGGAGAAAGTAGATGTAGCATGGCACGCTGGGTAACAGCTAGTTAGGAATTCAATAGGGATTGTTTTTCTTTTAATATGGTCCTCTTACTGAAACGTGATCAACTATCTTTTTAAACGAATGTATGCAGAAAAGTTTAATTGTGTTTTGAAGGTAGTACAACGTGTTAAATTAAATCCGAGGAAATTAAATAGTATTGAATTAATGTTATAGTAATGATTGGGGATTTTATAAAATTTACATTCCTCCTATTTTGAAAGTCTCAGAAACAACCGTAAAGCTACATATCTAACTATACCTCTTTATACATTTATAAATATATATATATATATATATATATATATATATATATATATATATATACACACACACACACACATATTCATGCATATAATTATGGGCACGCGTAGAACAAAGCCAGGTGGTAACCTCTCCAGTACATGACGTATGTCGATGAATGTATTAATCTCTGTAAGATCATTGTCGGCCTTAATTCGAGCTGTGGAAGATTATGGGCAGTTATAGAAACTGAGCCCAAAAATTAATACGTAAGAAAGAAAAAGTGAAGATAGGCGAGCAAAGCTTCTAAGCCAGCAGATCCATCGTGTACTTTAGGAGTAAATAATACAGATATAAAGACATGAAGAGTCGCAGGCAATAATTGTCTTTATGCCACGCGTAACGTTTTACGATTTGACCGGAAGTGCTAAGCTTGTGATTTAGTTAGCTATAACCAGACCCACTTTAATATCCGGCAGTGAAACCTGGTAGAAGAGTCCTTAGAAAAATACTTGTGCCCGTTCTAGACAGTGAATGGCTATTGGATAAAAGAGTTATTTGCCGAGCCGGTTATTGTTAGAATCATTAAGAAAAGTATATTAGGTCTGGCTTGCAAAAGTTAAAATAATGCTAAGGCACGATTACCTCGACAGATGTTTATGGTCAGTCGAGAACATCAAGAAAGACTGGAAGAATTAGCAAAAGATGGTTGGGTGACTTTGTCGAAGACGTGCATCATCTCTATGTACGATGATGGAGCAGTTAAAGTATAATGAAACAAGAATTCACAGGAAAATAAACGAAGAGTTCACCTTCGAATGATGTTCGGGATTCAATTCTACCGATAAATAGGTTAAAAGGTGTTAGTAAAATAAGCCAAAGCTTGTACATTTTTTATTTATTTTTTTATTATTTTGAATTGTAAAGAAAATGACCGAGATGCTATATAATAAACCTGCTGGTAGTTTTTAACTTGCACTAGGTATGTTTTGGGGGCGAGGTTAGCTCAGTGGTAGAGCACTCGACTAATGAACTGGAGGACCAGGTTCAAACCCCGAGCGCGCACTGAACATTTTTTTCTTCTAGTGCTGCCGTTCGAGGGTTGGATTTGGGGTCCCAGATTGACGTCCCTAGGCTCACCCAGCCTTTAATTAATTTAATTAATAATGGGTACCTTGGGTGCTAATGAGTCGAAGCAGCCAAGGGGAAAATCAGGCGGCCGGAGCATAATATTGACCACACTATCTCCCTCTCACGGGACTGATATTTTTTTTTTTTTTTTTTTTTTTTTTTTTTTTTTTTTAGGTATGTTATACTCAATTCCCCATTACAATAGAAATTTCATTTTTAAAAATTAAATAAAAGAGGTTGGCCAATTATATTGGGTTGCTAAGAAGCATGCTTTCAGTATGTCATCCATTTGAAAATTAGTTTACAGAAGAAAGAATATGGAATAAGGATAAAGGGGGGGGGGGGAGAATTAAGGAGCAATACTTACTACCTTGTAATTTTTTTCAGTTTCTTTTTTATTGGTTTAAATGCTGGAACAGTTTTTAGACATGCCAAAAATTCGATTTTTCAAGTCCCGATACATTTCAAAATTAAAAAATATTTTTTTATCTTATTACAAGAAATTATAAAAAAAAAAAAAAGAAAAAGAAAAAATGAACGTTTCAAAATATTAAAGTGGATTTCTCAGAACTATGTTTTTCAAATCGGGTGATACGCTAATGCCTTAAATTTACATCCCACCAAATTTAAATTTTAACAGGAGCTTCCGTAAAGTACGTAGGATTTTTTCGATTCATTGAATTATAACGATTATCCACGAATATTTTAATAGAAAATGAAAAATTGTTCATCGTTTTCGAAAAAATTAATATTTCTAACAAATCCTACGTAGTTTACTAGATTATTTGAAACATTTTGAAAATTTATTTTATTAATTGATTTTTCGAATTATTTTTATATTATTAATAATATTTTTGATATTATTTTGAAAGAAATAGAAGATCATGTTTGAAAGAAAGCAATTTATACAGGCGTTTAACCGAAATAAATAAAATATCCTTCTAGCTTCAGTCAATCTACTGTAGCCTATTTTCGAACTAATCCCTATCCAGTTAAATAAATTAAAATAATGGCTGGATTAGCAATAAAAGGGGATAGTTTTCATTACTAACAAAGGTCCCCAAACAAATCCACCTAAATTGGAGTTATAATCAAGATTGAAATCCCTCTCCCCTGAATACACATTGATTGATAGAGTGTAACCCTGCGGCTGATTGAACAAATTACACTCGGCGCGCTAACTTTATGCTATTAGTAACAATTAATTGGGAAACTAATTTGAGGGTGAAATTAAACATTCCGAATGGAGGGTTATTAACAGCTGATTAATTATAGGAGAAACTACTTGTCAGATTGGGGGCTAAATGGAGCATGACCTACAACACGCCGACATCTATTCGCTCTTAATAGCAAAACCTAAATTGAAAGGGGTTAATACAAAGCAGAGACGGGCATAATTCTATTTATAAATAAAAATACGAATTTATTCGTACTTCATATATTTGTGAATACGAATATAAATAAATTCGTATTCATAAGTGTGAATACGAATTTATTTTTATTCACATATATTAAATATAAAAATACGAATAAAATTTTATTCGCAAATTTTTCTGCGAATAAAAATAAATTCACAGAAACAATTGTAAATAATTACAAAAAATCAAGTGATTACAAAAATAATCACATTAAAAACAAAAAATAAACAAAAAAAACACCTTCAATAACTTTTGTAATATCATCTTAATACGAATAAATTCATGATTTATTTGCGAATTTTATTGTGAATACATTTTTATTCACAAATTATAATGTGCATCAATTTGTATTCGTATAATTTAATGTGATTATTTTTGTAATCACTTGATTTTTTGTAAATATTCACATTTTTTTTTTATTATTTACAATTTTTCTGTGAATTTATTTTTATTCGCAGAAAAATTTGCGAATATAATTTTATTTGTGTTTTTATATTTAATATATGTGAATAAAAATAAATTCGTATTCACACTTATGAATACGAATTTATTTATATTCGTATTCACTAATATATGAAGTCCGAATTTATTTATATTCGTATTCACAAATATATGAAGTACGAATTTATTTATATTCGTATTTACAAATATATGACGTACGAATAAATTCGTATTTTTATTTATAAATAAAATTATGCCCGTCTCTGATACAAAGTGATAGGATAGTCGATTCATATTTATAATTTACAATATAATTAGTTCCAATTATTCAAACTATCAGGATGTCAATTGGTGACATATTTATTCCATTTATTGTTCCGATTTGCAGTACGACTTAGTTGGATTTCTAGTTGGATAATCGCTCCACTCTCGCTCCAACTTGGTATGCAAATTCCGATCCAACTTGAGTCCGAGTCTGTTTTCAGGACAGTGTACGTCGGTCAAAGCTGAAAATTGTGTCGACAGACCGAAGTTTTCTGCAGGTCAAGTGCTGACTGAGGTAAGTTGGACGACTTTGATCCGACTCCCCTACTCACGCTCCAACTCCGTCGTCAGTCGGATGTCGAACCTTCGAGTCGTCCCTCTAAATGTTCCTACTTGCCTAACTAGACTTCCAACAAGCCCATTCATGATCCGATTTGTGGTCCAACTTCGGAAGTTGGGTCAAAAGTCGTACTGCAAATCGGAACGTGAATGGCCTGCTTAAAATAACAACATGAAAATCCTCCATAATCATCGGAGATTTCGACAACGAACAGTTGTCCTACGGCTTATTAGCATATTTTTCTCTCATTGCCAAAATTATACATTCCGCGATTATTGATGCATCAGCAACACAAAGAAATAAGTCCAACTCGCAGGAACTGCGTCATCTTTGCACGTTTCCGTTCTCATCCCTAGTGCCATTTGGAAAGGATAGAAAAGAAACAGAAAAGTGTTTGTCTTAATCTTTTGTGAAAAATGAAATCTCACAGCGATGCAAGATCTTAGCCGTCACAACAGAAAACTGACAGTACCAAATTTGATTAAAATTGGTCCATTTTTGAACCAGCTAGAGAGCGAACATACAAATATATATACACATGTTTGAACCATCGTTATTTTCCTGATCTAAGGGTTCTGATACATGGCACTTCCGCATTGCGTCATGAGGTAAACCTCATAAGCGGTGTTTCTCCTCCCTATGGAGGTAGGAAGGAATCGCACTAAAATCGAATACTCCTATTCGATTCCATAATATGAATCAATCAAGGAGGAACATAGGCCAGTTGTCAAGTAGCTAGCAAACCTTATCCCCTCGTGGGAGTTGGTGGGTAGAAAACAGGAGATCATCTCCTTTTGTTTATGAAGCTCTCGCATCAGAGAGGCAATCGAACGCCTGCAGAACTTGTTAATACAAATCGTTGGGTTCAATATACATTGAGCGTACAAGAAGGGGACGAAAGCCGCTGATGAACCACAAGGGTGGCAGTAGCTAAAATCCTCCTCAATACAATGATTATATTCTGGGAACGGCGCGATTAGATCTGGAAGTCTAAATGTCGGAAGCATAGAAGAACCAATTTTGTTCAAGCTATTGTGCAGTTAAATGCTTTAAGATGGCCATACACGTTCAGTTCAAATCTCACAGTTTAGCCTCAAGGTTTGGACTGAACGGGTCTAACAAACATACGATAAGTTAATAAACCTCAAGCCAGGGACTCCACAGTCCAGTTATAGTAGACCCACTTTATGTGAAGCAATATCCTCTTGTACAGATGTCGGGCTCGGCTTTCAAAGCCCCGACCTCATTGGACTTCATTCATCTTTTGGGGTTTTAATTCTAGTTCGCTGGACTGACCAGTTCAACTGTGGCCTCAAGGATGTCTCACTCACGGTGAGGAATATCTTACGGTTTGGACTGCGCAGTCCAAATCTTGACTGCAATTGCCACTTGAGTGCATGGGCACTCTTAGGGAAGGAATGATATTAACACAGACATGAAGTTTATTAGAGATGCATGATACATACGATAATTTTGGAAGAAGTAGGCGAGTTTAAAGAAGGGTATACACCCAGCCCAGTTAGTTTGTCCTAAACAGTCCTCCTGAAAGCCGGTCGCCTGAACGTGTATATATTCCGACCGGGCTGTCAGTTGACTGAAGACTGTTCAGGCGGCCGGAACAAATACACATTCAGCCGACCGCCTTTCAGGCGGACTGTTCAGGTCTAACTGACAGCCCTGCCTGACATTTGGTAGCCTGTTTTAAGGATTCAGGTTATTCGAGGGGTATGGACTGTAAAGGGAGGACATTGTGGTTACTAAAAGTAATATCATACGAATAATATAAGAAGAATGAATAAATTAGAATTACATTTCTCAATTGAATGAACTCAGGTTATTTGTTTCGAATAAAGCAAAGGTTTCTGGTTTCAATTTGGTGCTTCTAATCATCTTCAAAAGCAGTTCTTAACAGGCCTTTTACAGGAAAACAATTCAATTGGGTTGTAGGAGGAAGAAAGCTGAAAAAAAGGCTTGGCAGAAAGAGGGGGTATAAGAAAATGGAAGAAAATAGAGATTACGGTGGGGGAGGGGTTGGTGTGGTGGCAATCTTGAGTGGCGGGGGGGGGGGAGTCAGGTTTAATATCCCTCCAGAGTGGTCATGGTGGGGGTAAAGGTTTTTACGAGGGGGCTCCTTCTCGCTCTCTCTCTCACCCTCTCTCACTCACTCACTCTCTCTCTCTCTCTCTCTCTTTCTCGCTATCGTACTCTCGGTCTTTCTCTTTCAGTCGGTATCCCTCGAGAATGATCGTTTTTATTGGAGGCCTGACTGGCACGGGGCCTACTCGCCCCCGCGGGTGGATGGGGCGGCTATAAAACAGTTTATCGAATCTTGGGACCGAAGAGAAGAGGAATTAAACATGGCCGACCTTAGGGAGTGAATCTGACAGGAGCTGATCGAGAAGCCGGCACGGCAGGGGTGATTAGTGAGTTAACAGAAAGACAGAGGACCTGCTTTTGTCTCCTCCCATTCCTTCCCCCTGACACCTCTATTCTACAGCCACACCCCTCGTCATGGCTCCGTCCGCCTGCGATTATGTTTAAAACAATGCTCTCTCTATCCATTTATGTCCACTTCCTCTCATACTTCATATTCCGGCTAATGATCCTATGTCAATAAGCGAATATCCTTATAGCTAGCTTTTAACTTAATCATTGAGATTACCCGAGAGAATGCCCGTGTTGCTAATTATCAGAAATCAGCAGGTCCAAAATGTAATATAATTCGCGACTATTAAATCCATAGAACATAATCATTTGATGGCTTCAATAAATTATTTGCTTAAGGGTAGTCAGATTCTTGATTATGAAGACCTTCTATATGCCACAGTCATATGACACATAGCTATCTCATTATAATGAGATAGCTATGTGTCATATGATATATAGCTATGTGTCTCTGTATACAGAGAACCTCCTCCTCTATGTGAATTATGCTCCCAAGTTTTGACCCTAAGCATGGGCGTATATGAGGGAGAGGAGCTTAGCGGGCTGCAGCTCCGCCCGAAATCGGTAAAAATGGGTCATAAAACCATAAGACCACTTAGTTCAGAAAAAATATTTATTTTTTTCGGTGTAATGGTCTAAATAAACATTGGGATGTAGCAGAGGCTCTTAAAAATTATCAGCAACTTTTAGCCAAAATAATCTAACTCCTAAATATCTGCAGTCTACATAAAATACTACAAAAGAAATAACATAAAAATAAAAGAAAAAAAATAAGAAAGAAGAATAAACAAACAAAAAAAAAGGTCTATGGAAATGGATTTTACATATTCATTGTAGAGTAAGGGAACCTAATAAATAATATATAGTAACAACAAACACATATATAATACAGTCATAGATAAATTTTAGATTGTAATAACCTAGCATTTTTATTTTTTATTTTTATTGATTTGAAGGGTGCATACAACCGCGGTAGGTCATGGAACCTAGCATTTAGCCACGAAAATTAGTGTATATCCTACTCTAATCATCACTATGCAATCAACAGCAAGCAAAATGTATATTACTAAAGAAATATGAAGTTATTGGTTCTTTCCTTTAGAGCAGCACCCTTTAAAAAGGAGTAGAACATAGGGGTATTTTGACATAAGCATTGCTTAAATTTCAGAAGCTCAAACTATGAAAAAATGTAAATCAAATAGAAGATAACATTTATAAGGTAGCAAAGAGTGTAGTAATATATGATATGAAAAAAAAAAAAAAAAAAAAAAACAGAAAAAAAGGCTTATGTGTTGTATAAGTTATCGCAGGACATTTATGTCAGGCAGAAATTGTGACTAAAGTGAACTATGCATAATTGAGACTAGTGCAAACAATTTTTTTAACTCTGAGATATATGTCTATCACGAGCAATACGGCTGCGTTTATATCTGATAGTTATTATAGTTAAAGATACATTATCTCTGTATGTATGTATGTATGAATGGGGTTTAAGGACGAAGAACGTCAATGTTACCATCGTCCTGATGTATCTCTGGACTCGGATGGATAATTATCTATCCGACACCTGAGATATACTTCCTGCGAGAAGTGTTAGATGTAAACGCACCCTAAGTTAAATTTTAAGAAATTAATTTTTTGGATGTTTTTATTAGTGAAAATAACACTTACCCGGAAGATCCTTTGTATACCATTGAGAAAGTATTATATCGACCATGAATAAAAGTAGGACAAAAAAATATATGCAAACTCAATTTAGTAAAAAAAAAGAGTGCCCTTAAACTTGTCTGATAAATTAAGACCAAGAAATGTTAATAATGACGATGAGTGGAAACTTGTTATAGTTGGACTAGGATTGGTACAAGGAAAGACTTCAACCCGGGAGAAATAAGGGATGGTTATATCAGGAATAGCAAGTAAGAAAATCCCATGCAAGATCTGAGGAACATGGATCTTGCATATTGTTTAAGGCCGGGGAAAATTTCAGTTGGAAGAAATATATAATTTGAGTTATAATCAGAAGATAAACCGACCCAGCGTTGAACTCATTTAGAGAAATGTATTCACAGCAAATACAAGAATTTTCAATATTCGAAAAATCCAAAGAGAATAAATCTCTTCACATTCAATGCAGCCGAAATTTTTATGTCATTGACATATTTTAGCATATTGCATTTGATTATTATTATTCTGAAACACTCAATTCTTTTTGACTAATAAAAACACAGGAAAAAAGCGAAAAACTCGGAATGAATAAAGGGCGTTGGATTCATTAATTCTCCGATTTGAATTGGATGAATTCAAATCTAAACTGAATGAGTGTTATTCTTGTGTTCCATTTTGTGAACTCAATTACTGGATTGGAAAATATTTAAACGAAGAACTAGCAGTTTATTTGTTTATAGCAACACCTCATTCTCTCAATTGGAGCCAATTTAAACAAAAATAAAATTCAACGATTTTATTGTATTAATAAACAGTTAAGCCATTCAAATGTTTTTAATTTGTTACGATTTTTTTGTTTAGAATTACATCCTAATTTATTTTTGTTTGCTAACCATTTCTATAGTAGAGTTCAATTTTTAACAATAGATATACCAGACCTGGTACTGGTATAAATGTCAATAACAAAAAATATATTTGTTACTAATATACATAAAGTAACATTAAGTTCATAAATGTATTCTCTACTTATAGCTACAAAAGCCATAACATCAAATGTTATATGAGGAGCTTAGTATCAAAGTTGGACAACTCCACTTTTGATTTTTTTACAGGAGAGGTAAAAAACCATATCTTCTATAGGGTTTTCAGTATCATCGTGAATTTTTATATGTTATTCTCCTAGGTCCAAAAAACATGTTTTCAAAGGCATTACAAAATTATATGAGTATTTAGGCCGTAATCACACTTTAAATAGTGGAGTTGTCCATGTTTGAAACCAAGTCATAGAGTTGTCCGTCTTTGAAACCAAAGGGAGCCATTTTAAAATTGAATCTATCCTCTTTTGAAACCAAAAAAAAAAAAGTAATATGAATTCGATATGCACGAGAGAGTTTTAATATAATAATATTATGTTTAATGTATTAAAAAAAATCGTATAGTTAAAAATTACTTGAAAAAGAATTATTTAAATGCTGTTTGACAAAATTGAAGTCTTTGAATTAGTCTCACACCTTAGAAAGAACTAGTTCATCAGAATCTTCAATCAACACACTCACAGTGTCCTCTGTTGATAAAATTAGCAGTTTCACTCTGCACTGTGAGGTTGCGGTAACTCTGCAAACGGTCTCTTTCTTCCCAATTTTCTCCGAAGTACTTGGACAAGAGATTCTTAACATCTGCAAGTTTCTTGGGGTTGACGCTACAGCCGACGGGAATTGGTGCAGGTATTAAGTTCTAGAAGTGACTTAGCCTTCTTTGTTATGGACATAAATATACCGATATTTGTGTTGTATGGCACCTCACCAGATACTAGTATATTCCTGTGGATCTTGGATCTTTTAAATAGGAAGCGCTTACATTTGGAAAGCGAAAAGTGAAGGCTTTGGGTTGGCTTTGCCACCACCTTAGCTTCTTGTCTCCAGTCCTGTGCTAACCAATCTCTTCCCACAATTTTCACTCGTCCATGTTTCGCAAAGACTTCATGATATTCTTCCACCTCAATTATGGTGTAGTATGGCAAACACCGCTTTGATTGTGCAGAAAGATTGTAAAGATATCTGTAATGAAACTAAATTATCCTTAGTTCATTCGGTTTAGAAAAAATGTGGTACTTAGCTAGCCTCTTCGCACAGTTTTACCTAAAAGTGCATGTATTGAAGTTGCTGTCCTATAATTTTCATCGCTGTACTCAACCATACCTGTGCACAGCTTAATAAAATTAATGGTAAATGTGAAGGAGCGCGGTCTCCACACCGATCCTTTTGAAATGTTGCACTATAACGTATTTTGATGCACTAAACACGAACTCGTTTTTAAAAATGCTCGCTTTTCACTAGGAAAGAAGTTATTAAGCACTAAAGTTCACTGTTATGGAGGTTATAAAAGACGGGGTAACAGCGTATTTGTAAACACGCGCATGCGCAATAGTCCTTAATGACGAAGTGTAATTGAAATTTAGACACACCTTGTGGTAGCTGACTTGGTCATAAATTGTCGCTTTTGGGCATACGTGCTATGCGTTTCCGCTCGCTCAAGAAAATATCAAAACCCCTAGTCAATCCAACTCGCTAAAATTAATAGAATTCTATTAATTTTAGCGAGTTGGATTGACTAGAGTTTTGATATCTTCTTAAAATTAAAAAAAAAAAAAAATGTAAAGAATGGTTTATTATTTAAAAAAAATATTTTTGAATAACTAACTGGAGATAAATTGATAAATAATTGATGGTAAATTTCAATTAGACATCCTTATTACGAACTTTTCCATACCCGCGCATGCGCATGTTGACAAAACATAGTAGGTTACATTACTTTTCAGAACCCGCACAACAGTGAACTTTAGTGTTTCATAACTTCTTTCCTAGTGAAAAGGGAGCTTTTTTTTTAACGGATTCGTGTTTAGTGCATCAAAATACGTTATAGTGCAACATTTCCAGTTGCCATTATTTCATTTCCAGAGTTAACCATTATTATTTTCTGGAGATAGTTGTTGAAAAGCTTGCGATAGCAAATAACTGAATATTATCGGTGAGATCTATCTAATATCTAGTGTGAAACTGTCAGTATTTATTTGTTATACGCGAAAATTTAAATAAAGAGGAATATGTCGAGAACAGTTACCAGTATTACATTAGTTGTTAATTTAATCACCTGAGGTCTCGAAAATACACTTGGAAGGATTCATAGATCTACCAATTGAATAAAAATGTTTTTTTTAAATTGAAAAGTTGCTGTTTTTCACGTTTTTTTTTTTTTTAGAGCTGCATAACTAAGCACTTTCCTCAGAATTGGATAGTGTCGAGTGCATTCCTGAATAATTTGCTTAAAATGACCTATATAGATAAATAAAATAAAAACATAAATAACACCTGTTTCATTTAAATTCAAACATAGTACAAAGTAAATCCCCCCCCCCTTCTGATAGACCGATTTAGTTAATTTTTGGAGACCCGATGGCCGTGAGGGTTAAGGCGTGAGCACTTAACACTCCGTGCCAAAGGTCGTGGGTTCGATTCCCACTAGGGGTGGTGGCTTTTCTTTCGAAAAAAAGAAAAGGCATCACCCCTATCCTGGCTAGAAAAGGGTGGTAACCTATAGATAACCCGTCCTAAAATTCGTAGTTAATAATAAATGGACGTTAAAATTTAAATAAATAGTTAATTTTTACAACACTTGTTCCTTATACCCAGGACGTATACCGCGTTTCGTTACAATACAGCAGAAATTACGACCGGTATGAGGAAATTAGTAATTTGGGTCCGGAGTAAACCCCCCCTTCTAGTCAACCAATTTAGTTTATTTTTACAACACATTTTTCTCTTCAGTAGAACACAACATATACCGAGTTTCGTTGAAATATAACAAAAATTACGACTGGTATTGGCAAATAACTACTTTGGCTCCAGAGTAAACCCCCCTCCGGATGGACCGATTTTGTTGGTTAACGAACTCGATCAATCGTTTGATGGGGGAATACTATATACTAATGTCGTGGCGAAAAAACAAAAACTCTGGCCTGTATCGAGTTAACGGACACATATATAATTATATATATATACACACACACATATATGTATATGCATATACATGCACACACATATATATATATATATATATGCGCATATATATATATATATATATATATATATATATATATATATATATAAATTTTAACTGGGGTCATTTTTGGTGTCTACTAGGTAGGATCGATAAAGATTCGAAGAAAGTTTTCAAAAATTCCGTCATGAGTGCAACCTCAATAGCTACTTCCCTTCGGAGGAAAGTGCTAAAAAAACTAAGATTTTTCCAAAATTATTACGAAATAAAACAGACAATTTATTTTACATTTTTGACAAAACGTTTTATGGTTATAAGAAAATGTTTAATGTTATTTAAAAAAAGGGGGCAAGCCAAGAATTAAGTAGTAGGTACATAAGAAAAAGGAGTACTATTTTTTTGACCTGCGCCATATACATCCAAAAAACAATATATATATATATATATATATATATATATATATATATATATATATATATATATATATATAAAATAAAAAGAATATTTAGAAATTTTTGTTAAATTATTATAAAGACCAGGTTAAATAGTTTTAACGTTTCATTAATTGAAGGGGTCGGGGCAAGGGTCTTTTGTATAATAAGCATACACTTTTCAAGAACTAGTAACAGTTACTCTACTGTTACTTTACTAAACTCTAGGTTATGTTTACAAAACAAGATAAATGCTTGTTTATAAAAAAGAAAATAACTTTATTTAATACTGAACAAAATAAATCATGCTGAAGGTGGCCAATATTCAAACATTGAATGCAATATTTTATGAAATAGGTCTTCCTTCTCATATCTTCTTCTCTGGAGCACTTTTTCTCAGAATGGATTAATCCCTTCTTCTGAAGAAACCGGACTGAAACTTTCACATTAGATATTAACTGGCTTAACTTAAGCAAATTCATTGTTAGTGTTTTTCATGTAAATCTGATAAATGAATGCGTTTAAATACAGAATTAGGTTAGAGGTGAATCATATGTTCCAAATAATAATAAAATGAGTAACTGTTACTAGTTCTTGAAAAGTGTATGCTTATTATACAAAAGACCCCGGGGCAAAATAGTGCCAAGCACAATTTTTAATAAAACTCAACTGTAGCTGCTATATGTCACATTATCAGTTGAAATGGTTAGGGGCAACAAGTAGCATACAGAGCTTCTAGTTATATTTCAGTAGCATATGCATCATAGACTGATAGTCCCACATAATATCCAACATATAGCAGCTAGAGTTCATGAGCGTATATAGAAAATAATTTCGGAGGGGGCTGGGAAAATGTCGGGGGGGCTGAGACCATTTCCGGTGTATGGAATACTAAAAATTTAGATCTTGGAAGAGTTTTAGCCAACTTAAACGCTATTACACCCAAAATAGAATATGTTTTATGAACTAAATGATCTCATTTAATTTATTTTTAAGGGTCTTATGAAATTTTTATCGATCAAATCAAAATTTCCCCCCTTATATACGCCCATGCTAGAGTTAAGTTTTGTTCAAAATGTTGCTTGGCACTATTTTGCCCCGACACCTTCAATTAGAGTCTATCTTAATATCTAGTTAACATTTGAGGATATTACTAGTTGACAATGACCATTTATTGACATGATTCCCTCGGAAACCATATTTTGTTCCATTTATACGACCATTTAGAGGAATCGTTTTAATTGGAGTAATTAATGTAGGGAATTCGGAGCTATGATAGATGATTGCCAAGTAAATTGAGCAATATTTTATGCACTTTGGGCCATAACTAGTGCTGGCCAGAGAGAGAACAGACAGCGATAACACAGACAGGAGGACCTGATGATACGAAGGGGTGTGTGTAGATTTGATAATGAGAACCACTCAACAGACTCCCCACTGCTAATGGTGGGAGTGTGTGGGATTTACTGCTCTGATGTAGGTGTCGGCGTTTACAGCCAGCGGGGAATGTCCGAGCAGAGGGAATTTTTTATGATTTAGCCCCGGGCATGCGGGGAGCCGCGTAGAAAAAGTCTGCCACCCCCAACCCCGGTGCATGTGGTTACACCACCCCAGACCACGGCTATTACCAGGTCATTAACCACCCCTAGCCTGTCTCCTCATTACATCATTAGCTCTGTTTAATATCCATGTCTCCATGCTCCAAGCGGCCAGTTTAATACTCTTGCTATCAAAAATATCCATTTTTTCCTAGCAATATTTTTTTCATATTTATAGAGTTCCACTATTTAGGCGGCAAACTATTTAAACATCAACGTTAACAGTGAAAAAATGAAATAAAATAAAAACATAAAGAAAAATTAAAAAAGGAAATTTATAAACTACAAAACAATAATACACACATTACATTGCTATGGTTACCCGGACACGAAGACATCAAACTTAGTACTACCGTCTATTTGCAAGAAAAACTAGCCACTAAAAGACCAACCCTTGACTTACATACTGTGACTTCATCGGACTTATACAAAACGTTACTGACCCACATCATAGGCGTATATAAGGGGGTGGGGGGGGGGGGCTGCAGCCCCCCCCCCCAAATTTTGAGTTGATCGGTAAAAATGTGTCATAAGCCCTTAAAAATAAATTAAATAAGATCACTTAGTTCATAAAAAATATTTTATTTTGGGTGAAATAGCGTTTTAGTTGGTTAAAACTATTCCAAGTTCTAAATTGTTAGTATTCCATACCCCGGAAATGGTCTCAGCCCCCCCCCCCCACCCCCGAAATTCTCCCAGCCCCTCCCGAAATTATTTTCTATATACGCCCATGACACACATTCAGTACGAATGGGAAAGTGAGTGGTTTAAAGCAGAAACAAAGTTACGAGAAATTAAAAACATTAAGAAACCCTAGCCAAATGAACACTTCTCTCGACGAGATGATGTTGTTTTAACCAGGCTTCGAATTGGACACACTCTACTTACCGTTTCGTACTTACCTACTAGAATGAAAGGACATACCAAATACTGCAATGAGACTCTGACAGTTAAACATATACTTACAAACTGCAGACAATTCATTAACTTAAATATGCCCCACGACTTACACGACTTGCTGACAGAAGGAAGCTCACACCTCCATATAATACTCAAATATTTGAAAAACTTACAGTTATACACCAAGCTGTAAATAATTCATTGAACTTTCACAACGACTATTTTGAAATTTTATCTTTTAATCTAATTATTACTATAGTTTTATTTATTTTTTAATTTGACTTTCTTCTCTTTCAAGTTTTTGTTAAGCTTTAAGTTCTAATTTATTTATTTACCATTTGTTTGCTCTGATTTTTTTTTTGTTGTTCATTTTTTGACGTAATATGAAATGAGTTTGTCGCCAAAGTCGTGGAACTCAACAATAAAATAAAATAAAATAAAAGCAAAAGGAAATAAGAAAGAAACTACTGTAACAAAGACCTAAAAAATAAAAATTAAAAATAGAAAGAAAAAAATAACAAAGAGATATAATAAAATAAGTTAAATTTTGGAATAGGTATATCTGTGTGTTTTTTAAATGTTTGAGTAGTGTACAAATGTGTGTTTAACGGTCAGAGTCTCGTTACAAAATCTACAAGTTGGTCTGTCTTTTCTGTCTAGTAGGTACGAATGGGTAAGTTAGGTGTGTCCCATGGGCGTATATGGGGGGGCTGCAGCCCCCCCCCCCCCCGAAAATTGTATAAAAATGCTAATAAAACCTTAAAAATAAATTAAATAAGATCATTTAGTTCATAAAAAATATTCTATTTTGAGTGTAATAGCGTTTTAGTTGGCTAAAACTCTTCCAAGATCCAAATAATTAGTATTCTATACACCGGAATTGGTCTCAGCCCCCCCGAAATTTTCCCAGCCCCCTCCGAAATTATTTCCTATATACGCCCATGGTGTGTCCAATACGAAGCCTGGATATGCTGAATTCGTCCCGACGAGAGAAGTGTTCATTTGTCCAGGCTTTCGTTACATGTTTGACATCTCTTAACTTGGTTTCAGCTTCTAGACAAACGCTTTCCCACTCGTAGGTTAGTTTGTAATGTTTTGTTTAGGTCAGTTGAAGACACAGTGCTTAAATCAAGCGTAGGTCTTTTTGCCGCTAGTTTGAGAGATTTTTCAAATATCTAAAATTGAATAGGTATTAAAATTGTATAAAAAGTAAAATTATAAAAAGGATGTAGCCATGTTGCCCGAGAGAACACTGGAGGCGGGTCTAACGAGATGAGTTATAACAAAAAATCAAAATCGGTCCAAGTTGGGATTTATTTCGGAAAAAAATAAATAACTATTAATAACTGAGTTAGCTGTTTAGACCAAAAATAAAGAATCAAAACTATGTATGTTTCTGTAGAGGCTGCCTTACTTAGGGTTGTGCTTAGTTTATTCATATTCTGCGAGAGAGAATGTTTTACAATGAATTGTTTGAAGTTGTGAAGGAATATGAAATTTGATAAATTCAAATGTTCAAACGCATCACAGCCTTTAGGCCTAAAATTGTGCTAATAAAGGACAAAGCAAGGCATATTAATATTCTAAGTGTTTGGATAATAGGCCGGCCAGTGTCCCGCCAATTATCAGCATCAGGTAGTCTCTCCAACCCTCATTATCATTCTACTTAGGGTGCTATATTGAAATAGTATGCTAATTTAGAATAATCAAATAGCATTTAGGAGAGCATTTTATTAGAGCCATTCCGAAATAGGGGGAGCCAGTATACAAAAAAAAAATTAAAATTAAAAAGGTCGTAAAAGTCCAAAAAATGAAAGAAATTACTCAGGCACAAACTACAGAACAGCTCAAGTTTTCACGGCCAAAAAACTAACGAATATACTTTTTATTTTTATTCAAAACGTTTTATTTAATCAATCTTTATTTATTTATAAAAATTTTAACGTCCGTTTATAATTGACACAGAATTTTAGGACGTGTCATCTATAGGCCACCTCGCTTTTCTAGCCAGGATAGGGCTGACGCTTTTTTTCATTTTTTGAAAGAACCACCACCAGTAGGAATCGAACCCACGACCTTAGGCACGGAATGGTCACGCCTTAATTATGACAAAGTAATGAACAAAAGTGTCCTTTTAGTACTTTCCTCCGAAGGAAAGTAGCTATTGAGGTTGCAATCATGACGGAATTTTTGAAAACTTTCTTCGAATCTTTATCGATTCTACCTAGTAGACACCGAAAATGACCCCCGTTCAAATTTATATGTGTATATATATATATATATATATATATATATATATATATATGCAGTTATATATGTGTCCGTTAACACGATACAGGCCAGAGTTTTTGTTTTTTTCACCACGAAACTTGGTATGTAGTATTCCATCAAACGTTTGAACGAGTTCGTTAATCAACAAAATCGGTCCATCCGAAGGGGGGGGGATACTCCGGAGCCAAAGTAGTTATTTGTCAATACCAGCCATAATTTGTGTTATATTTCAACGAAACTCGGTATTTGTTATGGTCAACTGAAGAGAAAAATTTCTTGTAAAAATAAACTAAATCGGTTGACTAGAAGGGGGGGGGGTTACTCCGGACAGAAATTACTAATTTCCTTATACCGGTCGTAATTTCTGTTTTATTGTTATGAAACTCTTTATACGTCCTGGCTATCTAATAAGAAAGACGTGTTGTGAAAATGAACTAAATCGGTCTATTAGAAGGGGTGGGGGGTGTTACTTTGTACTATGTTTGAATTGAATTCTTCCGCCAAACGTAGGTTCGCGAAACTCATCAAGATCAAAATGTGAAGCTTTGTGTATTTATTAAGTAGTGTATTACCCCGCATACACAAGTGGGACACCCAGCAAAAGTGCAGAACTATTAATGTTTTTATTTTAATTATCTATATAGGTTATTTTAAGCAAATTATTCAGGAATGCACTCGACCCTACCCAATTATGAGGAAAGTGCTTAGTTATGCAGCTCCTGCGTTACGGACTTTTTTAAATTACGGTTTATTTTCTTTTTGAGTTAAGAATATTTCAACAGTACACCACCTAGGCTACTTCGGCGGAATCCGGCTTCTACAGGAGGACTGTAACCCTGAAGTAAAATTACATTTCACATGAAGAAGCCGTTTTAACCAAAATATTTGTGTGTCAAATTTCATCAATATTGGACCACCTTTGTAGACGGTAGAGCACGAACAGGCAAATATATATATTTACACACATTTGAATAATCTGTTTTCTTGTGACCTAAGTGTTATGAAGCGTTGACATTTCGCGAAAGCACTTCTGGTTTATGTCATTTGGTTGACGGCATTAGCAGCTTTTCCTCCCTATGGTCAGGCAGGAAAAACTCTGTATAATTACTTAAAAGCTGTCAAAATCTACTATATATTTGTCAAATAACACTCACTCACTGACCTATCATCGCCCAGCCCAAACCAGTCAACAGAAAAATCTGAAATTTGTCATGGGCACTCCGTATAGAACGGAGACACTCGCTAAGAAAATATTTTTTGATATTCAAATTTTTAAGTACTTTTAGAGGGGTTTAAAGTTTTAGTTGGTTAGGACGATAACAGAACAGCTGTTACCGTACTGTATCTATTTCATAGTATTATTTTTAATTACAGTTAATTTCAACTATGTTGATAGTCCTTGAATTACTAGAAATAAACTGTCCCTCAAAGAGTTTACGCTATAAGGGAGAAAATCACAATTTTAATTGCTTTTCATTTCATGTCCTCCATAGAGTTTACGCTATACCCGGTGATGGTTCATCCGAGGTAATAATATCCGGAACCTTTGCACAGCCTCCTCACCCATCAGCATCCCCAGTCAGAACAATTCTTGGTAATGCCCGCAAATATAATGGGTATTTCAATATAATGGGTGATACATTAGTTAACGACAAAAAAAATTATCTGCCGTGACGAAGCTCGGGTATTCAGCTAGTTTAAAAATATTTACCAACACGAAGACCGACAATATGAAAGGATCATTGATCGTAATGGGCGAGTAAATACAAGCCTGTGTTACAAATAAAAGAGAGAATTGTATATAATGGAGAGAGAAAGATATATATTGAGAGTATTGTAGAGAGGAGTGTTGTGAAGTGTGCTGTAGATGTTTACAGGGAGAGGGACAGCCTAACTGACAGATGATTGGGGTGGAAAAAGCAGCACATATTGTCAGCAAACCGCTCCTCGTACAGCGGCCTTTTTCCATCCTAACGCTAATTTACTTTGCATTTGACACTTTGTCGCCATTTTATTCCTTTAAACCACTCGAAAAGCCATTAACTCTTGTTTTACGCATAACAGATGCTTTTCAAATAGCAAAAGAAGTGTTTTTGCTGCAATGGTATTTGTTTTTACAATGATTATTTTTGGATTTTAAAGGGCATTTCATCATTGTGCGATTTTCCCGAGGCGTTCAATATTTTTTCAGCACTGAATTAGTCCATCTATTTTACTTTTGTTAAGGTTTTATTTATTGAATACCCGTGCTTCGTTACGGCAGATAAGTAGTTATTTTATTACATACGTTAAATAATGTAACATCAAAATTAACGCTATTATTTATATAAGTTTGTGCAGTTATTATAGCTCGGTTCCCGTCATGCTATATGTTAGTCATCAATTGATAAGTAATCAAAATATAATGTTTCTGCACATTGGGGCGCTCCGGACCAGTGTCAAGAAACAGATAACCTAGATATAACCAGTTATCTATAGATTACAAGTAACAAGATTGTAGGGGTTCGGGATATTATTACCTCGTATAGACCATCACCAGGTACAGGGTAAACTCGATGAGAGATAAAATCACAGTTTATTTCTGATAATTCAAGGTCTGACATAATAGTTGAAATGATAATAATATTATGAAGTTATTGATATCCCCCCAAAAAAACATTGAAAAAAAAAGAGGCCAAGTTTTAGGCTCTTAATACATATCTTGTCAAGATTCTAATAATACGCTCTCCCTTATTTTTGCTTTTCCAACCTGGCCAGTTATTTTAAACACTCTGATGACTTAAAACGATCGGGGTTGTATGAACTCCATGAAATAAACACAGTTCGCTAATAGCTAACCTGTTGACCTGCCTTGGCTTGCCTGCTCTCTAACCAAATAAAAATTCAAACCCCTCTAAAAATACTTAAAAATTCGAATATCAAAAAATCGTTTTTTAGCGAGTGATTAAGTTCTAAAGGGAGTGTTCATGGAGAATTTCAAATTTTTCTGTCAAGTGGTTTGGGCTGGGCGATGATAGGTGTGAGTGGTATTTGACAAATATGTAGTAGGTTTCTTGTCATGCGTTTAATTTATGCTGGCATATACTATCCGTTTATTTAAAGATAAGGTGCTTACGTATTAGCTTCAACTCAGGTTAGAAATGTGGGTCTCGTTCAGAGATCTGGATCATGGATAACGCATTTCTATTGGTCTATGCATATGAGCAATTCTATTGGCCATTGTGTTTATAGTAGATAACCGTCTTGTTCCCTTTCTATTAAGAATTCAATTCATTTGTACGCATAGCAATTGTGCCATTAACATAAGTGCTACATAGGTTATATTTAAACTCTAGTCGGCCCAAATCGTTGATAATCCCGTCGCCGCATTGGCAAAGACTCGATTGACGCCTTGATCTATACCTCAGACCCGGTAATGATCCAGATCTCTGAGAGCCGCTTCTTTAACCTGCATCATAGCTAATACCTAAGTACCAAAGATAAATAGCTCACACATAAGTATTAATGTGCAAAATATTATCCGAATACCTTATTTCAATTGAAAGTCGGTAGAATTACAATTCAATAGAATAATTCCACAATACTAAATACAATAACTCTACAGCCAACGGTCATCGCAGCGTTGAATGCACCAGTTCCCGTTGATCGCCGAATTTAAGCCAAAGTCGGGCGTGGCCAGTACCTGAATGTGTGTTGACATTATAAAAGGGTGGGAAACTGTAGATAGCACAGCGCCAAAAGACCACTTTTTCATACGCCGTAAAAAAAATAACTCTACAATATAAAGGGATTTTAAGCTACTTTGACTCTGACCACCCTGGATTTATTAGAAAAAATTATTTACTTGTATACTTAAACGTAATTTGTTCATTATGGGGTCTTACTCTGAAAAAAAAAACAAAAAACGATAAAAGTCACCACACAACATAAAAATAATCTTTTTATTTTTTATTTTATTTTTTGCCTAGTTTTCGCTTGCCACCCAAAACGATCTCGTTCACTTTTTTTTTTTTTTTTTTTTTTTTTTTTTTTTTTTTTTTTTTTTTTTTTTTCTTAATTCTACAGCAGATAAAGCGTCTAGCTTGTCCTCAAAAAGTAGGATGTGATTGGAATATGAAGGCCCGGTGGCCGTGAGTGTTAAGGCGCGAGCACTTAACCCTCCGTGCCAAAGGTAGTGGGTTCAATTCCCACTAAGGCCTAATGCCTTTTCTTTAGAAAAAAGAAAAGGCATCAGCCCTATCCTGGCTAGCAAAGGTTGGTAACCCGTCCCAAAATTCGTAGTTAATAATAATGGACGTTAAAATTTAAAAAAAATTGTAATATACTACAGCAACGTTCAGACAGCTTGAACGGTTGATATTTAAAGCTAAACCCAAAACATTTTATTTATTTAAATTTTAACGTACATTATTATTAACTACGAATTTTGGGACGGGTTATCTATAGGTTACCACCCATTTCTAGCCAGGATAGGGCTGGCTGGGGGGATGGATCACTATGGGGTGATGGCTTTTTTTTCTAAAGAAAAGCCATCACCCCATAGTGGGAATCGAACCCACGACCACACGGAGTGTTAAGTGCTCACGCCTTAACACTCACGGCCACCGGGCCTCCCAAAACAGTTTAATGTTATGCCATTCTAGCAAATGATAATATTTTTTTTAATGGTAAATAATTCACTGAATGTATTGTACCTACTGATAATTTACTAGGAATAATAACACTCCCCAAATTAAAGTTCACTCTTGACACAGAACAAAATATGGCTTTCTCTTCTTATTGTCAAATATAGCTCTCTTGAGTTATACTAAATGATCTTTTTATCTGTTGACAGGTGAAAATCTGGTTCCAAAATAGGCGCATGAAATGGCGGAACTCTAAGGAACGAGAACTCCTAGCGAGTGGTGGTTCTAGAGAACAGACACTGCCCAACAAGAACAACCCACACCCAGATCTCTCCGATCCTGGAGGTGGGAGACGGGATACAGACGAGGAACAATCTCAGGAAGAGGAGGAGGAGATCACTGTCACGTGACCAAGGTAATTAGAAGAGATGTTATTTTTGCCCAAACTATATCAGCGAATGTATGCACCTAGCGAAATAGTTCAACAGTTTCCGTCAGAACACCCAAATAATAATTCAGTAAGATCATTTCTTTAGTGATAGCTAGGGAACGGATGTTCATCTAAAATAAAATTCGAAATAAGTACATATATATTCAACTATTTATAATGAAAAATGTAATAAAAAATTGAAAATATTTAGTAAAAAAATAGCAAAAACACTATAAAATATTCAAAAGAAAACATAGAAACTAGTAAGAATTCTATTATTATAAATGGAAAGAACAAAGGTTGAAAGTATATATAATAAATGACTAAAACTCTATAACATATTGAAGAAAAACATAAATAACAATTTCAAAAAGAGAAAAATGAAGTTGAAAATTTCTACGGATGAACATTATTTGGGAAAATTGTTTTTAACAAAATGCATTTTTAAATTGTCTAACGTGAAATGACGCTGGTCTGATCTCAGAAAAGGGAGTATACCGTGGTGCGATCACCAATCAGACAGTTTCGTCCAATGCGCCTTAGGAGCTAAGAAATCAAATAAAGTAGGTTAAAAATTCATTACTTTATATCTTGAGTTTGGAAAATGATATCGGCATGATTCCATAGCTTATTCACTTGTTTCAGAGAGTATATTAAAGGAATAATACAATTGTTAATATATAATTTGTTATATTTTTTTTAAAACGCATCTTCTTCTAGACCAATAGTGCCAGGGAAGCATGGCTGCCAGCCACCTTTGCTTCTTGAAATTAAAAAAGACAGTGATCTAGACTCAATGGGCAAAGTATTATGTTTTTTCTCGGTTTCCCCTTTATTTTTCCAATTACAAAATAAAAATAATATCAAAATATGTACCAAATATGTATATATGGCAGAATATGTAAAGATATGGATTTTTGAGAAAATAAATCAAATAAAAACCTGTTTAAATGCTTTAAAATCACTTAAAATGTGCAGAATTCCATCAAAAATTACGATTTAGAAATCAGAAAAAAATATGTAAATACAATAACATCCGTTCCCTTGTGATAGCTTTGAAGGCTTAACACAAAAAAAGATAACTTTTAAATGGACAATGCGATTTAAAGTCGATTGCCGAAAACCAAGTGTTTTGTCTGAGTCATGGAATCAACCTTTCATCCTTCTTGATGAAAAATGGACTAATTTTCTACTCAATACTGTTGAATTCCGTAGAATTCAATTTAAAAATTTCTAAACACCCTAATCTTCAACTAAATACTGTTTTTTAAAAATAATGCCTTGGCATATTCAGAGACGGGACACAAGGGTTTCCACAAGAGGAAAAAAAAGGATTCTTCAAATAAATTTCTTGAGCTAATTATGCTAAAAACTTATTTAAAAAATAATAAGAAATAGCTCTATATGTACATTTTACACTGAGAAGATAAAACATTAGAAGGCTGAGAAAGCATATTTAATGTTTTAAAATTGTTCATCGGTAAGGTGTCTTAAAATAGAAGTCAATTCTGGATTTACACCTGAGCAGACAACTATATTGTATAAATAATGTATCTCCTATTTTTTTAATAAATCTGATTTTTATTTTGAGTTAATTGATATTAGATATAATATATTCATGGTTTTCTTCCTCAATCATATAATTCATTGTTCTAAAGTTTAAGAAGATCGACATCGTCACAATGTCGTTTTATTTCATTCAGCAGCACGTAACACGTTCTTCACACATCAGATGTTCCCGACAGTTGTATGTGGAATTACAAACCACTGAAGAGTTCTCTAGAAGATCTCCTATATGTGTCTCATTAGGAATCTTGAAATCGTATGGACGGGGTGGTTATTAAAGAACTGGGCAGATGATTTAAACACTTAGGGATTTGATGGACTAGCAAAGAAAGGTAGAAGATAGAGGTGAGGTTCCAACTTCTTATTCCCTAAGAAATGACAAACACAGTGTAGAATTGGAATAAAAGAGCCTTATAGTCCGAGAGCCAGTAACCGAACGTTTCATGAAGTGTTTTATGCACCTTGAAAGTTTGCTATAATGTACCTCTTGGGTAGATAAGAAGGTAAGTATGTGTGTCCTGGACATACCTTGGATCACCAGGTACTGCGCATAGGGGAAAGGTGCAAAAAAACATTTCCCCAAAATAATGTTTCATTCAGAAGCCAACTATCTTTAATGTAAAATTAAGACAATTTTACAATGAATAATAAATATGGCAGACACTTTTAAGGGGTATAACACGTAAAAAAAACAAAAAAAAAAAACTTAATTGTTTTTATTCTAATATTAAATGAGAGTTTTATTCGCGCTGCCATTTAAACCGGAACAGCTGTAGAAGATCATGTGAGCAAGAACCAATTAGAGCGCAGAGAATAATCACAACTGCGCGGTGCACTCATTCACTCTTACGGTTACGCGCATTGTATTGCAGTCTATCATAGGTAACATTTATTTTTATGTTTCCTGATAATTAAACCCCACAAAAGTGTCTGCCCTTTTGTAATTATTTTCAAATATGTTTATTGCATACGCTGTTTAAATCGCAGCGTGAATAAAGCACTTTATTTAATATTAAAAATAAAAACTAGGTACTTTGTTTTTTTTTTTTTTAAATTTACATTTTAACCCCCTTAAAAGTGCCTGCCTTATTTATTATTAATTTTAAAATTGCCTTAATTTGCAATCTTTCTTCATTAATAATAGTTGACTTCTGAATAAAACAATATTTTTGGGCAATACTGTTTTGCACCTATTCCCTATGCGCAGTACCTGGTGTTCCAAGGTGTGTCCAGGAAACACATAAGTACCTTCTTATCTACCCAAGAAGTAGCAAAATTTCAGGGCGCATAAAACACTTCATGAAAAGTGCGTTACCAGCTCTCCGACAAGTATTAGAATTATGATCGTCTTGTAGTCTTCTAAGACTTATTGCAACACTGCACGCTTAAAGAAAATTGTCACTGTAAATTGCGGGGAGTAATAGTCAGCATTTTTCCTCGGTTGGAAGGTAACCAGAAAGAATGAAGATTACATTATTTTCATCAAGATAAAAATACAAAGGAATGAAATATGTATAGAGCAAAACAAGCATTATATGAAAAAGCTTTTTTTCCAGGAAGAATGTTCACTCCTTCAAATAAGCAAGAGAGGTAGTAAGTGGCTATTAAAAATAAAGTTTTCCGTTTGCCTGGAGTAGAGATGGGCAAGGAGGAAGGAGAGAGGAGGGGAGGAGCAGCCAAGCAGAGGGTGTAGGGCGAATAATAAAAATGGCCCCTTTCAACATCTGGCGCACGGAGGCAAGCAGCAGCTCCGACTCAACATGCAAATTCGGCCCATTATTTCATAGTCATCAGCTGTTGAAGACGCCATATTGAGTTTAAGGGAGTTGGGGAGGGCTTGGCTGTAATTCATAACGCCGCTTCCTCTCGGATTAGCTTATATCGAGCACCTCTCCTCCCACCCCCTGGCGTCTGCCTTCCTCTAACAGGCCTCATCATTTCGCCTCCTCTTGAGCCACTTATGGAGGAAATTCGCTCCGATAGAAGTGGTCATGTTATATATATGTAAACATTACAAAATCTATTGTTGCTAATTTCTCTGTTTGCAATTTCAGTCTTGAAGGCTCTTACGCATGTTGAGGTGCCTTCTGAAAAATGTCTTCAAATCTTCATTTTCGTATGTATGTATATATACATACATATATATATATATATATATATATATATATATATACACGCCTGACTCAAGCTAGACAACATGACGAGAGGACTTCCCGATAAGGAAAGCCCCTAAAGAGGTGCGAAAAGGCACGAAACATGTCGGGCGAAACATACCAAATAAAGCAGTAAAAGTGAACAAAGAGTGTACTGCTTTATCGACCACCTGCCAGAAAAAGAAGCAACGAAAAGTGGAAAATATATATCGCGTCATCTTTCAATTAAAATATATTAATATATATTTTATATATATATATATATATATATATATATATATGTATGTATGTATATATATATATATATATATATATATATATATATATATATATATATATATGCAGAATCATCAGCTATCAAACAATGCCGATACTGATATGAAATACGGTTCGCACTCATTTTATCACGCTTACGTGAATTATCTGACTCTGCCAAAGCTAAAACAATATGTAAACCACCTTCCAACCAATATTACGTTCATACTAATAATTTATTAACTAAGAATTTTATGACGGGTTATCTATAGGTTACCACTCTTTCTAGCCAGGATAGGGCTGATGCTTTTTCTTTTTTCTAAAGAAAAGCCACCATCCCATAGTGAGACCCACGACCTTGGGCACGGAGTGCTAAGTGCTCTCACGCTAACACTCGTGGCCACTGGGCCTCCTCATACTAATAAGAATATACAACAAGAAGAAATAATAACAAGAAGTCCAAACTTAGAAATTAGGGTGTCCAGACTTTTGCCATTCGATCAAATATACTCGTTGTTTTCGGCATCTAGGCCAATAGACCCGGGCGATCTGCAGGTAAAATGAAAAGGATTTCCTATAATAAGAAAGAAATATTATTGCTGGTTCTCTACACCTGATTATAACTTCGCCAGAATAGTGTGATCTTTACAACTTGAAAGATCTTTTATACAAGGGGATCTGTCATAAAACTTAACACATCCAAAGAGCTTTTATACAAGAGGATCTGTCATAAAACTTAACACATCCAAAGAGCTTTTATACAAGGGGATCTGTCTTAAAACTTAACACATCCAAAGAGCTTTTATACAAGGGGATCTGTCATAAAACTTAACACATCCAAAGAGCTTTTATACAAGGGGATCTGTCATAAAACTTAACACATCCAAAGAGCTTTTATACAAGGGGATCTGTCATAAAACTTAACACATCCAAAGAGCTTTTATACAAGGGGATCTGTCATAAAACTTAACACATCCAAAGAGCTTTTATACAAGGGGATCTGTCATAAAACTTAACACATCCAAAGAGCTTTTATACAAGGGGATCTGTCATAAAACTTAACACATCCAAAGAGCTTTTATACAAGGGGATCTGTCATAAAACTTAACACATCCAAAGAGCTTTTATACAAGGGGATCTGTCATAAAATTTAACACATCCGAAGAGCTTTTTTAGAATTATTTATTTATTTAAATTTTAAGGTCCATTTACAGATGACAACGATTTTTAAGGCGGGGTTTCCACAATTTTCTACTCAGGATAGGGCAGATGCCTTTTCTTATTTTTTTTTAAAGAAAATCCATCACCCCTTGTGGGAATCACCACCGGGCCTCCTCAGAATTATTTAAAGAATGTGATAAAAGAATTATAAAATTTAAATTAGCATCAGCCCTATTCCTGGCTAGAAAAGGGTGGTAACCTATAGATAATCAGTCCTAAAATTCTTAGTTTGAAAAATCTTTATTAGCAGTAAATAAAGGGTGGTGCCCAAATATTTGGGTTGCTTTATACACAGCCTGCTAATCATTCTTTCGAAAATTTATTTGAATAATTTTAGGATGTTTGTTTATTTATATTATAATAAGGAGGAAAATTAAAAGGGGGAAACCTAATGGACGTTAAAATTTAAATAAATAGATAAAATTTAAGATCATATGATACAAATATTGATTATTAACTTTAATGCCAGATTTACAAATATCTCGGCTATAAAACAAAACAAAATCAAACATGAGTCTTCATCCGTATACAAAGTGGTGGTGTAAATTGCTTTGCTGTCCTCCTTTCTTGATCTTTAGGCCTTCTAAATTCGCTGAACGGCTATCTTTTTTCCCGCCGTTTCCAACATACGATTTGACACCAATCGATGATAACAAGTTTAAGTTGGTTCTTCCGAAGAAGTTCGGCTGGTATCGTAATGAATGGCTCGAAGAGATCGAAAACCAAATGGAATGCAAATTCGGAAGAACATCAAGAGGCTGTTACATCGCCTGCGTTTTTATCAGATGCTGCGAAAATGCTACGTACACAGTTCTATATTCGCATGGCAATGGATCGGACGTAGGTGAAATGGCTTTATTACTGCATCACCTGGGCCGAGAGATCGGTTGCAATGTATTCGTGTACGACTACTCTGGTTACGGAAGGAGTACCGGTAAGCCAAGCGAGTTGAACCTTTATGCTGATATCAAGTGCGCCATGAAAGTCCTGAAAAGCGAATACAAAATAAGGAAGTCTAAAATCATCCTTATCGGTCAGAGCATTGGTTCCGTACCTACTGTGGACATAGCATCCCGCAAAAAGGTGGCCGGGGTTGTTCTTGTTTCTGCCATCGCTTCTGGGATAAGAACCATTTTTCCATTCGTGCAGAGGAGTTGGTGTTTCGACATCTTCCTCAACATCAAAAAAGTAGAAAAAATTCGCTCTCCCGTACTCGTCATTCATGGGATCGAAGACGAAGTTGTTGACATTTCACAGGGCCAACAGCTTTATGAGCGATGTCTCCATAAAGTAGACCCACTCTGGCTTGAAAATGCCGGCCATAATGATGTTCACTTCGATCAGAAATATTTCGAGAGGCTGAAGAGATTCGTTCTGCAAGACTTGTCTGGAGAGAATAACAGTAAAACAAGACTCACTTATGTACCTAGGCGCAGCCTTTCAGAGAGTGCAATCAATTTTTTTAATAAATTATCCAAATGAATTACGATATTTAAGAAACTTTATCCTACTACTATAAAGCCACATGGCTGGTTTTATATCCAACCTCTCATATTATTTCGAATTTGCAAACCTTTAGTTTTAGCTGTTGGCAGTAAGTGTTAAGACCATGCCTAAAGTCATGAATCAGTGTGGGGTTGAGCATTAGAGCGGCTTCAAAAAATAAAATAAAGTCATATTAAATCTTCTTGGTTATACAATAATGATTTTTTTTAACGGCGCATCGACATCTAGGCCTTAGTGCCGACATCCAGGGTGCAGCGAGGAATTTTCCCAACGAGCCGTGAGATGAGAAAATTCCTGCCGCCAATGGGAATCGAACCCACCATCGATTATTCATTTATTGAGAGGAGATCATTGAAGGTTGATGATATGGAGGTCGAATTTGTCAGGGTTAGGTCGTAGTATCTTAATAAAACTACATTCTTTATAGAAAAATGAGTTTTATTGTTTGCTGATGTTTCGGCTTGAAATTCAAGCCTTCATCGTGGCTATTAAACAGGTAGGACAGAGTTAATACTAACATATATATATCACTCGATATTCTAAATGATGTGTTTATAGGACTTAAATAGACTTGGGCAGCAACTTTTATTTTTAATAAAGAATTTCTCTCTTGTAATGTATGCCCAGAATGTGTGAAATAAAACAAGAAATAAGTCAAGGGATGATTAGGATTTGCTAAGATAAAAACATCAGATCTTCAAGAAAAAATTATGTTGCGGACGTTGCGGGTGCACTTAGGCAGATTTCTTCAGCACTAAAAATGCCTGGGTGAGGGAGGAAGACAACGATAACATTTAGATGACCACGGTTAAGTGTTTGTATGCAAAAAAATATTGCTTCAAGGACATTTGTCTGTTTCAGTATTTAAATATAATTGTAACATACACATCCTTATTTTTAAAACAGACAATTTATCATTTATATTAAACGATTACAGTGAATATTCATTTTAATTTCTTTCTTCTTTTTTTTTTCAGTTGCAGATGCAAACGGTTACTGTTCGCCACCTCAGCGGCCCATTCCACGGTTCTGATGCACTCATCGGAATAATAACGGATGGAATATTTATTTTGTTTATTGTTACCAAATGCTTGTGACATAGATCTCCATCTGCTACAATTTAGGAGAATTCTAATAACAATTATTGTTTTTCGAACAATTTAAAACAATAGACCATTTAAATAACCAGCTACAAAATTATAACATTTTTCAGTTATATTTAAAGAAAAACTCAGCTTGGAAATAATTTTCTAATTTAGTAGTAAAATTATAATCCAAAGTGTATAAATTGGGGTTTGTGTAATGTGTAATACGAAGCTATTTTAAATATCTGTCAATATGAATTAATTTCTCCATATTTTTAGAGAGTGGGTGAGATGAAACAGTAAAAACTATACTTCTATTCCAATTTTTTTAAAGGCAAATGGAGCCTTGAAATTTAAAAACTTTTTTTTAATATATGTACACATACTGTCATTTGGGTTGAACATTCTCAAAACATTTGGATTTTTATTATAAGTTATTGTCAAATTTAATTAAATATAAAAACTGCATGCCTACTGATGTACATTATGGGTCACTTCCAATTTAGAGGCCTTACTATTTGAGTTATTTATATTACTCAACAATTCTTTGCCCTAATTTAAATAATAGAAGGGAATAATGCATTGCCTCCATTCCAACATCAATAATTGTTTAGCTGGTTATAATTTGTAATTTCCTATTCTATTATACAAAATAAATTCTGTTTATTGCATGGAGAATGATCAATGGATACATGCAAAAAACTAGGAAATTGACAAAACTTTGAAAAGGAGGTGGCAGGCTCAAAAGCGAACCAAGCAAAAGCAGTATATAAATATTTAGATATACCAAGCAGTAAAAAAGTTTATTTATATCAATTGCATCATGTTAATTAGAAATGAATCAAAGGTGCCATTTCTTTAAAAAAATGAAGTTTTTTAATCCATAAATGTAATTCTTAATAGAACCATAGTCCGGAAATATTGTATAGCTTTAGTATAAAAGATTAAAACAAAAATACTTTACTTAATCTCAGTAACTATACAATTGTAACATTGTCTTATCAGAATGTTGAATATGTCACTTGGTCCCTTTCGGATAAACCTGTTCTAATTTGACCTAAAGATAGAAAACTCATAAATTTTATGAAAATGATTAGTGAACAAATGTAGCAAAATGTTTTGAAAATCTTATCAATAATCTAATGATTATGAGCATTTTGCTGTTACAACTGCTTTACATTCATACAAAAGAACCATATATTTAGTCTCATTCAGGTTATTTCACAGCATAAAAAATGTTCTTTAATAAAATGCAGATGGAAAAGGAAAATGTTCAAATGCAGTAATTTTATATGATCAAGTAAAAATTATTAACAAATGATTTCACTGAAAATAGCAGAACAAAATGAAAAGCACCATTAAATAAAAAATTATCAAAACAAGTCATTAAAGAATTGGACTAATGACTGGTATTTTTTTTTTTTTTTCAATAAAGACATCAAAATCTTTTAAGTATACAAGAGAATTAGATAATTTCTATCAGAATTTATTTCCAAAGAGTGTCTAGTTTATTAAATTATGACAAAAATATTATAAGTATTATATCAATAAGGTAATGACTATTTTCTTTATTGTTCTTAACTTTTCATTATTTTTTTATAACGTAGTTTTTGAAAAATCTGTTGAGATATATGTTTTAAACTGCCATGAAATGCATTGGTTTTTAATGGAAACCTATAATGAGAAAAATTTCCATTGTTTCTTCTCTACCTCTTCAATCTTGTATTTAGACTCATAACGAAGAAATTATTTAAGGTTATATTTTTATTTTTTTATAGAAGTAATTTCAAGCATAATTGCAATTTAATTATAAAGGATGCAAAACCAAAAAAAAAAAAAATTAAATCATATAAAAATGCACTCAATTAAAATTAAAAATACTGAAAAATGTTAAATGTTTGTTGCTGTCACATAGAAAGAAATTATATTATTGTTTTCCATAACATTTTGTAATTAAAATTTTAAAAAATAATGGAAGTCTTAATACAACTTTCAAACAAAAAAAAAAAATAATGAAATATCCGACTAAATGTAGTATTTATGATAAGAGAGTGCGTTATTTATGTCAACAATTTACCAAAGAATGGAAAATTTGAATGCACAGAGACTGTTAAAGAAATATTGTTTAACTAACAGTGTGTATATAATACTATTTGTTCATGTATTTATTGTATAACAATTTTAAAGATTAGTATTATATCTTGATTAAATCTGTAAAAACAAAGTTGAATTTGTCTGCCTGGCTGACCAGGTTAATTGACTTTTTGCTGTATGATAAGCACATATTGAAATGAAATAAATTATATAAACAGTTTTTCAACTTTTTTTTCTTTATATTTCAGAATAATTGAATATTGAAAGAACTTTTTATTACTGTATACTCCTCTTATAATCATGGGTTAGAAATCAAAAAGATCCTGAAACAGATTGAACAGTCTCCAAAAACAATCTTAGAGAAGATTCCGTTACTTTGGACAGCAATGTACCTACGACAGTTCCCTCTTCTAAAGTATAAGCATGAGAGGGGTAAAATTTTGTCATTGCTTGCTATTAGTAGGTTTCACTCCTAGCTTTGACCTGAAATGAATATGTCACTGCTGTTATAGAATCGAATCGATCACTTTATGAAATGTAGTGACAATAAAAAAGCATGAAGCTTGCTTGCACGAGTACTAAAGTTAAAAATATGTTATCAAAAGTGAGCACAAGTATTTTATTAATTAGAGAAGTATGCAATTAATAAATGAAAATTAATCAGTAAATGCCGTAAACTATCAATGAAGCAAGTAAAAGTTAAATGTACATCAATGAAAAATAATTGTACTAATAAAGTATATTGTTATAATGAAATGTCAACAAGGTCATTAATCTTTAAGGAAAAAGTATAGATACAAAATCAAGATATATTCATAATTAAAACATTCTGTAGCCTAATGGTACTGAAAGACATAATTGTATACCCTGAGTTTAATTATTTAAAACATTATACATACTTCTTAGAGTACTTTCCGAAAAATGACTCTAGTGGTAGAATGAGAGAAGGTAGGCAGGAAAAAAAGTACTAAGATAAACAAAATACTAAAGGGTAAATGACGGAGCAAACGACTAGTGCCTTCAGCCAAATGTTTTAAATAACCGCACTTCTTGAAACGAGGCAGAGCAAAAAACCGTAAAAATTTTGCATGGGTCCAGAGGGGAAGATACATTACAGGCACCTGATTCTTGTCAGTGGTCAGTTCTTTTCCCCTGCTACTTGATTTGCCTTTTTAACAGACATTAACACTTTGAGGACCATCAGGGCCCAAGTCTTCCTTTTGTATAGTTATTTCGGCAAACATGTAAAAAAATAAATAAGTGAAGAAACTTTTAAAATTATGTAGTTTTAATGGATTAATTACAATTTAATAAAATGTCAAATACGTCACGCGGCTGACGGGATTTTCGGGCCGATCCAGTATTATACGATACCAGACCAAGGGAATAAGTAATGAGGTCCCAAATCAAATACGAAGCGTATAGAACACAGCCCGGAGTAGCAAGATAGAAAGAAAGCCAAGCTATATGCTGATGCATATGCCACGACACTGGGCCCGAATGTATTAAGGGAAGATGCAACTTAAGGGCTGCAGAGGCAGAGATAAAAAAGGACTGGATAGGCCTATGGACACCAGGGGCTCCACTTTTGGCTTCCAAACAATAAATCCTCACACAAGGAATGTGTTAATTAAATTTGTTATGAAAAACTGCTAAAAAAACATCCTTTCCCTACTTTGGATTTTTTAACGTCTTGAATAGTCCTAACGTGTTAACAAGTTAGCGTAGGAGTACCCTTATTATTAGAAAATTAGCCAAGTAAAAGCTGTTTGTGATGAATATCTTTTGTTAACTAATTTTTACCTTCCTGTGCGAACATATTCGGAGAACTCAAAGTGATAAGCTCCTCCAAAATACCTAACATGGCTATTAATGTAATATTCCGAAAACAATTGAGATGATACATTCATTATTCGGCTCAACAGTTCAATATTAAATTTGATCTCCCCAATATTCTTCGCCATTTTTGTATGTCCATAGCGTTCCTCTTCCAGTTGGTTACTCAAATCTTGCTACAGTCCTCTTCTATGAACTTACTCGAGGACTTAAGTAGGCATCTTCTCTTTCTCTTCCCAGGAAATGCTTCACAAAGAACGTTTTTGACCACTCTTCCATTCGACACTTGTTCAATATGACCTAGCCAACTTTGTTTCTAATATATTCACATAATCATAAACTGGATGATCAGTATCACTTTTGGTTCATAGTAAACAACCTTATGTATAAGATGTATTTTTATTCTTAATTGGGAATAGAAATACTATAACAAATAAAGTCCGACTTGCAGGAACTGCATCATCTTAGCGCGGTTCCGTTCTTATCCCTAGTTTCATTTGGAAAGATTAAAATAGAAACATTTATTATGTTGGTTCCACCTTTCTCGAAAGGTCTTGATTAGTGATCTTACCTGGATGGGTCGGCCAACCCCAGAAAGGCCCCGCAGTTGAAAATTGCCACAAGGTCTTCGATTCTCTCCCTTTGAAAGCTATATTTCTAACAATAAATTGTTTTTCTTATTTTACTTAACCTATTTTATTGTCAAATACATTATCCAACTATAAGCAATCAAAAAATAACAAGGAATAAAAACAGACAAAAAGAACCGTTCGAATAAACGAAATCAATTACTTTAAAGTTTTAAGCACTTATTTCTCCGATTGACATTGCCTAATCAAAACTTTCTTCAGAACCTTTTTTTTTAGAGCATTTAGAAAGCTTTCGAATGGTAACCTTCCACATACCAAGATTTTCAACCGTTTTCGAGATATTAAGGAAAACTTTTCATGTCTGTTAATAAAATATTTTATTCTAACCCTTCCTTAACTCCAAACGTAACCAAAATTTCAACATATTAGTTTTGATCAAATTTGAACATGCAGAAAATGTTTTGACTGAATCCCATGATTCTAAGTATCCAAACCAAAAACGTTATTCAACAACTATTTTTCCAATTTTCTCAAAAACGGTTAAAGCTACCATTATTCGCTGTGCTAGACCGCGAACAAACAAATATATATATATATATATATATATATATATATATATATATATATATATATATTGTAATGATATATTACATTCTCGAAAATATTTTTAAATTCAAATAACCATCGATAGTTTGAAAAGCCCGCGCAAATCACAAACCATATATACAAATAACATCGTATTATATACGCTTTAAATTAATAATATTTTTGGACAATACTGATGTACAATATGCATATATTAAATGTACATTCAGGTGATAATAAATTAACTATTTGAAGTTACGAAAAATATAATTATTACCTTCATATATGAACCAACATACTGCGGAAGTTGGAAAAAATAAGACTCCAACTTTCCTGATAGCATGGCGTCAGTTGATTCCCGGCAGTCCTGGAGTGCGGAGCTAGAGTCTATCGCTAGCCACAGAGAATACAGAGTGCAGTCCATTGTTATTTATCATAGAAGACGGAGTGAGAAGACAACAGAATCCAGAATTTCAAGATATCCATTCTATGCACGAGACCTGGCAAGAAAGAGTATCACCTTGAAGAAGGAATTACTGAAGCGCAGTATATTGAAGCTTTATTGGAAGTAAATTAATTTAGAGGTAAAATTATTTTTTTGTAATTGTTAATTCTTTTATTGTCATTTGTATTTAATTTAATATTGGTGTTTGTATCTCAAGATTGTCTAAAAATAAATATTATATTATTCATTCACTCGGAACTTCTATCCCTGAGATTAAATCAGTTTAATATAATAAAACTTATTAAAGTAATTAAAATCGTTTTATTTTAAATAAAAAATAATCATTACAATATATTGTAATGATATTTTACATTACATATTTAAAAGTTTTAAATTCGAATAACCGTTGAAGGTAAAAAAAGCGGGAAAAGACGAATACAAGGTTTGCGGAAAATAAAAAAACAAATAAATTTTTTCTTATATTTAACTTTCATCAAAAATTAAAAGTTCTAAATTAAAAACTAACACAGAAAATCCAATAAAGCTCATTGATATGTTAAGTTCATTGTGATAAACAATTATTATTTGTTATATTGGTCTAGCAGTCGATACATGTAGCAGTGGATACCGGTATGACGCTCCCGCCATGAAAGTTGAGGGCAGTCTGTGAAAAGGTGGCTCCAGGTTCACATGAGAGTCGGTTACAAGAGACAGTTACAAGCAGTCACTTATAGTGCATTTTTAAAGAAACATTCCATTCCGGATGCAGCTCCAGTTTGGTGTACAGTGGTATCATAGTCAGTCTTTTTGAAAGCAGTGCAGTCTGTTGAGTTAAAAGGAAGCTGCATTTGTAACGAGGATCCTGTTCTCTGAGGTTGGTTCCAGATTTGGCTTTATATCAGGTAATGCTTGTTTGTCTAATTCGGAATTTAACTTATCTATGAGTTTTTTCTTATGTAAAATGGTTTTTGTGTTACTTTAGTGAAAATCGAACCCTAACCCTGAGATAAAGAGTTTCTAACATCAATTATTATAAAATTTTTATTATATTGGTTCCCAACGTAGAGGTATACGTAGAATAAAATATTATAAAAAAAAAAAACAATTTCTTCTTTATTTTTAATATTATAACATTTTGGCGTCCAACTTGTTGGCTAAGTAAAGAAATAATAAATAAATTAAAATGTCGGAAAATAGTATTTTAAATATTTTGAATGGAAGCCAGAACGCGTCTGGTGATGATGTCATCCAATGCGAGGAAGTTGAACTCTCGGAAACGGCCGATGTTGCGAGTGGCGAGTTCCTACAACCAATGGATAATACTATGGAACCAATGGCTAATACTATGGGCGAGGTCCTGCAAATATTACTAAGCCAAATTAACGATATAAAAACAGGACAAGCCAGCCAAATTAACCAATTCAACGATTTTAAAACAGAACAAGTCAGACAGATTAGCGATTTAAAAACATCATTCGATAATTTTGAAAAGAAAATATCTAAAGATATAGACATTATAATCGAGTTGCTAAAACAAGGAATAAATGGGCATGATAAAAAATCAGAAAATTCTATTAATGATTTAGATCAAAAACAAAAAATAAACACAACAAATATTGCTGATATAAAAAATGACTGTTTTAAACACGAAGAAAACATTTCCAAAATAGTACAGATATGCAATGAAAAATGTGATGACATTCTTATTAAAAATAATGAGAAAAATGATGAAAATTTAATTGAATGTAATGATAATTTAAGTGAATTAATAAAAGATAATTTGAATTATTATTGTAGTATTAATGATCAAGAATTTGAAGAAAATAAAATAATTTTTGAAACTAAAGATGAAAGTGAGAATGTTTGTTTAGTGAATGAAGATGGTAAAAGTAAAGAAATATTATTGAGTAATTTGAATAATAATAATGAGAAAATAAATCAAATAATTAAAAATAAAATAACTAATGATAAGTTAAAAAATAAAATAAGTACAGACGTTATGGATGAGATTTTGAAACAAAATGACATTAAAAAATTAGTTGATGATCATATAATTAATTTAAAAATAATGAGTAATAATAATGGTAATAATCAAAGTAATATAATGAATAAAAATGTTAACAACAGTGATCATCTGAAAAATTTGGACATCAAATTTGGAAATAAAGTAAAATTTCTTTTTGAGTATCAATGTCAAAATGGGATAGTAAAAATTGCAAAATTAAATCGACCCCCAAGAAAGAGAATAAAACAAATCCTTAGAAATAATTCGGACAGATGCAAAGAAAAAAAATATTAATGATAAATAGTGGATCCAGGACAATTTTTAAATTTAGAATTAGTTTAGTATAAGATTTAATTGATAATAATAATATTTAAAAATGTATCATAAATTTACAAATCGTATTAGTTTAGAATAAGATGGTTTAATAATGATAATGTTCAAAAATGAACAATGAAAAATGATAAATTGATTTGGGAAATTATAATGAATAAAAATTATGTAACGAAATAAGTTATTGAAAATTTAAAGAAATAATAACAGGCTGGCCAATAGTTCTAATCTCGATAACCAAATTTTAAATTTTAAATTCTATTTTTTATTTTAATACCGAGCATAAATCATTTTTTTTATTATTTTTTTTTTTTGACAGAAGTGCAAATGTAATGATATTTTACATTACATATTTAAAAGTTTTAAATTCGAATAACCGTTGAAGGTAAAAAAAAGCGGGAAAAGACGAATACAAGGTTTGCGGAAAATAAAAAAACAAATAAATTTTTTCTTATATTTAACTTTCATCAAAAATTAAAAGTTCTAAATTAAAAACTAACACAGAAAATCCAATAAAGCTCATTGATATGTTAAGTTCATTGTGATAAACAATTATTATTTGTTATATTGGTCTAGCAGTCGATACATGTAGCAGTGGATACCGGTATGACGCTCCCCCCATGAAAGTTGAGGGCAGTCTGTGAAAAGGTGGCTCCAGGTTCACATGAGAGTCGGTTACAAGAGACAGTTACAAGCAGTCACTTATAGTGCATTTTTAAAGAAACATTCCATTCCGGATGCAGCTCCAGTTTGGTGTACAGTGGTATCATAGTCAGTCTTTTTGAAAGCAGTGCAGTCTGTTGAGTTAAAAGGAAGCTGCATTTGTAACGAGGATCCTGTTCTCTGAGGTTGGTTCCAGATTTGGCTTTATATCAGGTAATGCTTGTTTGTCTAATTCGGAATTTAACTTATCTATGAGTTTTTTCTTATGTAAAATGGTTTTTGTGTTACTTTAGTGAAAATCGAACCCTAACCCTGAGATAAAGAGTTTCTAACATCAATTATTATAAAATTTTTATTATATTGGTTCCCAACGTAGAGGTATACGTAGAATAAAATATTATAAAAAAAAAAAAAACAATTTCTTCTTTATTTTTTAATATTATAACAATATATATATATATATATATATATATATATATATATATATATATACATATATATATATATATATATATATATATACATATATATATATATAAATTTGAACCACCGTTATTTTCGTTCTCTAGGGGTTCTGAAACGCAAAATTTTCTTGTCGGCACTTCCGGATTGCGTCATGAGGTCAACCTTATAAGCGGGGTTCCTCCCTATAGAGGAACCTCGCTAAAAAAAAGTAAGGGGCTAAAATAAAATACAATCCAACATTTTTACAAATATTTTATTACATTTGTTAGTGACCATTGCACACATTGACCACATATTTACAAATAACAGTTTCCATTCTTTTCATTATGTATAATATATATATTTTCTTCACATAGGAAAATTTTTACGTGAAAACGAGCAATGTTGTGGTAAAAAGAAAAACATTAAAACAATTATTTACATGCCCACAACATCTGCTGCAAAACAAACTGGAATGTCTAGATAATAATAAGCTGTAAATATAACGCTTGTCTGAAATACGGTAACTATAAGCAAAGGAAAGTTGTTCTAAAGTTTTCTTTAACAAAGCATACCTGTACCCAAAAATCTTTAGAATTTAGTGTTTCCTATATGAACGAAGTTATAAGCTAAGGGCATTTAATTCTATATACAGTCATTTGGTTCGTCGTTATGAAAACAAAAGAACCTAATAAAAAAAAAAATTAATGCACCACTGGTATATTCTCGTGGTGTAACAAAAAACATATTATCAACAAAATAAAACATTAAAATATGAGTACAAATAATCAATAAAACTAAGTAAGGAACATTATACAATAAAATAATCCATAAATAATAGAGATTTAAACAGTTTTAAGACATACTTTATTTTGATACGTTCAGCACAGGCACATATGGTTTCCTATCGTCAACATTGGGAAAACGACTGGTAAATTACATCAAGCATTGTACTCATCACTGCCACATTGCAATAACCTCCTGAAATTATTTCATAAGAAATAATCAAGTAATAAAATAAAAAAAAATGTTCTATTAACTTTTTTTCTTAGTAGTAATACATATTTCCAATTAAGAGGTTCTGTAATATTATTAACAGTTTATTGCCGAATAGCCTAACTAAGTAATAATGTATGAAGCACCATTACAAGTAATTGGTGGTTAATATACTTCTCCTTGGCTTCCTAATTTATCTAAATATAAAGACTAATCTCACATTAAAAATGAAATATTAAAAGTAAAATAACCCAAGCTTATAATCTAGACTATGGAGAGACATAAATTACATACAATAATGCCACATTTATTCTTTAAAATTAGTTTTAAAAAAAGATAAAAGAAAATTTGTTACACAAAATTCTTTATCTCCACAAATGAATAAAACCTAAGCGCATAGAGAAATTAAATAACACTATTTAAGCATATAAATAAAGGATATATCTTAACAGGAGTAGGCTGTGGCCATAAATATTTCTATTTAGAAATATTTTGAGGCCAATGTATTTTCTAGAGGAATATTAAAAATAATAATGAGTCTCCTCAATCAATAAAGATACTCGGATTTGTCTAGGGCCTTGATGCAATTAATAATGAGAACTGCTAAGAACGAAACCAACTTCTGTTTCAACCGATGAAATAAAAGAGCTTTCTGTTTAAAAACACAATCCAATAAAAAAAAAAAAAAAATCGAAGAACTGAGAAATTTTAAAATAACACGTAGATTTTTGATAAAGCGGCAATTAACAACTCATTTAAATGATTAGTAATTCATATTATAGAAAGAAATATAATCCTAACTAATATATAAGTCTTTAAAGCATTCATGAAGCTCCCTAAAATCTAAATAGAATAGAGAGTATAACTAATTCTGCGAAAAATAATATTAATTGCTTGAAAGATTCCAAAGTCTCTGGAAGGCCCATTCGAGGTAATGTATTTTATTATTTAATTATTTAAGATTGAATGAGACAATGAGCGCAATACGGGGGTAATTTCTTTCCTGTTCAATTCTTGGTTCCGCAATTCTGAAGATTTCGATATTGAAAGTGACAAAGGCATACAATTCAATGGTTCTTAGTTAAGCCTGGTGAATAATGTTTATCTTTTAAATTAAAAGAACAAACGTTATTTTTCTTTTTGTACACAGTATACCACTCAAATTTAATTACTACAACTGGTCATGAAATGTTTGCTACCTAACCATTTATTACTTAATCTCGTTGTATAATTACAGGGGAATATAATTGACAGTATCAACTTTTATTTTGTTTTTCTTTTCATTTTCATGCAACCTTACAGAATTAATTATTTTCATGAACCTGGTCCACACATAAGATCATATAATAATAGATCAAGAACCCACTTGTCATTATTATGGTAACCTATGAATCAAATTTATGAGTATTCCTTTTGCCTTGATACAATAATTTTATCATTTCTTTAATGGAATTACTGTGGACTTAAATAAATTCTCAATGATTCAGGATAGAGTGTTATCATAGGTTTTTTGTATCGGGCAATAGTCTAGTGACAGTACATTTTATTCTGAAAAATCATGAACAAAATATTTTTTCAGAGAGTTAAAACATTTCGAGACTCAAGAAAAAAAAAATGTAGCAAAGTCATAAAGACTAACATTGCAATGACCCAAAAGAAGCATGCACATTGTTTTTGACATTTTAAAAACAATGATTTTGATGTTGAAGATAAAGAACATTCTGGCACACCAAATATATTCAAAGAAAGAGGAGTTGGAAGCATCAGTTGATGAAAATAAAAGCCACACTCAAAATGAACTAGCACAATCATTAGGAGTTGACCACAGAGTAATTGCTGAACGTTTAAAAGCATTAAGATTGACTCGGAAGTATGGAAATTGGGAACTCTTCAATCCAAAGTGAAGCTGAGAGCCATCGAATAGTGCTTTTTTTTTTATTCTTTTTTTTTAGCTACTTGGACAAAAAAAAAAAAAAGGTATTTTGTAACTTATCGTGACTGGCGACGAAGTGTACAAAATACTAAAGCAGGCACGGATGACAAAGCCGAATAGCCATAATTCCAAGCTCATGTTCTCAAAACCAATACAGAAGATCGATATAGAATATAACTGACAATTTTAGTCGATAATTAAAGGAAATAACAACCACAAAATGAGGAGAAAGTAATTTTTTGTGACAACAGTTGGCCATTTGTTGCACAACCGCTTAAGCAGGAACTACTGCCCTCCTTGAATTTGAAAATACTCTTTCCGATTACTTCTCTTTTGAATTGATGATTCATGGCCTGGGCTGAGCAGCACTACCACGGGTGACCTCAAGAGATGAGTCATTCTTTCAGCATGATAACCACATACTGCTAGAAGGATAGGAGAGAATAGTGGTTATTGGCAGATAATACTTTCGATGATATTTTCTCATTTCACAAAAAAATAAATAAAGCGACCATTTTCACAAAAAACAAAAAAGAAAGCAGAGAGAACTTATTCAAATCCCAGTCAGTATAACTCAAGCACTGAAACACAGGAAATTTTACTCTCAAAACACATTTATTAATAATAAAGGTTAAAAGTTACTAAAAATTGACTTAGAATATGTATTAAAAATGTGACCCATAATTTCATTCAAAGGCTAAAGTGAGCGTTTGTGTAACAGGGAAGGGATAAACGGCAAGGCGAGCGAGAGAGAAGCGAGTTTAAAATTACTTGATACCTTGACCCTCGAAGAAACGATATAAAGAAAAAGACTTTTATTTGCACCAAAATCTTTGCTTTTATTTGTTTTAGTGAAAAATGAGTTTGTATTCTTGCTGTTTTGGCTTTATTTTCAAGCTCTTACCAGTTTTTTCTTTTCCTAGCCCTGATCAAGGCCTGGAAACCAAGACGAAATGTTGACGCAATTACAAACTCATTCTTTTTGTTGAAAAAAAAAAATGTATTTTTATTCAACTGTTGTGACCGAGCTTGGACAATCTACCTCTTGGCGGGCAATCTCCTCGGTCAACGATCACTTTTGAGACAAAAATCTTCTAATTTGAATGAGGATTCGAGTGAATAAACTATAATCTTACTATTCTTCTTTAAAAAGATATTATCATTTAAAAGAATTCTTGAGAAAGCATTAAAATAATTAACAACTAGAGAGAAACTGCATATTATTGACATCAACATGCAATTGGTCATAAGAAGATAAGTCAGAAAAAAATATTAATTAATAGCAATAGAGAAAAATTATTTTGAAAAGAGGAGAGTATACTGATGCACAACAATGGTTGTACATAACCACTTATTAACATACCTAAATTGTTTTGTACTTAGCAAACACAAACAATATAAAGATAAAAGGTTGGGTAAATTTATCACATGCGTTATGTCAATTCCTATTTCGTTGCTAGTCATGCCTTAAATAGGCAACAATATTTAATAAGTGTCAATATCTGTTTTAAATGGAAATATTCAAATAAGCTAAAACGAATGAGTTGGCAATTGTAACATTACTAGATTTCAAAACAGTCCAAACCTTCAGAGTAATAAAAAATTACGGTTTCTATTATATGGTTTTGATCAGTGCCAATATTTTGACTTCTGCCAAAACCATATAATAAAAAAGTGAATAACCCCAGCTGAGTCGACTAATATGAAAGAAGAGATATCTTGATTTGAAAAATACAAAATCCTATGATCAACATTACAAAATCCTATGATCAACATTACAAAATGTGATGATCTACAATAGGTGACTTGTTTAAATAAATTTGATTATTAGCTGCATGAGATAGCTCCATTAATTTGACCATAAGTATAACAATATATATTAACATCACTGATAGTTTTGGTTATTTATATAAATTTTAACATCCACTTTCACAACTTTTGGTTTTAGCAATGGTTGAAATACGGCATTATTTTAAAAGCAATTGCCAGCCGACCATTTTCTTTCGATTGAAATAGTACGAACAGCAATAATCTCCAGAAATTAAGAATCATGAATTGTAAAATATTAGTTATTTCATTATTTTAGTCATCAATAAAAGAAGAAAATTTAATCAAAATAACTTTTTTTCTCAATCAGAAAAATAAACTGGAAAACTTTATAAAACAATAGCATGACATATAAATTAGATTACATGTAGAATATTCTTTTTTAGAGTTTATGCTTTTCCTAATAATATATGCATTGCATTTTGTATCAGAGAATTTTTGAAAAAGTGTTATTAATATATTTTAAAATACAAAACTATAAAAAAAATGAACAAACTTTGAGTAACAATAACAGAAACTTTCTCCATTTAAAATTTGGCTTTACAAGAAAGTTGGTTGTAATGCATCAACTGTGACATTCAAGATATATTCCGGGCAATAAATTTAGTATTCAAAAATTATTAAAATGTGCCTTGTCACTGAACACGGTAATGGTAAAAGTAAATGTAAAACTGGAAAGACCCTTACACATTCAAATAATCAGTTTATTCCTGCTTTTACCAATAAATTATACAACATGAATAATTATCTATGACATATTTAATATTGTTCTTAAAAATATTTAACCTTTTTGCTTAACGAATTATTTAGAAAAACACTACTTAATATTTTAACATAAATTTAATAAAATAAACAAGAACAAAAACATAAAAGCCCTAAGCAATATTTAAAAAAATGCAAAAATGAGAAGAGTTAAAGAGTTAGGTCGATATAGAATTGTGTGCTCATTTTATAATGAGGTTGAAAAATGACCGAGAATATGGCACGAGTTAATACAGTATTGGGATTATATGGGCTTATCGAATTAGATAAAAATCTAGGAATCAAAAGTGAATGTGTAAGAAACCTTCAAGGTCAATAAAAATCAAGCAATTAAAATATTTATAAGAAAATTCAAAAGACACTGTTGTGCTCTTACGTTATTATAGAATTCCTTTAACAAAACGAATCATGATGTCTATAATTACTCATTCCTACAAATTAACTGTAGCATGAAAGAATGTTGGGTAAACTTGTAATAAAAAAAATCAGGTATAAACAAGTCTAAGAAATAAAAAGAAATCTAAAATAATATAAACATGTACTTACTAATTATGAATATCTCACGTAAATTACAGTCTTATGAACAAATCAAAACTATATATATAGACATTACATTACATTTGCTCAAAATAGCATGAAGGGAACAGAATGTACAAGGGGTTTTAAAAAAATATCCAATTCTAGAATAATCACTATTCACTTCAGCGGGTTTTCATTTTAGTCCTTCTTAAACCGTAGCAGGAAAAGTTAGCTTAGCCGTCTTCCTTCGGAGGGGTGAACCAACCTGAAAGCATGAATTACATGAAAATATTTTAATAACAGAATACTAAAATTAGAAGTATAAAATAGGATATTTATATCATTAGATAAATTCATTAAACGTTTTGTGACCCAACAAGTTTTTGTTCAAAAAATGAAAATTTATTTATTCTTTAGATAAAAGTCGGGGTCCAGTGGACCCCAGACTTTTTACAACTGCACATATTTAAATTATTTCTATGAAATGCAGCTTGTTTCATACCCAAGTGACAGTTTAAATGTGTCACTATTTGTGCATATACTCAGCTTAAGCTAATAGTGCAACAGCTGCGGAGAAATGTCTAAAATCGTGGTGGTCTCTAAATAACTCCAGTGCGTCCGATAAGTATATTTGTGAGAAAGTCAGATTTCTATTTTTTTTTGTCGTCTTATTGTTTTTAGTGGTAAGTAGGATGGTACTTTTTTAAAAGCAAGTATAGAAAAATAACAAAATATTCACTTTACCATTTTTTTCGTGTATCTGAACAAGAGACTTGAAAGACTGCTGTGCTCTCGCAAGACTATATTGTCCCTGAAAAAAATTTAAAAAAAATTAGTCCAAGTTAAAATATTAGCTAAAAATTGAACATTTAATGGGCCCAAGCCTGCGAAGATTGTCGTTTTCCTCGAAATCACAGAAAGTCCTGATGATGGGCAGAAATGTGGATCGGAATTTTTAGTCAAACTAAAAAGTTTTAAGGATTAAAACTTATTTAAAGTCTTTACATTTTTTTAAACTAATTTTGGTTAATATTCTAGGAGTGCATTAAATTATTTAAATTATTAATGGAATATACATAATGTTAGATGTGACTCAAAATAGATGATACTAAAATCAGTTTGTAAGAAGTTTATTACAAGGTTCATCGCTCAGAAGCTTTCTGCCTAAATTTTATAGTGTTTAATTTGTCAGTTTTCTCAAAAAAATATTTATTTTTTTCCCTCAAGTAAAAGTGGAAGAGTAGACAATGGGCAAACCAAATCACAAAACAGTGCAGAGAGCAGAAGCAAACAATTGGACCTTTAAGTTTAAGCTTTCTTTAATGAAACTGTGGGCCAAGGAATGCAATCGACTTTTATTGTCCAGCTAGGGCTGCAATCCACTTTCCACAAACACTATTTTTTATCAAACTTAACGACACCTTGTGACTAAACAGTATTTGTAAACAAGAAGGAAAGATGTGGAGCTTTTCCACTTCTTCTGTTGAATTATGTTTATAGGGCTGCCGTTTAAGCTCAGAATGGAAAATGGAAACGGCAACTTTTTAAAGAAAGAAATAACGAAGGCATATTTGGAGAAATGAGAAGAGATGAGCGGTGGAGACTCAGCTATTTTAATACCGTCCTGTGGAACCAGGGGGGTGAAATGGCCCCTCTCGACGGCAACTAATGTCATGCAGGTTTTGCCACTTCGAAAGGGTTAAACATGATAATTTAATTTGAGATGAAGACTTTGATCCATTTAATGTAACATAAACAAATTTCACAAAGTTTTTAAATCTGTCAGCATCAAGGGCTGAAGGGATATAATAATGAACTTAATTATAGAATTTTGCTGCAGTTAAAACTTCCCAATCCAATGGCAAAGCTTCAAATTCAAAAATATAGAATGCTTAGTTAATTTGAACAACAGGAAATGAAAATTTATGGATTATATCAAGAAACTTTGTAGGCAGATTAGTACATTATTAATTACAAAATAGCTTCTGTTTTCCTGCAATGTCTATAAAGGAAACAGTTAACCAATGAAAAAATAGCATAAACAGAAATAGAGATCATGTTCTGTAGATATTATACCAACTCCAAGATATTTGACTTGACTATAAGATCTAGAAAGCCTATTAGAAAAAAATAAATAAATAAAAAATAAAAGGGCAGTATGTCACGAACAAAGTTTATATAAATACTAAATGGAAAATAAGTTATTAAAAAAAAAAAAAAATACCTGGCCAACAACCTTAGGGGCTCCAAATTGTATTCTCGCTTTCCCTTTCACAAGAGTAGCAGCAATTTGCATTATGACAGCTTCAACTGTGTACGCTGAGCTCCAGCCTTGTTTTGTTAACAGTTCCATACAAATCGCTCCGCCAACCTAAAGTTAACCAAAAATAAGCACTAAACTATAAATAAATATAACATCGTATAAGACAAAAATGAATATTTTGAATATTTTTTCAATAACTATTTTTATTAAATAGTAAAGATATTCTATTCTAATGCTGAGAATGAAGTAGCATAGAAAGCCAAAATCTCAGTTTTATTATTCTAACAAATAACTATCAGGATAAACCATTTTCAACTATTCATTTCGAACAAAAATAAATATTGGTTTAGGGGAAAAATAATTTCACTTTATCCCAATAAATGTCTTTAAAGTCGGATATCTCTAATGAGATTTATTTAATAACATAATAACATTTTAAATACAAAACTAAAACATTCATTTAATTGATCAAAAGCTATTGCTTGTTGAAAATGGAATTCTAAAAGATCATTTTTGTCATATTTTGCTTATTACTTCTGTAAATTAAAAAATGCACTGGCTCATGGAAAAAATTGGGTGGCTTTTATGGTGACGAGTGTTTAAGGGATGCAAGTTCCAGAATTGTTTTGCCGGTTTTGTTCCGGAAATTTCAAAGTTTACGATGAACATCGCCCTTTGTGGCCAATCATTGAGAAAGTCTAAGAAATGTTAAAAAAATAAATCGGGCTAAACTAACATCACTATGAACATTGACCATATAAGAGCTTCGAATTATTTACATGAGACTGGATGCCAAAAGAAGCTAAATACTTGGATTCTACATGAATTAACAGAAATAAATTAATATTTTAAGAAAATACGATTATCCACTTTTTTGTGTTAAAAAAAACTGAGTAAATCTTAATTCCCTGTCCTTCACAAAATCTGTCAATTTAAATCAGGGACTCTTTGTATATAAATGCAGATGAAAATACTGGCATGACCAATACCGTCCAGTTATTACATTTTACAGAAAATATTTACGATACTTACCAAAACATATCCACCAGAAATGACAGGATGAACAACTCGAACAAATGGTGGTTCAAAAGGATAGGTTTCTTTGAAGAGCATATTCAGAAGTATCGAATCTTTCCCTTCTTTTTCTTTTAGTTCTACTAGATCACTGTGAAGCGGAGAATCTGGATCTACACTCATCAGCCTTACGTTCCATTCGTATAAGGACTCACTAACAAGGTCTATACTATACATACCTGGAAATAAGAACAATTTTTTAATCACTAACAGTCTTAACAGTTTAAAAGCTGACAAAAGTAGCTGTGTTCTACCCTGTGTGGCTGGCCAATATCGGGCTTCTCACCTCTGCCAGGCAGACCTATGTTGGGTGATATTAAGCGCAATTTACTTCTGCCTTTAGGCTCCGCTTACAGTCTGATTACTAACTTTTTGAAGAAATTTCCCATTTATCTATATATATAAAAATCACGTGTCTGTTTGTCCATCTGTTGGTTCCTTATATAAATCTACACCGTTTGACCGATTTTGACCAAACTTGGCACACAGATAGATCTTGATCCGGGGATTGTCGTAGGCTAAGTCAAAAACGTCTACCAGCTGTCTGTCTGTATGTTTGTTCCCTATACAAATTCACACCATTTGACCAATTTTGACATAACGGTACACAGGTAGATCTAGATACGGGGAGAGTCTTAGACAGAGGATAACTACTAGGTGTAGCATGGCACACTGGATAACAGCTAATATATATATATATATATATATATATATATATATATATATCTTCAGCAACAAATGCATAGGAGGAAGAGGAAGAGCACGATAACTTTTAGTTTCTAATACTTATCTGAGGCCACCTAATCGTTATCGCAGCCCTATATATCTATATATATATATAGGGCTGCGATAACGATTAGGTGGCCTTAGATAAGTATTAGAAACTAAAAGTTATCGTGCTCTTCCTCTTCCTCCTATGCATTTGTTGCAGAAGAAGGCTGTCAAAGAGCATGTCAAAACGTTCTAAATACAGATTTTGTGTGTAAGATCTCTGTTTTCAGGGAATGACTCCGAAATTGAATATATTTGTTTTTTTATTTATATATTTGTTGGTATTTTTCCTTAAATGAGTTTTGTGAGTATCCACTTCTGTGTTTACTCTTCCACTTCTCATGCTCTGCTATTGTTTGATCCTGAGAGATGAAGGTTATAGTGAAGGAATATGTCGGAGGTTGTGCTCATATTCCTACTGGAAGACTTGACTCAGCTGTGACTCTCTTACAATCGAGCCCTCACACAAAGCCAACATATTGCATTAGTGCCCGCAGACCGCACCTGCTTCTACCATACCTGAGCACCGTGTTAAGAACACTCCCAGCACTTCTTGGGACTCTATTGGATATAAGTCAATGTTCAGGGTGTCTTCCATGTCTGTGTAATGTTGTAATATGCATAGTTTTAAAGTTACATTAGGGACTTACTCCAGGAAGGGATTTTCCCATAATGAGAAAATTTACTGGGTTTACATCCCTGAACCCAGTAAATTATAGTAAATATATATATATATATATATATATTTATATATATGGGGGGCGAGGTTAGCTCAGTGGTAGAAAGATTTTTTCTTCTAATGCTGCCGTTCGAGGGTTGGATTTGGGGTCCCAGATCGTCCCTAGGCTTACCCAGCCTTTAATTAATTTAATTAATAATGGGTACCTTGGGTGCTAATGACTCTAGCAGTCGAAGCAGCCAAGGGGAAAATCAGGCGGCCAGAGCATAGTGTTGACCACACTATCTCCCTAGTGTGCCGTATGGTCAAGAATCAGATACCTCTACAGTATCTGCCCCTCTGGGCCCTTGTGGCCTGTTATGGGACTGATTTTATATATATATATATATATATATATATATATATATATATATATATATATATATATATATATATTGTAATGATATTTTCCATTACATATTTAAAAGTTTTAAAATTAACACAGAAAATTCTGAAAATCCAAAAAGCTCATTGATATGTTGAATTCAATTGGGATAAACAAATATTATTGGTTATATTTGTCTAGCATTGGATACAGGTAGGAAGCTCCTGCCAAGAAACAACTCAATTCCTAATGCAGCTCTAGTTCAGTGTACAGCTAATCTCAGATGGTCATCAGTTTTCATGAAGCCTAGGCTCAGTCTGTAAATGAAGATACATTTGTAACGAAGATCCTGTCCTATGCAGTTAATACCGAGCTGGTTTTATATCAGGTAATGCTTGTTTATCCTATGTCTGAATGTAACTTATCTATGAGTTTTTTCTTCTTTTGTTTTGTTTTTTTATTATTTAAAATTATCTTTGTTTTACTTTACTGGACTCGAACCCGACCCCTGAGAATAGGAGTTTTTAAATTTAAATATTTTACCTTTTTTCGACCCAACGTGGCGCAATTCTTTAATTCAAATATTTTAATTAATTCATTTTAGTTTAATTATAACATTTAGGCACATCAACGTGTGGCTATATTAATTTTAATTTATTTTATTTTAATTATAACATTTTGGGGTACTTACGTATTAGCGTCAAAGCAGGTTAAAGAGGCGGGTCTCGTTCAGAGATCTGGATCATGGATAACGCATTTCTATTGGTCAATCACTATCAGAGATATCATCTGTTGTGTTTATAGTAGCCATCTTGTTCCCTTTGTCTTTTTAACGCAATTCATTTGTGCTTTATTTACCCACGCAATTGTTGTTGTTTTTTTTTTGTTACGCGATTTCAGTTTCTGTGCGAGATAGCGACATCAGAATAGCCAGGATGAAAGCTAATTTTTCGAAGCGATGCCAAATTGTTTATCAGTCTATTATCCAGCGAAGAACAATCCTTGATCTATATTATCAACGAATTGGATTGACTAGAGTTTAGATATAATCTTGAGCGAGCGGAAACGCATAGCAATTATGCTATTAATATAAGTGCTACGCGTTTTCGCTAGCTAAAGGATATATCAAAACTCTAGTTAACCTAAATCGTTGATAATCCCGTCGCCATATTGGCGAAATCTGATTTGACTCCTTGATCCAGATCTCTGACACGGTGTAGATCCAGTTCTCTGAGACCCGGCTCTTTAACCTGCTTTGACGCTAATACGTAAGTACCTTATATTCTTACTTATATCCATGAAAGGAATGAACATGCCAAGTTTCATTAAAATCTGAGATCATGGGTGTCAAATCCTATTTTTTTGGGTTGATTTGACATGGAATGACCCAAATGTTTAAATATCATGTCACACATAGATGATTTTAGGAGGTACGTTAAAGAACTAAAAGTATTTAAATTATTAAAGTTCTGTGCAGGTTAATGGGTTAATGTTGATGACATAGTTTATGTTAAGCAAATGCATGAGATAAAATGAAATTCACAAATACAAAAAAATTAACTATGGAAAACAAACGGGAAACTCCAAATCAACAGATCAAATACTTGATATTTCAAATTACTTACTAATATATGATATTAATCCAAAGTCTGAGAATATAGGGTTATAATTTAGATAATCACAACATTTTTCAACTGATCATAAACTAAATATTTTAAATTACTTATTAATATATATTAGTCAAAATTCTAAGAAGGCTATAATTTAGGTAAACACAAATATTTTACTAAAACTAAAAAGTTTTGGAAATTAGATAAACAAACCAAACTTAAAAAAAGGATAATGGTTAATGGCTTCTAGGAGCTCAGTGTTGCTCTACATTTTCATCAGAAATTAATAAAATTTATCTTATATGATATTACTTGTCCAAATCTTGAGAATATACGGCTATAATTTAAATAAACATACAAAGGTTAAAACTGAAAAGTTTTGTTCGCAAAAGAAAAACTTTTCGCAAAAAAAGAAGAAAGTTTTTTTAGCTTGCTAATCTCCACCTAGGCAACACTGGAAAGAAAATTACTATTTCTGAATAATTCATTCTTCTTTAATTGACAATTTGGAACTCGTTACTTCCGAACTGTGAAGCCTAAAAGATTTTATATATATATATATATATATATATATATATATATATATATATATATATATATATATATATGATTATGTAATGATGTAAAGTCATCAATGAGTTATTCTAATTATCAAGAACATCAACAAATAAATTTGAGACAATATTCAAAATGGCTGTCAGAATATGAACGGTTCAGTGTAGCCAATTTTTCTTGAACAAAACGTTTGACCTTTTGACCAAATTTCGAAATTTGACTATTTTGACCTAGCCTAGATTTCCCGGATCAAGACGTATCTATGTGCGAAGTTTGGTCAATATCAGTCAAACGATGTGGATTTGTATAAGGAACAAACAAACAGAAAAACAGACACGTGATTTTTATATATATAGATGTTATCAGTCAATGTTTTTAAATCGTCAATTTGCCTGGCTAGTTCTGTTTTTAAATCGTTGAATTGGTTGGCTAGTTCTGTTTTTAATTTGTTGAATTGGTTGGCTTTCCTGTTTTAAAATCGCTAATTTGGTTGCGTAGTTCTGTTTTTAATTCGTTATTTTGGCTTAGTAACATTTGCAGGACCTCGCCCATAGTAATAGTCATTGGTTCCACGTATTTAACTTCCTGTATAGGTTGTAGGAACTCGCGCCTAGCAACATCGGTTGGTTCCGCGAACTCGACTTCCTGGCATTAGATGATGTCATCACCAAACACGTTCTGGCCTCTATTCGAAATATTTAAAATATTATTTTCCGACATTTTAATTTCTTTATTATTACTTTACTTTGCCAACAAGTTGGACGCCAAAATGGGTACTTACGTATTAGCGTCAAAGCAGGTTAAAGAGGCGGTTCTCGTTCAGAGATCTGGATCATGGATAACGCATTTCTATTGGTCAATCACTATCAGAGATATCATCTATCGTGTTTATAGTAGCCATCTTGTTCCCTTTGTCTTTTTAACGCAATTCATTTGTGCTTTATTTACCCACGCAATTGTTGTTGTTTTTTTTTGTTAGGCGATTTCAGTTTCTGTGCGAGATAGCGACATCAGAATAGCTAGGATGAAAGCTACTTTTTCGAAGCGATGCCAAATTGTGTATCAGTCCATTATCCAGCGAAAAACCATCCTTGATCTATATTATCAACGAGTTGGATTGACTAGAGTTTAGATATAATCTTGAGCGAGCGTAGCGAGCGGAAACGCATAGCAATTATGCTATTAATATAAGTGCTACGCGTTTTCGCTAGCTAAAGATTATATCTTAACCTAAATCGTTGATAATCCCGTCGCCATATTGGCGAAATCTGATTTGACTCCTTGATCCAGATCTCTCTGATTCTCTGAAACCCGGCTCTTTAACCTGCTTTGACGCTAATACGTAAGTACCAAAAATAATATAAGCATAAAGTAATTACAAATGTTCTGAAAAAATCCTGAAGTGGTAAAATGCATTTTGTAAAAATTAAATATAGCGTTCCACACTAAGTGGAATATCATCAAACGATATATTTTTTTAAAATATTTTTTTATTATTATTCTAAAAGGTATACACTATCACAGGAAAAAATAAAATGTATGGTTTTTTTCATTCTTTAATTTTTTTTTCCATTAAATACAAAAAATTGTTCAATTAAAATTTTAGCTAACAATATATTACTTTTTATAGTACAGCGATTTAATTTTAAAAACTATAAAAAATAACCCAAAGCTATTCAGAATGAAAACTACCTACATGTACAAAACATTCATTACTTCAGTGAAGGGTTTGCTGGGCAATATAAAATGAAATACAACTTAATTTTTATCACATGTAACTGCACATCAGTAACTAACATTAAAATTTGAAACATTAAGTTTTTGATCTGTTAACTTGCTGGCTTCAGTTTGTTTTCCATAGTTGAATTTTTGATTTGCGAATTGCATTTTATCACATGCATTTGCTTAATAAAAACTATGTCTTTAACAGTAACCCATGGACTGTCCGAACTTATAGCAGGCTCAATATCTACTTGGCTCATACGGAGAATTGTAGTGTTTGTCATTAAACTAGATGCAACATTAGCAAACTCTACTGAGTTTTTTACATTTTTAGTTTCAGATTTGCTCATAACTTCCATTAGAGACCAAGGATTTTACTCTTTCTCCCACCCTATCTACTACACGTTTGTCATGAGCTGTAGTAAAATATTTCCGCTAAAACTTTTTGTGAAATTTTTCTGAATGTATGTAAAGCAATCTTGAGATATATATATATATATATATATATATATATATATATATATATATATATATATATATATTTAAACTGAGACGATGGATTATCACTGTAAATAATTTCATTTTGACAAATCATTATTTTTTATTATTATATCATATAATCTTATCAAAAGTGCGTATACAGAATTCATACCTTTATGTTTAGTATCGGAACAAATGAGAAAAGTAGTGCATTTGTTTTGGAAAAATAATGCTGCTGTAAATAATTGACCAGTTTCTCATGACCACAATCCTGATTGAATTTTGTTTTAACAATCGCAAGAATAAGCCATTGCAAGAACGGACGTTTTCTTTTCATTAATCAGTTATTTTATTTTATTTGATTCATTTATATTCATTCTTTTTTTTGTATTTCTTTCAATTAATTTATAATTTTGATATTATAATTTGTTTCTTTTTCAATATTATTGTTACTATTTTTATTTGTATTATTATTATAGTTGTTATCATTACGCTATCATATTTCTCTATTTTAATATTATTATTATTATACTTAAAAAAAATGATAAAAAAAAAATGTATATTACTTTGATTGTAATGCAGGCAGTGTTGGAAGATGGAACCTGCAGAACCTAAATGAACTCCCACAGTATAAGGATACTACATTGTGGAACAAAAAAAGAAAAAGCCATTCAATTCGTTCCTCATATAAATCCACAGCTTTTTAGCGATTTTGACCAAACTTGGCACACAGGTAGGGGTTGATGCGGGGAGTGTCATAGGCTAGGTCAAAATCATCTGTCAGCTTTTTGTCTATCTGTTTTTTCCTTATACAAATCCACAGCGTTTCACCGATGTTGACCAAACTTGGCACACAGGTAGGTCTTGATACGGGAAGTGTCATAGGCAAGGTGAAAAAAATCTACCAGCTGTATGTTTGTTCCTTACAACTATATAATATAAAGTTGGTGTAGCATGGTACACTGGGTAACAGCTAGTTCTTAATAAAAATAATGAGAAAAATGATGAAAATTTAATTATGATTGTAGTATTAATGATCAAAAATTTGAAGAAAATAAAATATTTGTTGAAACTAAAGATGAAAGTGAGAATGTTTGTTTAGTGAATGAAGATGGTAAAAGTAAAGAAATATTGTTGAGTAATTTGAATAATAAAAATGAGAAAATAAATCAAATAATTAAAAATAAAATAACTAATGATAATTTAAAAAATAAAATAAGTACAGACGTTATGAATGAGATTTTTAAACAAAATAACATTAAAAAATTAGTTGATGATCATATAATTAATCTAAAAATAATGAGTTATAATAATAATGGTAATAATCCAAAGAATATAATGAATAAAAATGTTAACAACAATAATTATATGAAAAATTTGGACATCAATTTGGAAATAAAGTAAAATTTCTTTTTGAGTATTAATGTCAAAATGGGATAGTAAAAATTGCAAAATTAAATCGGCCACCACGAAAGAGAATAAAACAAATCCTTAGGAATAATTCGGACAGATGTAGAAAAGATATTAATGATAAATAGTGGATACAGGACAATTTTTAAATTTAGTACTAGTTAAGCATTTATAAATAACAAAAATTAGTTTAGTATAAGATTTAATTGATAATAATAATATTTAAAAATTTATCATACATTTACAAATCATATTAGTTTAGGATAAGATAATTTGATAATGATAATGTTTAAAAATGAACAATGAAAAATGATAATTTAAATTGAGAAATGATAATGAATAAAAATTATGTAACAAAATAAGTTATTGAAAATTTAAAGAATTAATAACAGGCTGACCAATAGTTCTAATCTCGATAACCAAATTTAAATTTTGAATTCTATTTTTATTTTAAAACTGAGCATAAATCATTTTTTTTTATTATTATTTATTTTTTTTTTTTTGACAGAAGTGCAAATGTAATGATATTTTACATTACATATTTAAAAGTTTTAAAATTAACACAGAAAATTCTGAAAATCCAAAAAGCTCATTGATATGTTGAATTCAATTGGGATAAACAAATATTATTGGTTATATTTGTCTAGCATTGGATACAGTTAGCATTGGATACCGGTAGGACGCTCCCGCCAAGAAACAACGCAATTCCTAATGCAGCTCTAGTTCAGAGTACAGCTAATCTCAGATGGTCATCCGTTTTCATGAAGCCTAGGCTCAGTCTGTAAATGAAGATACATTTGTAACAAAGATCCTGCCCTATGCAGTAAATACCGAGCTGGCTTTATATCAGGTAATGCTTGTTTATCCTATGTCTGAATGTAACTTATCTATGAGTTTTTTTCTTCTTTTGTTTTGGTTTTTTATTATTTAAAATTACCTTTGTTTTACTTTACTGGACTCGAATCCGACCCCTGAGAATAAGAGTTTTTAAATTTAAATATTTTACCTTTTGTCGACCCAACGTGGCGCAATTCTCTAATTCAAATATTTTAATTAATTCATTTTAGTTTAATTATAACATTTTGGCACATCAATGTGTGGCTATTAATTTTTTTTATATTATAACAATATATATATATATATATATATATATATATATATATATATATATATACTGTTTCATGATGAGTAGAATCAAAGTTACGAAGGCTTGAGTAATTGAAAAGATAAAAAAAAGTAAGTAATCCAAAAAATTGAGTTGAAACGTTTTTCATTTGTTTAATCCGAATTAAGATATATTCATTTTAGTTACATTAGAAGAAATATTGCAAGAAATGATAATAATAACAGAATGACAATTTTGGGTTTTCAGTATACTTTTTTATGTAGCTCGAAACAATGAAATTGTGGTAAGTGTATGGTCATTCGAAAGCCTAATCAATTTTCTACAAATTGGCTTAGGCGAAAATTTCATAGTTCTATCTAAGATATAAAAAAATGATGCTTCAATTCTGGTTTCATTTAAGGTGAAACATTAAAAGATTATTAGCTTTCCAAATCACACCAGAGATGAGAATTATATACACAGTTCCAGTGAGTTGGACTTTCATATAATCCCAAAGGATTGAAGCGATTGCAGTTACATCTAAGAATGATTTTTGTAAACATTCTTCAAATGTCCAACACAGGAATTCAATATATAGTTATTTATAAAAGCTTAGACTTATTTATTATACACCTCAGAACAACTTACCCTTCTTAAACGAATCCGACCTGTAGATATCTCTCAACTCTTTCATAAGCCTGTCAGTTGCTTGAACCGACCCTGACACTGATCCTTTCAGATGGTCCTGACGTTGTGATTGGCGTAACCTTTCTAACACAGCAAGATGTTCAACTCCCATGTCGTCACCCTTTGAACCAAATAATAAATAAACAAATAGTCATATGTCATAAAATAATATAATATTTATAATTAAAAAAAAATAATAAAGAAGCAATTTATTAAAAAAAGAAAAGTTATTTGCTGAGACAATTCAACATATATCTATCTTTGGTCTTTATATGACCAAAACATTCGAGCAAAATAATTGTCATTGTCAGATTTATGGAGAATTTTGTTTGAGAATCCAGAATTATGAAAGAATCTTTTGAATAGAACTGACCTTGTTTTTATTCGCAGGTTCTGGATCATCCATTTCCAAATGAAGATCTTCGCCATCATCATCGTCTTCTTCTTCCTCCTCATCATCATCGTGATGAGGAGGAGTTGGTGGAGCATCCATGGGAACTGAGAAAGACCAAATTCCTAAGGATGTTAAAATAAAATTCATTATCAAAATTATGATATTGACAAAAATATTCAACAAAACCCAATTAAAAAAAAACAAAAAAAAAAAAAACAAAAACATCCTGGCTAGAAAATGATTGAAACCTGCAGATAATGTGATTAAAAAGGTTGTATAAAAAGATTTACAAATATTAATGAGATCAATTAGACCAGTCACTCAACTTGACCACTTAGAAATACAGCTCTCTAATGACATAAATGAGATTTTTTTTTTTTTTTTATCTTATTGAGTTTTGGAGTAATTAAATTTATGAAAAATAATAATTTTTTGGGACGCATTAACTTTTTAACTCTTGAATTATTTGAATTCCATAAGGCCTAGAGAGGGTTTTCCCTTTCATTTAAAAGGAAATTTCATAAGATTTAATATGATTTCCTACTTGAACGTGTTTGATGCAAAAGAATTGAATTAAATGTTATTTGAAAATGTATATATTTTTTTGCAGTGATTATAAGGTTTATAATTATGTCCTTAAATTTACAGGTAGGGATCCCGATTAAATCAGAAGACATGACTAAACAATTTAAAAAAAAATAATTATATATATATATATATATATATATATATATAAGAAATTTAATATTTTTGAGGTTAGTAAATCTTGAAATTTCTAGATTTATTTGACAAACATTTAAGGTACCTCATAGAGCTACCTTAAATGTTTGTCAAATTAAAAAAATCAATAAATCAATAGACCAATGGATTGGTTATAGCTAAACCAATTTACATTAGGGCTTATTATAGATTATTACAGATAATTATTTACTAACCTTGCTTAACAATTAAAAATAGCTTATAGGAGTGTGAGTAAACTAGACTTGTTAATCACAGGTGTTTTAGCATTCGACAGAGAGGGCATAGAGATTATTTGTAAGGCAGTATGACTCATGGCTTTTTGCATTGAAAATATCCCTTATTAAACAATTCGTTTGAGTCAGTGTTACTTAAAAATTTCATTTAAAGTATTTTTTTTTTTTTTTAAATAGAAAAAATATTTTGGGTTTGTACATCATTTAATGTGTTTGTTCTCAATAACTGCTGACGCCAACGGCCATAGCCACGTTGAATACACCGCTTCCCGTAGATCACCGAAGTTAAGCAACGTCGGGCGTGGTCAGTACCTGAATGGGTGACCGACCACGTGCTGTTGGCATTATAAAAGGGTGGCAACCTATAAATAGCCCGGCGCTAATGGCCAAGTTGTAGATGCGCCATAAAAAAATAAAAAATTATAACTGGTGACTCCATATCTCAGCAAGTTGTGAAAATGTTTTCGAATACATCCTCTTAATATGTTTAAAATGACAATTGAATAAAGACAAATAAACCTTTATTATTATTTTAATTTACCTGACTTTTTAATTTGTTTTTTCCTCAATGCTGGTAGGCTTCACTGAATAAAGACACAAAAATCTGTTTTATTCATTATCCATACCTTAATTCAGCTATCTACACCTGGGATGTTTTTGTTTAGAGTGTTTCAGCTTTTTACTGAATGAAATAGTAATATTTTTCTTAGGGTAAAGTAATTAATGCATTATCTTATCCTCTGACCTTAAGGATAAACATGCACATGTTTATTAGATTATCAATAAAAATGACAATGATCCTACCTAAAGCTAGTCTTTCTAGTTCTTCTGGTTCTGGGACACTGTGCAGCCGACATAATTCCTTTAGTAGTATACCGACTTGGTTTATTACCTAAAGAAAAATAAATAAATAAATAAAACGGAAATAACAGAAAAATAAAAATGATTAGATAAAAATACAGCTGAGTTATTTCACTGATAAGGGTAGTGAAAATCTAACTATGCCAGTACAGGGGTGACATTTTTATTTCAGCCTTAAAACATAAAAATCCTGTAAAATTAAATTAAATGAAGACATAATGAGTAGTAAAACAGATTTAGATGGATACTTTACTGCTTTATAAAAATATATCAATAAATAAAGGACAAAATGTCTATGGTACACGAGTTTTTAATTAAAAATCAGGTCAAAGGCATGTTGTTATGAAGGAATAGTTATGCTACAGTCAAGTCTTGTACTGTTGGCTAGATTATCTAGGAATTATCAACTAAGCACAAACCTAGCAATTGCCAAAAATATAAGATTCAGTTCTAATTAAATAAATCCAAAGGATTTTCTTTATGGTGTCAATTTAACATTTTATTGAATAGCATAAAATAATATTGAAAGCTAGCGTTGTTTGCGGTGTACCACCGGCATAGAATTTCTGTCCCTCTTGTCCTTTCCTCGTACTCCCAGGTATGTTTTAGCGCGGTTCCTCCCTCCCTTCAGAGGGAGGAACCCCGCTTATAAGGTTGATCTCATGAAACAATCCGGAAGTGCCGACTAGAAAATTTTGCGTTTCAGAACCCCTAGAGACCGAAAACGACGGTGGTTCAAATTTGTATATATATATATATATTTGTCTGTTCAAGGCGTAGCTCAGAGAGCAATGGTGCGATTTTGATGAAATTTGGTACAAAAATCCTTCGTCCAATTTGAAAGGTCAAGTTCGTTAACCAGCAAAATCCGCCCACTGGAAGATGGCGTTTGGGGCGAACTTCGCACAAAAAAAATTGTAACGCTTACGTTTTTGAGTTTATATGCTTGTAAGTATTTGTTTTATAGGCTTCTTGGCCTAGGAAAACGAATGACACCATTTTTAAGGCGATAGCTTCAACCGTTTTCGAGAAAATTGGAAAAATAGTTCCTGAATAACGTTTTTGGTTTGGGTACTTACAATCATGGGATCCAGTTGAAACATTTTTTGCATGTTTGAATTTCATCAAAACTAACATGTTAAACTTTTGGTTACTTTTGGAGGCCTGGAAGAATTTCTTAGTGCGGCCAAGGAATTTGGACTCGAAATGATTGAAAGCAAGACTGTGTACATGAGCACACCAAAGGAAACACAGCATGACGAAGAAGAGTCAGTAGAATTTGGAGGTGTTACTTTCAAAAGCTGCAGGCAAGTTCAAATACTTGGGAAGCATAATTTCAGCTGAGTGTAGTGTAGTGCCAGACATTAAAGCCCGAATCGCTGCAGGAAATAGGTGTCTGTTTGGGGTGCAAAAAATGTTGAGGTTCAAGGGGCTCTCCAGGAAGGCAAAGGTTCATATTTACAAGACAGTCATATGCCCAATAGTCACATATGGAAGCGATGCATGGGTACTAACCAAAGAAAGTACAAGAATTCTACTAGTCTGGGAGCGGAAGGTACTCACAAGGATATACGGCCCGGTAAAGTGTGGTGACTTTTGGAGAATAAAAACCTATCAGGAGCTTAAAACGACATAATTTCGTTTATAAAACATCAAAGACTCAAATGGTCGGGACACGTCGAGAGAATGACCCCTGAAAGATTGCCAAGAAAGCTCCTTTATGGAGCCGGGTGGCAGAAGAAGGTGGGGAAAACCTCGATTGCGTTGGCTGGACGGCATGGAGAAGGATCTGAAGGAAATGGGAATCCGTCGTTGGAGGCGTTTTGCGACAGATATTATACTGTCTGGAATGAGCTGTTGGCTGAGGCCTTGGTCCTTCACAGACTGTAGTGCCCGTCTGTAAGTAAGTAAGTAAGTATTTGTATAAATTACTCTTGCATGTAAATACAAATTGAATTTTGAATAAAAATAGGTATTTTTATAATTTTTGTGACCACTAAAACAAAATGTGTGACACCAACACTGTACCAGGGCATGAGGTAAACAAATGACAAGGCCTAAAGGTGGAGGTTGTTTATGCCGGTCTCAGGTCGGCACAGGCATAATCACAATAATTTAAACTTTATGACATTGCAGATTAAAATAAATAGTTAAAATGTTCCTAATCCCAGCCATGGTGAAGGTGTACAAGCAGAGCTCCAGCAACTGTAAAACTAAAGATACAATGGATCGCGAATTTCAAACCAATATTTATTTCCAGTATTACTTCTTATTTTCTAACCCATTTGGAAGAAGAGTGGCCCAAACAGTTTTGGTGTGGGTTTCTCGTCGCAGGTGTGTTCAGACTATAAAGAAATGCATCAGAAATTAGCTCTTTTAACTCATTCACTAGGACTTTATTACATATATTCATTGATCTTATGATGTTCGGTTTAAAAAAATATATAAAAAAAGTTGGAAATTTAGCCTCTAATGAGTGTTTATATGGCAATTTTCATTTTATTGTCAAATAAAAATGTCTGTTAAATTTAATTCAAGTGCATCCTTTTTCCCCTTCAAAACAGTAACTCCGAAATGTAAGACCTTATTTTCTATAAGCTTTATTTCATAAATATTATGTGCATTTCAGGTATTTCTTTTCATGAAATCAATAATAAATAAGTTGGATATTGATAGTGATTTATAAATCAAATCAAAGATACACATTTGATATCAACAATAAAGTAATATATCAATAATAAAGCAATTTTTGTTCTAATTTTATTTCAGATATAAATATGCAGCCCATAAAAAGAAAAAGCTAATTCATTAAAATAAAAATAAAAAATTGGGAAAAAGAATGAAAGTTTAATGTGTCAACAATATTTAATAACCAAAAAGAATTAAAAAAAAAAGAAAGTAATATAAGTAGTGAAGCTTATATTTTAATGTTTCATAGTCTTGTTACCAAAAAAGTATCGAATTCATCAAAATACTTTATATTAATTTTCTCCTTATAAACTGGGCAGTTTTTCCTTCTGAAATAATAGACTTCAGAGTTGGAGAGCTGGTAACACACTTTTCATAAAGTGTTTTATGTACCTTGAAATTTTGCTATAATGTACCTCTTGGATAGATAAGAAGGTAAATATGTGTTCGCTAGACTTACTGTGGAACACCAGGTACTGCACATAGGGGAAAGGTGCAAAAAAATATTGTTTTATTCAGAAGCCAACTATCATTAACACTTTCCTTACTAAAGACTTCTATAGAAGTTGAGGCGTGCTGTGCCCCTGGAACAAAGGACTTGACTAGCAGTCTAGAGCTGCCGTGCCCCCGGAACGAACGACTTCTACAGCAGTCCGACCCACCTCTCTCGTTTACCGGCTCCCTACTGCTGAATTTTCCAGTAGTTCGACCTTGAGGCTATTAACCAAGTACTGAGGGAAGCTTTAGCTATTTCTAGTTGTCAGTGGAATTAACTATTTGTGTGGAGAGAGCTACGGATTATGGATATCTGGGACAGGCTCAAAAAAATTAACACCACCAGTGTTAAATCCAAATCGAAAAGGAGGATGGATTTGTCTTTGCTTTAATAAAAAATGAGGCTATTTATTTATTTAGCTTCATTTATTAGTACATATATCATAAAAAAATAAAATATTTTATGTACTAAAAAATATATAATAAAACAAATTTATTGGAGCATCTAATTATAAAATTCAACGTAAATATTTAGAGCTAAAAAGAAAATGTAAATAAATAATAAAATAAAGTCTTCCTACAATTAGAAATTTTAAGGGAGGAAATTAAATAATTTTTTCACGCACATAGCGAGGAGGGCCAGAATAGCTTCGTAACTAGGGCCTTGCCAGGTAGATAGATCGCCATACTACAGGATCGGCAAGCTCGCACTACCCCACCAAAAGCTAAGGGTTAATGTAAAAAAAAATTGCAAATTAAGGCAATTTTACAATGAATAATAAATAAGGCAGACACTTTTAAGTGGGTTAAAATGTAAATAAAAAAAACCAAAGTACCCAGTTTTTTTAAATATTAAATTAAGTGCTTTATTCAAGTTGCGATTTAAACAGCATCTTCAAAAAACATAATTAAAAATAATTACAAAAGGGCAGACACTTTTTTGGGGGTTTAATGAAAATAAATTTTGCCTATGATCGACTGCAATACACTATGTGTAACCGTAAGAGTGTGTGAGAGTACCGATCAACGGAGTAGTTGTGGTTGTTCTCTGCGATTCATTGGTTTTTGCTCCCATGATCTTGTACAGCTGTCCCGGTTTAAATGGCAGTGTGAATAAAACACTCATTTAATATTAGAATAAAAACAACTTAGGTTTTTTTTTACATGTTATCCCCCTTAAAAGTATCTGCCTTATTTATTATTCATTGTAAAATTGTCTTAATTATACATTAAAGATAGTTGGCTTCTGAATAAAACTCATTTTTGAGCAATATTTGTTTGCACCTCTCCCCCATGTGCATTACCTGTTGTTTCATGGTAACTCTAGCCAACACATATTCACCTTCTTATCTACCCAAGAGGTACATTATAGCAAAATTTCAAGGTGCATAAAACACTTCTTGAAACGTGCGGTTACCAGCTCTTGGACTATCATGTTTTGAGCCTTGGCTTATTAATTAGTCTACAGTCAAATATAATTTATATATTTGCTTATTCACATATATATATATATATATATATATATATATATATATATATATGAGAGAGCCTACTTATATACACAAATTTGTATACATTCACCTACAAATGTATTCATACAAAACAAAAACAATAATAAATTAAAAAAGAAATAAAAATAATTTATCTAGCTCAATATCTCAATCATGTTTGGTATTAGTAAATTAATTGATCCCAATTAACTAGTCCTATTTTTTTGAGTTTCACTATTTAGAAAACGGACTGTCATTAATTAGTCATATTATTAATAAAAATTTACTGAATATAATTCTTTTTTAGTGTATTAATTATAAACTTACATGGTTATCCCTGCCTGAAGTGTTGCTCAAAATCTGTACAGCATTCGTAACACTGGTATCCTCTGAATCTGCAAACCAAACCGGAGGAGTGGAGGGGTATGTTTCCTACAAAAAAAAAAAAAATATATATATTAATACAATAATAATAAATCAGAAATGATTTACTAATTAAATTAAGGAGACATAAATAAAACGAGCCTCTCAGAATATCATAAACAATTTCGAGATGAAAAAGAGACATTTGTTGATTTGGTTATTTATTGTGAGTGTGATTGCTTTATAAGTTATATTTTGCTAAAATGATCTGGCTTGAATTTTATCTTATGTCACTAGTTTGCTTTTTAAGTCAGTGAGAATTATCAGTTTGTGAATTTGTTCCAACTTCGACCTCTTCTGTTGAAGAACAAACGTAAATTACGGGGTAAAAAAACAACAAAGCACACAAACTTAACTATTTCATCAAGTTATTAAAATTGTTTTACATTTTTTGAATTTTAGATGCCACTTCGTGAGCTTCATACAGCCTCAAAACTAAATATCATCAATGTGGTGATAATCAGCAGCTAAAAGTCAATTCTTAAGAATATTGAGAAAGCCCAAACATAACAATTTATTAACATGGGGAAAGTTAGCTTCTGAATAAAAAAACATTTCATAATTATTATCAGTAGATAAAAAGTATTTATTAAATATTTTATCTCAGCTTTCTTATTTATAACTTTTCCCCTTTTTTAATGATATGTATATTTTCTATCATTTTATGTTTTTTTCTTTATCTATTATCATTAAATTTGAGAAGTCAAATATTTGTTTATTCATTAAGCTTTAGGTAGAAAGTGCTCTTTTTCATTAACAAAATTTAAACGTTGCTTAATTTTCAGCCTTTTTACTGGAGGTTTTGAGTTTGATCCCAAGGCTAAAATTTAAAAGATCAGGATCAGGGAATGTTCTGAAGTCTAGGAGTAGATCTAGGCGTATGGTAGTGTGCCAGGCCAAGTTCTGGCCTACGCACACAGTGTCTATATTGCACAAAGTATTAGAGCCGATTTTTACCCTCTCATAACTTTGAAGCGGTTAAAGATAAACTTATGAAATTTTACACAGGTAATATATATGACTAACATTAGAAATCACAATTCTAAATTAAAGCGTTTCTGAGATATAGACGATGAAAATTTGGAATTTATACAACTCACTCACCAATCAAAATGATTAGGCACTTCCCAAAAAACTAGAGAATTGAAAATTTGCAGGATGATAGACATTAGGGTGTTATTAAAGACAAAAATATAAAAATTGTGTTTGATGCTACTCTCAGGGGGAGGCCCGTTTTAAACTTATTGCTCCTTCGGAAACCCATCATGTGGGGAATCAAATGAATTGTCTCGGTAAGCAGAACCTAAATGGAAAAATCCGAAAATACAGAAAAGTTGAATTGGGGCCTTTCCCCAAGCCTTTTCATATAAACGCAAAAATATCCGACAGACACACTATTAAGCGCCATGTCCTCATGGAATCCTCCTCAAGCCAAACGTTGACGTCAACAACTCAAAATACACTTACAAAAAGTATTGATATCCTAAAAAAACTAACGTTGAAAAAAAAGAGGCCAAGCCTTAGGGCCTGCCCAAAAACAGTTTGCCTATGAAAGTTATGATATCATAATATTGGGCCAAGTTTTAGTCCCTTAATACCTTGTCAAGAACCTAATAATACCTTCTAACTTCCCGATGTTATTAAGCATTTTACTGTGATAGTGTTACATTACAATTTAATTTGTTATATTTTAAATTTTTTGTTGATTATTCTTTTCTTAAATCTTATTTTTTACCTTTTTTTAATATTGTCTTCTTTTCGTTTATTTTCTCATTTCTTGTTGTATTTCCTATAGTTTTAATTTGTAAATTTTTAAAATTACAATTTATGACCCTTACAAATCAAAATCTTACAACAAAGAATATTTTATCTAATAAACTCATCCTTTCCGTTTTTGATACAGCTTAGAGTGACACATTTGTAAACATACGTATTAAATTATGAATGAGTAGAACTTCAGGATTAAATTCTGACTGTCCTAAATTGTATATTTCCGTATACAAAAGATTCAAAAATTTTCTTTGAAAACAGACTAGATTTTCTTGAAAAAAAAAAATCACCAATTTATCATTTAAAAAACTATTTTCTTAGCATTTCCATTCATGGTATACAAATAAAGTCATTTTCACAATCACAAACATGAATATGCATGTATTCACACTGTAAATACAAATATATTGCACCGTGAATATTCATATTCACGAAAAATAACTTGTGCACTCATATATTCATGAAACATAAATATTCTATTTCTGAGAAGTGATATCAAGGAACATACATTACTGTTGGATGTTCAAGCAGGAGAGCTTGTGTTTAAAATATCACGACAGGGAAGAAGAAAAGGATTCACTGAGAACAGGAGTAAACATACAATGCTAAATATATCATAAAGTTACTTGTTCACTTATAAGGTGGAAAGTAAAAAAAAATATACACAAATTAATAAAAATTGCGAAACTAGTAGAGCTGGAATTAATAAAGCGTTTTATTAATTTGCGTTTATTATTTGTTGGCCTTCTACCTGATAGTAGACCAGGGTAAAAAATCTTTTGTTTTTTTTTATAAAAAAAAAGTCAAATATGTAAAGCATGTCGTTTGGATTTTGCAACAATTTGAAAAATGTTAATCTTTGAGGCTAATACCTCAATTGCAAAATTTATTATGCAAAAACTATCAAACTGGTTTAAACCATTCGAGAATACGATTTTTTTTAACACGGTCCCCAGGAACAAAATTTTGTTTTTTCTTTATATTGATCATTTTTAATTAATTAAAATAAAAAAAGTTTACTATGGAAACCGCCCAATTCGTAAGTGAATTCAGATAAAAAAGAGCACCTGGTGTGCAGCTCGTTCTACGGAAAATTTTTATTGCGAGGAGCGGATTGTGCACCATTAAATTTTGTTTTCCTGCACTTTACAGATTTCATTAGTTCTAGCAAAATTATATTTTGACGACTAGTTTTCTCAGAATAACTGATAATTGCACATTACTGTTATTACAAGATGGTGACCCTATTTTTCTAATATATTTATATGTGACAGGTCAGTTGCCTTCTGCCACATATAAATATTTTACTGTTATTGCACACACAGTGTGCAGGCCGTCTTATAGCATCGGAAGGAAATCAATTGCACACACAGCGTGCAATCGGTCTCGAATGGGTTAAACAAAATATAAGTTGTTTTATCATCTTCTTTCTGCTGGATTATGAAGGATCTAATTACATTTTAATCTTCCATAAAAATTATATAAAAATGTATGTTTTTTATCCTCTTTTCATGCTTGTTTTTATTGCGGGTGCTCATAATAAAATAAAAAAAATAACGAAAATACTTATTGATGGATTGCCAAGCAGTCAATAAATATTAGCATTTCTAAATAATAGGAAAAGTTATAGCGTGAATATTTTTGGATTTATGAGTGAAATAAGTGCGAGAAATAGCTTGTATCATGGATATGTTTAAAGGGGGCATAATGAGTTATGAACACAATTTCTTATTCATCTGGAAGAGGGCCCTATAGTAATGCTTAATATTACTCTATAACTAACTCCACTGATTTTATGTCATAAACTATGAAAATTTGTCGGTTTTGCTAGTACGTTAACCACGTGGGTTAGTCGCCATAGAAACGGAACCCTCACCTGAAATCGGAACATCAACACATAGCCGAAGCGTTACAGTTTTAGCGTCAAACTAGGCCATAGCTAAGACATATCCACGTCAAAACGTTGCTCTGCCAACTCAGTTGAAACCGTGATTGCCAGCTGGTTGTATACATCCCTTAAACTTTATGTGTTTGATTGCTTCACTATGCTCTTTGCTCTCTCTATGCTCCATTCTATAAGCACCTTAATGCCTAGTTTACACGAGCTTAGTATTTATTATTAGAGCTTGTCCCTCTCACTAAGCTGACTTTGTGTCAAGTGACAAGTACTCGATCATGTGTTGGTGGACAAGTGAGTTCAGTGTCTCTACTAGTAGCTCTCATTAAGCTGACTTAGTAACAAGTACGAGATCACAAGTAGTGCGTTCTAACCATCTGTCCAGCAGCTAACTCGTCACTAAACATTTGCTGGGCAATTGAAACGATGTGAAAAAGACAACTGCTTATTAGAATGGTGTCAGGGGAGCTTACTTGTCGCTTAGTAAATAGAATTCATTCCTATTCATTTGTACGTGTCAAGTTACTAATACTTTTTATTAACCCTTTCCATGCTATGCACGAATATATTCGTTCTCTAAAAAAATGCTCTGAGTGCGAAGCACGAATATATTCGTGCAGCCGGGACATTCCTCAGAGTGCGACGCACGAATATATTCGTTTTCATATTCTTTGTATAATCTCTGCTTCCAGAAAGCCCAGAGATCTCTTGTATCCCGCTGTACAACTAGTCTAGTTACTTAGCTATCCGTTAGATAGCAGAAGAATGTCTTTATGTGTGTTTTTCCCGGTTTTATTGTGAGTTGAAGCTAACTTTATCTCGAGCGGAGTGTCCTAGACCACCTGAAGGGTCCATTATCACCAATTCAGACTGTACCAAGGCGGCTACCTGCAGGGGTTGGGTTGTTATTTCTATTGTTTGCAGACACTTTACTAAAATTTGCCAAACCTTTTCCCACCTTTAGGCTAAATTAGGGGTGGGGAAATATAACCCTAACAAATATTTCTCAGTTCTACTTTTGGTTTATTATTTATTTTTATATTTATAAGTTTATTATTAATATTTTTGCTATATACCTACTATTTATTTCTAATTCATTACTTTATTATTATATTACTATACTAATATGCTACTTATTTTTTTTTTTACAGCGCATCTACATCTAGGCCATTAGCGACTATACTACATATTATAAATAAATTTGTTTTAAAATAAATACAAAACACAAATTTTAAAAAAGTGTTGTTGTTTTTTTCTCCAGCAAGTAATTATTGGACATAACCAGTTTTATGAGTTGCATATAAAAATAATATGATTAGTTTTTAGTAAAAAAAAAGACCCAGTTATTTACTAAATAATTACTTATTGTACATAACTGTACAGATTGTAAATTATCAATAAAGATCAATCAATATTTTAAAAAAAATACTAAATAAATTGAAGTATCATAACAACGAAATAAATCATAAAATGGGTAAAATGAAGAGAAGAGAAAATGTTTTCATGAATATTTTGATAAAAGGGTGCATTCATACTAACAGGGCTAATGGTGCTAAATTTAAAACTAAAATACTTCGGTAACTATTGAAATATTATTTTAGAAACTGTTTATTTATTAATTTTCTTCGCAACTTGCAGGATAAGAATAATAAGAAACATATTATAATAATTGAAAAGGTCACACTAAAGTACACACAATTAATGAAATTAGCATCTTAAATTACAACAAAACAAGCAATTTTGCATGTCCCCTGTTATATATCTACGTAATAAGAGCGACCCAAGGCGGGAGCTCTGTCTGAGTATAGTCTTGTTCCAAACCAAAGTCGCATGCAGAGGGTGGAAAATAGGCTAGCACTGGGGGTAGGATTGGCTCTCAAAGCTCGTAGCACCCGGTGGTCGGTCCCTCTCAGATTGGCTAGCATTCTAAGGGTTAAAAAAGAACCCTAAATTTCTCAAAAGACCAGAGACCTTAGAAGTCTTCTTCTTTTTTTTTTTTTTTTTCTTTTTTACAGCGTATCAACATCTAGGCCATTAGCGCCGGACCTTAGAAGTATTGGCAAAACTGAAGTACCAAAGTATTAATCAGAGGTTCTGACTAGTTTTATTTTTTATGGTTGTTCCTATAGCATAAAATCCAGTGCTTCAATTTCCCTCTTCAATTTATATTTCTTCTTTTTATTTTTGTTTTCAATTTAACTCTACCAGTATCCACAAAAAAATTTTTTAGTTTTATTGATTTGATAATATCCTTTATTTGTGCTGTTTTACTTCATTTTTATGTACTTCACAGAATGATACCTTTTAGACATAAAACAAATAGCAAACTAACAATTTAGCTGGAAAACATTTTGTTTATTCATTCCACAGTAAATATTTGAGTTTGATAGTTGAAAGATCATGGCAGTTATTTAAAAGTTTATTATTTATTTAAAGAGAATTGCTTTTAGACACATTTTAGTCAACTTGAATAAAAAAAAATTATAAAGAAGGAAACAATTCTGGAACTCTTGTCACTCTAGACAAGCTGATTCACAATTAATTTTTGAAATATTTGGTAAATATAAGATGAGTAAATATTACTATTCAAAGAAACAACAATGGAAAATATCGATAAGAAATATAATTAATGCCATCCAATGTTGTATTCATTACATTTCATTATGTAATGAAACAATTTCATTACATACTCTAAATAATATTATCTAAATTGTGATGTACGATTCGATTTTGATTGGGTGTCATACATGTTACCAATTTTTTAAACTCAAAGTTTCAATAAAAGTAAGAGAATCTTTAAACAGCTGTACATACGAGGTAAGGTCCAAAAGGGATAGAAGGAAAGGTGAAAGAAAGAAACTGGTTTTACTGTTTTTCAATATATTCTCCTCTAAGTTCAACACACTTAATACAACGCTTTAGCAACATTTCTATACCATGAAAAAAAAAAATTTTTCTTCTTTGTTAAAAAAATGTTCTTCCACTACTGCTTGGAGCTCTTCGTCGGTGTTAAATCGCCTTTCACGAAGGTCAGAGTTTAACTTTGAGAAAAGGTAGAAATCGCTAGGGGCCAAGTCTGGGCTGTAGGGTGGATGAGAGATTTCTTGGAATCCACAGTCCTTCACAGCGGCCTTGGAAATCAATGCTGTGTGGACAGAGGCATTGTCGTGAAGGAGGCGGACACCTCTGCTTAACTTCCCTCGCCTCTTCTCTTTAATGGCATCTCGTAACTGGTGAAGTAGGGCTGCATAATACTCACCATTTATTGTGGTATTCCTTTCTTTAAAATCTATCAGTAGTATTCCTTTACAGTCCCAAAAAATTGTGGCCATTACCTTTTTTGTTGACTGCGTGACTTTTGCCTTTAAAGGAGGCGCTTCTCCTGGTCTTCTCCATTTCATGGACTCTCTTTTGCTGAGTGGGTCATAATATAGAACCATTGTCTCATCCCCAGTTACAATTGAGTCCAAAAAATTCCTTGGGTCAGCATTATACTCGCGTAAAAATTCATTGCAGCAGTGAACTCGTTCCTGTTTTTGAGCAGCCGAAAGAATTTTTGGAACCCATCTTGCACTAACCTTGTTCATATGCAAATGTTCTTTGATGATCCTCAAAACACTTGTTTTTGAAAGCCCTAACCTCGCTGCTATTTCCTTGGTTTTTAGTCGCCGGTCAGACAGCAATTCAGATTCCACAAGTTGGATTGTTTCAGAAGAGACAGCTTCCAATGGGCGACCGGGACGTGGGTCATCTTCTAGACTTTCTCTCCCTAACTTAAATAATTTTGCCCATTCTTTCACTGTGGAATACGAGGGGGAGGACTGCCAGTATACACAATCCATGCTCTCTTTAATTTGCGCAGGAGTAAGACCCTTTTTTACAAAAGAATTTAATTACCGCAAGGTTCTCGAGTTTGAACATTGTAAAAATGGGGAGTTTCCTTCAAGGCTCGACACGGATTGACAAGACTGAGGAAGTGCGGGCGATGGGTATGGAGTGAGCAGGCATGGACCTGCATAGGCGTGCAGGTCCCGGCACGTTTGAAGGAGGGGAAGCAGGACAGGCCGGAAACTTATGGACCTTACTGCGTACATAACATTCCCAACAAAATAGAAAATGTTATATAGAACATCCTATTTAAATATTAAAGAAAGCTAAGTAGATCCAAGGTGTATTGTATGCCAGTTAATAAAATGTAATTTTGAGAATATAGATTAAAATGTTTTGAAGTTATCTACACAAAACAACAATTTTTTATTTATTTATTTAATAGGAATGTTTTAGATGTAGACTGTTTACAAGACATCAAGAAAATAAGATATTAGTAATATCTAAAGTATATGAAGTATTTTAAGAAAAAATACATTTCACAGTTCTGTGAGGAATAGGCCATATTTTGTTTTACTATATCTTATTTAAGCTACAAGAAATAGTAATAAAATAGAATTTGAATGTAGTTCGGTTGCACATAGTATATTCAATGAAATGGCAGATTTATTTTGTAAAAATGTTAAGTCCTGTTTATCTAATAAGCCTGACTCAAACTTACACGTGTTTTGAAATAGCAAATGAAAATAACAATATTAACAAATTCAATGTAACACTGTTACATTGCAAACTGTGTAAAATGGCTTTAACCTTCAAAAATTGTCAAGCTACAAAATCAAACTATTTTTTAAACAAAAACTTATTAGAAACAGGTTTGATTTATGTTTGTGAAGTAATTATTTTTATTTGTTTTTTAATGACATTGCACATTCGTGTTACATGAAGATGTTAACACATGATCAACGGCCCAATATTTAACCATCTAATGAATCAATTCGACAGTAACGTTAAATTTATGTGCAAAAAATTAACACAGTCCAGTAACATTTTGTTTTGAAAGGGAAAACATTGAATCATTATGTACATATCACACAGCAGATATGGAAATTCTTTCTGGCCAAAATAAGTCAAGTAGGTAAGCTAATGCAGGTTAAAAGAAAAAAAAAATTATCAAAAGAATATTGCAAAAGTTAAATTATGACAATCACACATAATAATAATAATATACAAAATTTGTTGGGTGCACAACTGAAAAAAAAAGTAGGTCTTTCAATTCAGGGTTGGATATTAAGCAATAATTAATATTCTGAGATGCAACTTCATAAAGAAACATAAGAAAAAATATGAATAAACATGTTTTCAAGGAATTATTAGCCATTTCTCAAGAAATATCAATCATCAAAGCATTTAAGAGAATCTACTTAAATAAACCATGGTCTAAGAATAATATGTCAAGTAAATTACAACCATAAGCCAAAATAGATGCAATTGCCCCACAATTTATACTTATTAAATAAATAGTCAAAATGCAGAGACAGTCCTATCAGGCCTTTTGTGCCATAATACTGTCATGTTTTTCAAGAGTTTATGCATTCCCACAAACAAAATAACAAACAAGAAGAACCTATGTTTAAATAAGTTGCTTCATAATTTTCATGAGATGTCTCCAATAAGGTTCTAACAATTGTCAATTGACTGAACTAGGGCTTAAGAAAAGAGGGATGTGTTCTCTTTGTTATGTTCTTAATTAGTTACGGTATTACGCTGTCCACTGAATTATCAATTTTAACTTGAGTAACAGTGCTACTATACTGAAGCTACTTTAACTACTTACTGTAATGTTAGCGTGAATTTCATATTTTTTTCCATTACTTCCAACAAATTTACAATTTAATTCGTCTACACTGGCTGAGACGATCTGAAATCGGTCGTGAGTTTTCGGGAACACTGCCTCTAATGTCTTTATTTCTTGCTTCAGAGTGTTCAGGCAGGCCATTTGCGAAAAACTATTACATATAACTGCAATTAAAACAAACTTTAAGGTGTGAAAAACTGTTTCTTATTTGCAACAAAACTAGTCGACACACACAGTAAAGATGGCGGCTGCAAACAGCGATTAAAACCAGTGTGCGACAGAGTTCGGTAAGGTTCGGCTATTTTCGTCAGTCCCAGGGATCTAATGATACTTCTTGGGAGGGACCTTCTGGAAAATCGATGTAAGTATCGATCTATTTGCCTTAAGCGATATTATTGCAATGATGTTATTTTGTGTAATGAATGTTCGTTCAATTAGAGCGAGTATTTCTTTATAATATGACGAGAACCGTCATCAAATTAGTTCACTAACATTTTTTATTTTTCGTTTAACATTGTAGTTCAACCATTAAGACTGAAATCATCACATACAGCTTCAGGTTTCAACAAAGTTAAGGCTGTCAAATTAAACTTTTCTCCAATTCAGTTGTCTAGTGCCTGAAAACTAGAATTTTTGATTGAGAGATAGATGGCAGCAAGTGTTCCATTTAAAAAAAAAAAAAGTCATACTTTCTTTTTTCAATAATAATCTATCTGTAGATGGATAATCTTAATTGTATGCAACATCTAAGGGAAACAACTTAAAAAGTTGCTTAATTTAATTTATTTCAATTTTTTTTTTTTTTTTTTTTTTTTTTAAGGGTAAGCAAATGTTATAGGACATTTGAATCGATCCATGCAAAAAGAGCTTCAGTCCAAAATCAGTAGTTTTGAGAAACCTAGACTGAAGCCCTGTCTACATGGAATAATAAAATTAGGACTATGTTTAATGATAACTATGTATTGTACTAAAGTCCTTTTAACATAGAAATGTGAAGTTACCTTTAGACACAAAGAATTCATCACTCATACTAACGAAAATATTATCAGAACTCATATTGGGAAAAAATGGACTGAAGTTCTTTTTGCATGGATCGATTCATTTAACATATATTATGCAGAAAAAGCCACACATTATAATTTGAAGAAACCTTTAATTTTAATTGAAAGTGCATTTACAACGGCATAAGCATGGAACTATTTATTGGTTGTCATCCTTTTTGAACAATTTGTTGGAAGAGGCAATTTTTCAAGTAGCTGTTTCTGAGATACTTCAAGCCTAAATAAGAGATTCAACCCCAAATTCCCTGAACCAACATGTACAGCTGTAATCAGAATATTAAATCTAATGGTCCTAACATGCACAGTCACTTCTGTCAAAATCGCTGATAATAGCAATACTCCTGAAACCAATCTAGAAATAAACCTTTATGGAGGATATAACCATCATTACTGAACCATATGATCCAGTATTTGTGTTCTGAGCTTTAATAGCAATTTTATAGATGGAATTTTTAAGTGAGTTGTAAAAAATCTTTTTCTTGAAAATATTTGATAAAAGTATTGTTAGATATAATATCACTAATAAATAATCTCAAAGCAAATGAGTTTCTACAACTAATATAAGTGGTTTCCAAAAACAGTAATATCCTAAAAAGTTATATTGCAAAAGTGAAAGTTCCCGCTGATTCATTTCACGTAGAGATCAGGAAATGATAAAATTTAATGAAAAGAGCAGTGGCATCTCATATGAAGAAGCTCTTGGAAGTTATGGAGAAGGTCTATATAGTTGAATATTAAATGTGTTATTCTTGAAATCCTCTTTTTTTTAAAGATAATTAAAACAACTTTTGATTGATCATTGTCAAAAATTATTCCTCATCTCAATAAAATACCAGTGAGCCATCGATCTCCAGTTTTCTCGCACTATTAACACTATATCACCATAGAACTGATACAACTCTGCATTCTTCCGTCTCCTCCATGCCTCCCCATCTAACGGGACCAAAGATCCTTCTTAATATAGTTCTTTCAAAAGCCAAGATTCTTGAGTCATCTGCTTTAGTTGTGGCCCAAGCTTCCGACCCATAAGTTAGAACTGGCCGAACCAACGTTTTATATACCTAGTATAAAGGTAAGGATTATTACCTAGTCTACATTTTTGTTTTAATTTTGGCTAGATTGTGTTTTTTTTTTTTTTTTTTTTTTTTTTTTTTTTTTTTTTTTGCTGCTCCATTGAAGCCGGAGTTAACTCGGGTAATGTCATGAACCATATTTAAATATCTAGTTTTTTTCTTGGAACATTTTTTTTGTCTTACAAAGGTACATCTATTATGCTATATCTGTAGGTAATTTATTTTTTGAGCTCATAACATGGTAATTAGCTCATAATATGGTAATTACCTAAACAAAATGTAGGTAATAAATACAGTAAAAAGAAATCAGGTATTTTTGGCATAATTTTTTATATAAATTTTGCCATTAAGTGGTTAATGAAGGGCCTATATCCTTAACCAACATTCCTGAAAAAGTATGATATGAAATTATGGGGAAGAAATTATTAATTTTTTGCAACAAAGTGTACATCCAACAGTTCATATCAAAAGAAAGAGAATAATAACTTTAAAAACGATATCACATAAACTTTATTTAGAAGAAAACTAACAGAATTTATTTACATTATATACAATTAAAAAATGTAAAAATACAAAAATATAGAATTTACATAACAACAAGAAATATTATTATGTACATATATCACAGTAACCAGATTTATTATACTAATTAAGTATCACTGAATAATGTCTATTCTCAAAACTTATTAAAACTAAGTAATAGTCAATCACAAAATATTTGGAATTTTATTTATCTGGAAGAATAATACTAGTCTACCTGAGGTCCTTTTCATAATGGAATTTTCAGTTTGTCAAAAATTGAGGCATCAGAAAATGTAGGTATTATTTAATTTATGTTTGTGTGGATGTATACAGAAACAATTTATGTTTGAAGTGGCTGAGTGCATACATACACATGCAAAAAATTTGTTTTTGTAAATTTTTAAGCGTGGAAGAATATGTTTAAATTCATTCTTTTATTGAAAAAGAATCATCAAAAAATATCTTTTTATCAGTTCTTCCTACCACCAGTTTCATGATTTCTGTTTCTATTTTAAAGTTCATTAGAAATTTATTTTTCCTTTTGGTTGGAAAATGTCTTTAGGAAACATTTGGGTAAGTAAAATGATAATCATATTTTATTTAAATATATATAGTCATTATTATTACACTATCTTCCTAATGTACCTTATATAGCCTGTTCAGATAGATGGAAAAGTTCAATTCCGCATGCGGATTAGAACTATTCCATCTAACTGAACGGGCTATAGTCAAGAATCATATACCTGTTCAGTTCCTGACCCTCTGGGCACTCGTGGCCTGTTATGGAATGAAGTAATTGTTACACTCAGTTAAAATGGATCGGAAATGTTTCAATAAAATAATGATAATGAAATCAAATGTTCACTTAGCAAAGTATCAAAAAAAAAAAACTAAGAGAGTTTCTCTTAATCTCTGAGAGTTTTACTCATTGAAATAGATTATGGGAGATAAAAAGAGTAGGAATATGCATAACATTGAGTCTTAGACTTAAGTCATCTCGCGAGTAACAAGCTCCTTGGTTAGTCAAGAACCACAACTAAAAGGCAGAGATGTGGCTTATTCTACAAAACACAAGATCACAAGGATGCGAGACCGGTGGTACAATCCAAAGCCCCCCTGCCACAATATTACAAAACCTTCTATATCTTCATTGCAATAATTTTCAATAAAAAATTAAAAACTTTTAAAACTGAATATAAATATGTTTCTCTCTAATGCATTGTTCAGTGATAGTTTTCAATTAAATTTGCACACTATTAAAAATAATACTACATCAATCGACTCTTAGTACTGAAGAAGCAAATATTGTTTGTAAAATTGTTGGTAAGTCTTTGAGGTCGAGGCAAATGAACCCTCTGCCAGCAGGAAGAGCATTGCAGAGCCTGTAAAAAAAGGTATTGAATAATATATTTATATAAGGTTGTTAATAATTTACTTGTTTTTTCATAATGTTCTTTTCATTATATGTAGGGTGTAAAGCACTAAATGTATTTTTCTTGGGTTTATAAAAACAATATTTGGTCAATAAAGTTTACATTCTCTAAAATTGGCTTATTCAAGGGCCATTTGTGTGTAGTTTCTTTGACCTTTACACATTTTCCTAGAGGTAATTTGAAGATCAAATAGAGAAAAAATGTAGAAGAAATCTAAAAAAAATCATGCCTATGCTTATGAGCTACCTGAATCCGAACCGTAGTTTGTTTGACTCGCACTGCCTTCCATAAAATGATATTTTGAATGATTTTTTTTTTCTCCATTTGACCTTCAAATGGCCTTAAATTCAACATCTAGGAAAAGGTGTAAAGGTCAAACAAACTACAGATTCAGACTCGGGGACCTCAAAAACATATGCATGAATGTTTTCAGATTTGTCCTACATTTTATTCTGTATTTGACCTTCAAATTACCTTGAATCTGATGCGATGAAGGTTAACCAACCCACTCATCGTAATCAGCAACCCCAAAAATTCCATAAGGACCTTAACACTCTGAGTGTTTTTCTTTTTAGATCAAATGTTGACCTGTGTAATTTACAAAATTTAATGATTTTTCATTTCTTAAAAGGAAACCCCATACTAAAGACTTAGAAAAATTTGCACAGCAAAGATGGTTTACCATCTGCCTTCCATACTTGGTTTCCTTGGATTAGAAACGGAATTTTGATTTGAAAAATCGGGCTTCAATTGTTTATGATAAAAAAATTAAAGCGTTAATTAATCACGAATAAATCACATGACAAAACATGTTAATGGAGAAACAAGCCAATCGTTTGGATGCTGCAAGATACAGCTCTACAATATGGGTTTTCAGAATCTCACTGAAAAAAACAACTAAACTCATTGGGTATATCCTCCTAAGCAATTCCCTCAAGAAATGCTTTGTTAATGATCCATTTACAGCTGGGAATAAAATGTTACCCTTTGCTGCAATATTTTGAAGAGATCATGAGTAATATTTGTTGGATGCATGGACCATTAACAACTTTGAAAGCAGGATTGCATTCAAGAAAGTTTATAATGACGTATAAATAGTTAGCCATCGAGGCGATAAGCAGTCAGGGAATAGTTGGGATTCAGTTAGGAAAACATCAATACTATTTTGTTGATGTTTTGTGATCATATTTATGTTTTCCTAGCCGAATCCCAACTATTCCCTGACCAAGAAAGGTTATGTTGCTCATTTCGTGAGATTGGAAAGGTGTACATATTTTATTGCAAGCTATTAAATCAATAGCACATTGTTCAATTAGAGGCAGTAGTTGGAGATAGGCACTAGGCGTTGGAAAATCGCAAGGACCAAATAATTTTTTTAGATATTTTACAGTTGCCAATTAACAATATATTATTTTTTTGTTTTGTATTTATAAGCAACCAAAACTATTATTACATTTTAGCTCTGAGGATATTTAGCTCTCAACTTTTATTGCATCAAAGCTGTGAAGATGGTTGCATGATCTGCTGAAAGTGCTTAGCACTCATAATAACAATTTTGTTAAGGAAGTACCAATTTTCATGCTGTGATCATCATCCATGTCTACCAGAAAGCATGTCCTTTGGAAGCCATTATTTTCCAGATAATTCACATCCCCAAGTGTTTTAGACATAGTAAAACTTAATGGAGTTTAATTCAGTAGTTCTTTCATATACTCTTAAAGTTGATCTAAATACACCAGAGGCAATCTCAATATTCAATCACTTCACTACACAATTGGCAGGGGAGTATATATTGAAATCTATTCATCACAAGATTATGATGTATCCACGAGAGTTTCATTCTTTATATCAGACATAAAAATTAGTCATTCTATTAGTCATTTTACAATCAATGTAAAGAAAGAATTAGTTCATTTATTTAATTTATCTAGATTTTACTATTACTACTAACTAAAAATTTTATTACTATTAACTAAAAATTTTAGGACTGGTTATATATATAGGTCACCACGCTTTTCTAGCCAGGATAGAGATCATGCCTTTTCTTTTTCCTACATAAAAGCCACCATGCCTTAGTGGGAATCGAACCTACAATCCTTGGTACGTACTGTTAAGTGCTCATGCCTTAACACTCACGGCCACTGGGCCTCCAAAGAATTAGTTCTTTATATTTAATTTTAAAATCAATATGAACCATGTCAAGAAGAAATGACCTTAATAATAATGTATTATACCTAGTAGCTTCATTTCCTAAAGAACCTATGAATATAGCGTAAGCTTGAACTTTTGGGTCAATTGTGAGTGATTCGGCAAGTTCTTTGGCAGGAATTGCATAACGAGATAGATTTGCATCAGAAAGAACGATGACAATGGCTTCATCGCAGTCCTCCTCAGCAAGAGATTTAACAGCAGCTTCTGTTGCTTCAAGAGTATAATCTCCAGACAGACAATACTGGGAATGTGCGTACATCAACTAAAAAGTAATGAAGAAATACATCAATAAAAAGTATATTATTGTTCTTACAATATACGTAGTAAGGTCCATAAGTTTCCGGCCTGTCCTGCTTCCCCTCCTTCAAACGTGCAGGAGGTCCCCTCCTGCATGCCTATGCCGGTCCATGCCTGCTCACTCCATACCCATCGCCCGCACTTCCTCAGTCTTGTCAGTCAGTGTCCAGCCTTGAAGGAAACTCCCCATTTTTACAAAGTTCAAACTCGAGTACCGTGCGGTAATTAAATTCTTTTGTAAAGAGGGTCTTACTCCTGTGCAAATTAAAGAGCGCTTGGATTGTGTATACGGGCAGTCCTCCCCCTCGTTTTCCACAGTGAAAGAATGGGCAAAATTATTTAAGTTAGGGAGAGAAAGTCTAGAAGATGACCCACGTCCCGGTCGCCCATTGGAAGCAGTCACTTCTGAAACAATCCAACTTGTGGAATCTGAATTGCTGTCTGACCGGCGACTAAAAACCAAGGAAATAGCAGCGAGGTTAGGACTTGAAAAAACAAGTGTTTTGAGGATCATCAAAGAACATTTGCATATGAACAAGGTTAGTGCAAGATGGGTTCCAAAAATTCTTTCAGCTGCTCAGAAACAGGAACGAGTTCACTGCTGCAATGAATTTTTATGCGAGTATAATGCCGACCCAAGGAATTTTTTGGACTCAATTGTAACTGGGGATGAGACAATGGTTCTATATTATGACCCACTCAGCAAAAGAGAGTCCATGGAATAGGGAAGACCAGGAGAAGCGCCTCCTTTAAAGGCAAAAGTCACGCAGTCAACAAAAAAGGTAATGGCCACAATTTTTTGGGACTGTAAAGGAATACTACTTATAGATTTTAAAGAAAGGAATACCACAATGAATGGTGAGTATTACGCAGCCCTACTTCACCAGTTACGAGACGCCATTAAAGAGAAGAGGCGAGGAAAGTTAAGCAGAGGCCTCCTTCACGACAATGCCTCTGTCCACACAGCATTGATTTCCAAGGCCGCTGTGAAGGACTGTGGATTCCAAGAAATCTCTCATCCACCCTACAGCCCAGACTTGGCCCTTAGCGATTTCTACCTTTTCTCAAAGTTAAAATCTGACCTTCGTGGAAGGCTATTTAACACCGACGAAGAGCTCCAAGCAGCAGTGGAAGAACATTTTTTTAACAAAGAAGAAAATTATTTTTTTCATGGTATAGAAATGTTGCTAAAGCGTTTTATTAAGTGTGTTGAACTTAGAGGAGAATAAATTGAAAAACAGTAAAACCAGTTTTTTTCTTTCACCTTTCCTTCTATCCCAGGCCGGAAACTTTTGGACGTTACCTCGTAATAACAAAAAGTTTTGTATAAAGCTGTAAAGTTACAAATAATATGGCAGAATGAAGATAAAAGACTACAAGCTTTTACCAAAGATTATAAAAATTGCATACTAGTTTGAATGAGATATATGTGTGAGGAACTTTGCAACGGTTGACGCTCTTAAAAGTTATCTGCCTGTCATCTGATAAAAACACCTAAAATAAATTATACCTCTCAATATGAAATTAAAACTTTTGATTCACTGAATGTTAGCTTCAAAAGCTTTATATCCTTATTATCAGTTTAGCTTATTAGACTCAGGCAGAGGAGCACTATTTTGAACCAAACCAGGGGTTGATTGGCTTCCCTGAGCAATAACCTTGCTTGATTAAAACTTGGACGTCTAGATAGGGAGAGATAGCCTGGTACTATATATATATATATATATATATATATATATATATATATATATATATATATATATATATATATAATATAAATAACTAAAGCTTATTGATAATGTCACTACAAATAAAAAACAAAACAACTTCACGATTGTCGGAAAAGCAAGCTCCACCGATTTTCTAAGCAAGATGAAAACTGAATAGATGGAATACACCAATAGTTATTAAAAGGCAATTTAGAATGGTGGAACATGAGTAAAAAGTATACATGAGCTGGTTAACGACCGGCTCTCACATGAAGTACCGTGAGGCATGTAAAGCTTGTCAGTTGTAGCATTTAGCTTATCAGATTAAATTATAAACAAACAGATAAATACTTACTCTCAGAACTTCAAGTCTCTCTTTGTTGTTCTGTGGAGGATTAGTTTTTTCTACAAATGGAATAGATTCTGCTTCACCCGAATGGCCAACAATGTCATATTGTATCCGGGATTCAAAACCTTGAAATGCTTCCATTACCATGGTCATAGCTTCTAGTTCTCTCTCTAAACGCCCGTCATATCCATTAAACCTACAAAATAAGACATTTATAAATAATAAAACTTTTTGATAAGTTTAAATATGAATTATGTATATTTTATTCCTCCCAATCTCCATGAGTACTGATTTTGCTGGGTTTGCTTCTGATTTTACGGGTTAACATACCCGTAAAATCATTTGTTATGGGAAGAAGTTAATTATTTCTGGAAGGAAGATAACTGAGAATCGGCCCAGGTGCATATAACTTCACTACATAGATAGACTTGGGTGAGTAGAATGAGGGAGATGAAAAGAAGGAATGGCCAATGGGAAAGAAGGGCTGAGGTCATTCCCCACTAAGGAGGTACCAAAAGAAGGAGAAATAAAATGTGTTAATTATCTCCTTATATTGTCAATGTAAAAGAAAAATTGTTGGTCATGGCTTAAGTGCTATATGAAAGCACATGAGTTGTAGCAGGTATGGCTCAAGGTGTTATACTGTAAGCTGTAAAACACTACAGCCCTGGCAGCCAATGTGTTAATGAGATGACAGGGTAGCATAATTTCTTAATTATATAGGTTTCATAAAATGAAGAAATGGCTAATCAGGTCTCCCAGTTCTAAAATTTATATTTTATTCATTAAAATCAATATTTCGGCTTAATGTCGTCATCAGGATTCATGAATAATTTCAAAGTTTAAAAAATTACCATATTTTAAACGATTTATCCAATATGTTTTTGTATATTTGGAATGAAGAACGTGAAAATGTGATAAATCATTTAAAATATGATGAGCCAAAATATTGATTTTAATGAGTAAAATATAAATTTTGGAACTGGGAGACTTGATTGGCCTTTTCTTCATTTTTATGAAACCTAAATAACTTAGTGAAGGTCTCTAATAAGTGGTAGCACTTATCAACTCAATCAATTCTTAATGTCAATTTGAGTAGCTGGCTTTCAAGAGTATAGCCAAGTAAAACAATATAAGACACGTACCTGTACATACTTCCAGAAACATCGACAACAAGTTTTAAGCGTTTTGGCTTCAACTGAGGGGAACCAATTTCTGGATCCTTGTCCATTCTTCGACGATATATATTTTTTTCACCAGTCAATCCTGTTAATAAGAATGTATTCATTTAAAAGTATATTATAGTATTTGAAGCTCAAATATAAAGTTATTTATAATAACCTTCAATAAGCTTTGTATCGTCAAGCTCTCCAGATGTTTGGTGACGACTCCACTGTCGTTCCTTTGATTTAGCTTGCAAGCTACTCAGAATCACTCTCAATGCTTGAACCTAGGCAAAATAATTTTACTGTAAAGTACACATTGAATAAGTTTGGTTAGGGAGCTTTTATGTGCCAATTAACAAAATGAGATTTGTGAAAATTCAACAAGAAGTTGAAGTTTATTAAATAACCAGCAATCGATTTATTTATTTATTTTTATTTTTTAATTTTTGTAAATTAACATTATTAAGTAGTATTGCTAACATAAATATTTCAAAATAAAAGACAAGATCTCCAACACATATTTTTATCACAATGAAGAAGTGTTTTATTTTTTAGTCGTTCAGAATAAACACCCAACGCAACTATTGAAATCAGGAATTTATGTTTATTAATTATAATTTTTTTTTTAGGATACTTATTTGTTTTACCCATAGATTCTAAGATATATGAAATATTGTTTGTACCCAAAAAATGAATGTATTGAATGATTGTATTGATATTTCAAATGAAATGTGTCAATGGAGCGATTAAATATTTAATTTCATCTTTGTCGGATAGCTTTCCTGAAAATACAAATCATTAGACCTGGTAAGGCGAGAGTTGTTCTGTTCACATATTAAAGACATAATTTTGAGCTTTTTATGTTCTTCGAATTTTCTAAATATGTGATATAATGAACAATTGAATTATTGCTAAATGAATTGCTGCCTTTGATGAGTTTCGTCACAATAAATTTTGAGTTCCGCCACTAGTTTGAATTATTTCTAACATTTACATTTTTTTTTTTTTATTGAGCAAAATGATTTTTATGGTTTCAGTACTTGTCTGAAGCCAGATGTAGCATACATTATGATGCAGAAAGCTCAATAACAGCTTTAAGGTCAACAGATGTTGACCCTCTAGGTGAAGAAAGGGAAATAATTTATTTGGTCAATTTTCGTTCAAGCCATTATTAGCATTTTCAGTATGGTAAAAATACAGAATTAAGAAAATTGCATTTTTATTTTTATCAAAATACAAATAGAAAAGTATTTTTTTGTAAATATTAATAATATAGAATAGTGAATAATCAATAAAGGTTTGCTATTTTTAATTAAAGAATGAGTAAATATTGTGGCTATGATGTTTTGTTTAAAATTCAAAAATCATAATCCTAAAGTTCTGGAGCAGGTTGATCGAAAAAGAATAATAATAAAGAATCAAGGGGTCTCCCATGGTCTAGTGGCTAGCGCCTTAGATTCATAAGGGGGAGATGGTGGGTTCGATCCCCACTGGCGGCAGGAATTTTCTCATCCCACAGCTTGTTGGGAAAATTCCTCACTGCACCCTGGATGTCAGCGCTAATGGCCCAGATCTGTCGACGCACCGTAAAAAAAAAAAATAAAAAATAAAGAATCAAAACTCATGAATTGCTTCTATAAACGGAAGCAAGTAAAAAATGTTAAGATCAATAAGTTAAACAAAAACTATTTAATTAATAGTCAAAGTTATCCATTACTCAATTTAATCATTATCAATTATTAAATAATAATATTTAATAAAAATTACTTAAGCTTTATAATTCAAATGACTTTAGGACAAATTTTTTACTCAGGATAGGCAGTGACTCTTGGAAAGAAGTAAGAGCTCATTTAGATAATAGACCCACAATCTTAATCTGTGCTAAAATTTTCATTTCAATACAATCATCTTCAAATGTTCAATGACATCAAAATAAAAATACTATTAACCCCAATAAAACAATCTACACTAAATAATTAACTTTCTGATTATAATTAACGTTCAAATTCTATAAAATATATTTACCTGTCGATTAACAGGACCAGAATACTGACCATACAATTTAGCATCATACTCGCTCATTTTTATTTCCTCTAATTTTTTCTTGAATGCTTTCAGACCCATTTCTCTTGCAGCCTTCTTTATATGCTCTGGGACAGCTTCCTTCTCAGCATCACTGATCTGAAAATTACGAGGTAATTACCTATATTAGAGGAATAAATGATCCCAGGACGCTATTTTAGTCCTGATCCTGCATGTGTAATGTTATTTGCCACTGCCAAAAGAGGAGGCCTTGGTTACAGCGAGTTGGGGCATCTAGAAATTTGGCAGAAAATCTAAACACAGAGACACTCTAATCGTTTTTGGAAAGCAGACAAGAGCAATACTTTTTTTTATTTATTTATTTTATTATTTTTTTTTTTTTTTGTTTAACGGCATATCAACAATTGGGCTATCAACGCATTCAACATGGCTATGGCCATTGACAAGAGCAATACTTACTCTAAATCAGAAGGCAATGAAAGAAGTGGTTGCCATTTATACAGTACATGCCTGAATGAACAAAAATCTTAGCCTGGCAACAACCTCTTGGCCCTCTGTGGGGCAAGTGAAGTCGATGAGGAAACTCCCCTTCATGTTATTTTCCACTGAGTGGCACTGGATAGAAAGAGAGCCAAACATTTTGGATGTGTGGCAATAACGGACCCTGTGGCTATCACTGATCTGACACCCCAAAGGATCAGAGAATTTTTCAGACACTGGCTGTTATGATTAGTTCAGTGGTTTAGCAGGGGTACAATAGAAAACTTCTATTATTATTATTATTAAATTTTAACGTCCATTTATTATTAAATACGAATTTTAGGACGGGTTATCTATAGGTTATTACCCTTATCTATAGTTACTTTTCACTGAGGGGACTCTTTATATCTAATCTAATTTATTAGAATCTAATTGATATATCCATAACTCAAACACAAACTAACTGTTCCTTAATTTTAGAAATGAGTGTTACCTCCTTTATTTGAATTACGTTGTAATCCTGTAATACAAAGATTAAACATAAATGTAATCTCATATGACTAACTTTTAAAATCAATTTCTCAGAAATAAACCACTCACTTTACAAGAAATAAATAAATTTATTATTATTTAAAAGTACATAATTTACATAGTAAACCAAAAACTATAATTTTGAAGGGTGAAATATCAGTCTCCGTCAAACAGAATGGTTTATTCATTAGAGCACTTTAGGTCAAAAAGCATCAGAGCTCAGTAACTACAAAATATAAATAATGACAAATAAATATAAATCAATAAACAAAAATGATGTAGTATAAATAATAATTTAAAATTAAACAGGGTTCATCTTTCCCAAATAAATTATAAATCTAATATAGTAATAAGATCCAGTTGGGGAAAATACAATAGCAAAAAGAAAAAGATGAAACTAAATATGAACATGTTCATATAATTAAAACATTAAAAAGTCCTAATACTTTACTATGTGTGTTTATACACACACACACACACACACACAAACACACACACACATATATATATATATATATATATATATATATATATATATATATATATATAGAGAGAGAGAGAGAGAGAGAGAGAGAGAGAGAGAGAGAGACCTTTATATTTTTTTCTTTTTACTGTTGTATTATTTTTGACTAAATCTTATTACAGTTTTAGAGTTAACTTGGGGTAAATTATCCTTATTTTGTTTTAAATTAACATTTATCTGTATAATCTTTGTGCATGTTCAATTTTTACTAAATTTCATGATTTGTATTTACTGAGCTCTGATTATGGTGAATAGACCCTTTGTTGAAAAGAGGACTGTTTTAGACCTATTCACTTTCAGCATTTATAACATGGGTAATATATTTGTATAAATGAAGGTTAAAATATTGAAAGAGAAACCATTTTAGAGATATTAGGCCATTACCATACCTGTGTGACATCGTGACCTGCGTCCAGTCTGTATGGTCCACCTTTTCCTCCCAGACCTGCTGTGTCTCTTCCCCCAGTTCCACCAGCCCAAGTATTACCACCAACATGAGGTTCATTCTTCTCATCTACTTTGCCATGCTTTGGCCCAGATACGTCTTTTCCACTGTCCTTTTCCACAGTCATCTGGATTCTTTTCCTTACTGAAATTAAAGTGAATTTTTACTTTTTGATATAGCTAGCCTAACGAAAATTTCATAGCTTATTATAGACATTTGGTGTTTGATATGATCATTGGTCAACCCGTATTAAAGCACTGAAGAACTGGCTATGAATTACAAAGAAAGGATTGAAGGTTCTGATCATTTCTTTCATCCCTTATATACTATTTTATAGACAGTTGAGATAGACGGAAAAGTTCAATTCCGCATGCACAAAATTTTGAGGGAAATGTTCCCGACGGTCCCACCATTTGCAAACTCCCATTTCAAGGAACAACACAATACGTGAAACATTATAAAAGCTGATTATGTCTCATTTAAGACTAGGGAGGGCTTTCAGAGGTCAGGCAAAGGAAATAGTGTCTAATATTTATCAATAATTAGCCATAGCTAAGACTAAAAACATTTTAAACCTCCTAGTAATAAGATTATAACAGAGAGAATTTTTACCGCCAATTTCTGCACGGGGAATGTAGCCCACGCCCTTTTCCCTCCAAATAAACCATCTACTTGAACAGGCTATAGCTTAAATTGTTTTTAGCCTTAGCTTTGGCTAAGCATTGATAAATATAAAACAATATCTCCCTTGCCTGACCTCTCAAAGCCCTCCCTGGTCCTAAACGAGACATAATCATGTTTTTTTGAGATTAAAGTAGCCTGCTGTTCATTGTAATGGAAATGCAAATGGTGGAACCATCGGGAATATTTCCCTCAGAATTTCGTGCATGCGGGATTAGAACTATTCTATCTACTATACCATAAGATTATTTTTTTTTAAGGGAGCGCATCCTTTTATTTGTTGATCAATTGTAAGTCTAATATTATTTTTGGAGAAAAAAAGCTTCTCTCACCACTGGTGGCCCTTCTACAGTCATTAACTTTTGGTGGTTACCCTTCTGGTTTTATCAGGAAAGGCATCTCAAGTTCACAAGCTGATCTACTTGTCACGAATTTGTAACAAGCAGTAAATTCTTCACAAATACAGCTAGTACATATGAAATATCTCAACTGAAAAAGGAAGGCAGGTTTCCAGGAAAAATCAATGACAGAAGCAGAGGTGTCGGGGAGAGAAGCCAAGCTTTCTCTAGTTCACCAGAAAGCAAAAAGTAAGCAAAAGAGGTTTGAAGCAGGATATATATACAGGACCATTGAGAATAGAATTAAGAAGATCTTGAAGAGCGAAGGTGTCGATGAAGCTATAGCGATGAGAGCTGCCCCTGGTGATTCTAGAGTGCTAAGGATATGTGGCCTCCCGAAAGTACACAAAAAGGAGATCCCCCTACGGCCTATTGTCTCCATGCTAGGCGCACCGACTTATAGAGCCAGGTAGGTCCTCGCGGGCCTCCTGAAGAGCTATGTGGGGAGCTCGTTCTCCTCTGTGAAGAATTCGGCCCATCTGGTGGAGATCCTGAAGGAAAGAAGATTTGATGACAACGATATCCTGGTCAGCTTTGATGTCATCTCACTGTTCACCAGTCTTCCAGTCAGGGATTCGTTGGAGATCAATGAAGAAATTCCTGGAGGGACCTATGTTCGAGCTGGCGGAAGTGGTCGTCACATCATACTATTTCCAATACGAGGAGGTCATCTACAAGCAGCGGGACGGGGTAGCGATGGGCATCCCCCTTTCCTCAGTGGTGGCCGATATCTTTATGGAGGAGTACGAGCTGCAAGTCATGGAGAAAGCCCCGGAGAAACCGATCCTGTGGCTGAGGTACGTGGACAACGTCTTTGCTGTATGGCCGCACGGACATGAGAAACTCGAGAGCTTTTTAGCCTTCCTGAACGGCTACCAACCGGCCATCAAGTTCACTATGGAGAAGGCGCTGATAGCCGACTCCCGTTCCTGGACCTGCTTATAGTCAAGGAACCTGGCGGGAGATTTGGGCATACCGTGTACCGGAAGCCGACGGCTACGGGGAGGTACTTGCACGCCAATTCTCATCACCATCCTGCCCAGAAGAATGGAGTGATCAAGACCCTGACACTGAGAGCCCTTAGGCTGTGCAGCAGTAAGACCTACCTAGACGCGGAACTGGCTCACCTCAAGGAGGATTTCCTAAGGAACGGGTATGGATCTAAGGAAATCCAGAGACAGCAGCGACAAGGTGGAGGCACAAAGCCGGAGAGGGTGGTGGAAATGAGGGGAACGTTGCCTTACGTGCGAGGTGTCAGTGAGAAGATTGGCAGGATGTTTATGGGACTCGGAGTGGAAGTAGCTTACAAGCCCCTGGACAAGATGAGCGACTGGCTGGGTTCAGCAAAGGACAAGCAGTGGCTGCAAGATAAGGGTGTTTACCTTCTTCCATGCGATTGCGGGACAGTTTATGTCGGGCAGACCGGGAAGAAGGTGGCCACAAGGATTGGGCAGCACTGCGCTGTTTATTGTCCGAGACGCACAAAAACTTCTGCTGTCGCGAGACACGGGGAGGAGTGCTCCGGACAGATGCTGTTCGAACCAGGCCAGGACGCTAGCGAAGGAAGATGTACTGGAGAGGAGGCTGGTCAGGGAGGCTATAGAGATCTCGAAGTATAAGAGTGTAGCGATGAACGGCGAGGATGGTCTAGCGCTACCTACAGTCTATGGGCCGGTTCTGAGACTCCTCCGGTCAGACAGTAGAAAGCGCCCCGAACAGCGGACCAGGGAGACCAATGAGCAAAGAGGACAGCCGATTGGTACGCCTAGGGAGCGAAAAAAATGGCGGATCAGGGATAAAAAGCCGGCAGGAGCACGAGCCAGGCATAGCTCCTGCACACCCCAAGGAAGCAACACGTCTGATGAAGCCCAATAGGAGTTGGGCAAAATATAACGGCCGAACAACGAGCACCACAGGAGAAAGAAGCCGGGAGACGATGAAGACGATGCCCCAGCGAAGAAGCCTACAGGAGAACAGGATATATATATATATATATATATATATATATATATATATATACATATATATATACATATACATATACATATATATACATATATATTATTTAATGAACATTCAAAATATTCTCCTCTTGAAAGAACACATTATTTTTCTTATAACACACCCAACTCTTTAACTCACCTGAGAAAACCATGAGAGAGTCTAATCTAAATGTTCTCTTTTCGTTTGTTTTTAATATTTACAAATAAATTATTGTATTATGATGTTACCTTTGACTCTCTCATCAGCATTCATTAGAATAGGTACTTTGTGCTTTGTTAATACTTCCATAATTGTCTCTTTCATATCTTGACTGTAGCGATCAAAGTCAAAAACATTACCTACAGCATCAGCTAAGCTGTCCTCTGGAAAAGCCTAAAAAACAGACATAAATTAATTTTTCTTATTTTTCTAATATTATTGATTTCTGCCAGTGGACCCACTCATTATTTTACTTACTTAAATACTCTTTTATTTCAATTTTCTCACTAGCATTGCTAATTTTAATTACTGTCTGCAGCTGATTTGTGCTACATTACCCTGTTTATAAACTATCCAGCTATTCACCCTTGGCAGATCCAAAATATTATTAAAACTATGTGTTGGGCGTTTTCAAGTTGCTCCTCTGGTAAAATACTTTCTCCAAATGACATCAAATATATCAAAGCAAACTTCAAACCATACATTCAAATATGGTATCAGAGCAAACTAGCGAACGAACATATTTAATACATTGCCAAAGTAATATATTGAAAAATGGTCTTATTCGATACTTTATTCAAGGCATTTCCGGCTATTCTATCGGCCACAATGCAAGAGCAAAGTATCGAATCAGAAAAACGAGATTTTAGCGCGGTTCCTCCCTCCCCCCATAGGGAGAAACCCTGCTTATAAGGTTGACCTCATGAAGCTATCCGGAAGTGCCGACTAGAAAATTTTGCGTTTCAGAACCCCTAGGAACGAAAATAACAGTGGTTGAAATTTGTGTGTATATATATATATATATATATATATATATATATATATATATATATATATATATATTGTGGTGTTTTGGTTTGGGCATAAATTAGAAAATTGAATATATTTAAAAGTTAATATAGAAAAAGTTGATTTAGAAATGTTTTTTGTATAATTTCATTATATCTCAGGGTTCATTTAAAATTACCAAACTCACCACATACGGATTTATGAATAAAACTATTTGACTAATTAATTTAATTTATTAAATTTCCTGAAAGAAAAGCATGAGAAATATATTATTAGTACCACTTCTTACCATCTGTCTTTTTATGTGTTGAGACCATATTAAATACCAGGAGAAAGGTTCATTATAAATAAAAATAGAGTTGGAAACAAATGACTTATATTGAATAAAATATATAATTTAAGATTTGGCATGGCTGTGATATAAAAAAAATATAAAAAAGAAAAATTGAATGACTCACATAATTGTATCAATGTTGGGTTATTTAAGAAAAGTTAGAACATAATTAAAATATTAACTTATATATTAAAATATAAATATTGGCCATTTTTAAATTTTAGATAGCTTTTAAATTTTAATTGAAGATTGGCAGTTAGTGAGTTATACTCAGCTTATTTTACGGATGATGTTCTGGAAGTGAAGAGGCAGACTGCTTGTAGTTATGTTGAGGAGAATGATGGTCGGCTGCTAGATCTTGGAGTTGTGTCTGGCCATCATGTCCGGGTGAAGTGAGCTTGGTGTCGGCTGACCAGCTGGTTCTGCAGCGAGACTGTGGGTCCTCTGCCTCTGGTGCATGAAAGGGGCATGCTCTGGCAAAATGAGAACGAGTGGTGGGGGAAGGCCCTTTTTATAGAGGCGTTACTCCCACCACACCAAGGGTGTTTGTCTTCAGCGATCGCCACCTCGATGTTCAAAGTGCATTTTTGGAAGCACATCTATTCTTATCTTCCTGGGAACTTGTATACCTTATCGCTCCTAGCCGAGATATTTGGACTCTTTTATTTCACACTGCCTTTTTTAAACAAAATAAATACTGCCAAACTAAGCACTGCCAATTGCTATCTCTTTTATTACTCTTTTAATTATTTAATTGATTGACAAAGGAGAATATTTGTGATGGACTTATGGAATATAACTTAGCCTTTATTTTGAATAGGTATTCTACTCTTAGCTATGCCAGAAACTGACTCTTTCTAGAGCACCCCCTTTTAGATCATTACAATATATATACATATATTTGTCTGTTCGCGCTTTCCTGGCCTCAATAATGGTCCAATTTTGATGAAATTTGGTACAAAAATCTTTCGTCTAATTTAAAAGGTCAAGTTCGTTAACCAGCAGAATCTGCCCACCGGAACATGGTTTTTGGAGCGGTTCATATTCGATAGATCGACATGGTAGAGACGATATCTACTCCAACTTTATTTTTCCTATAGTATAAAAAGTCCGACACGCAGAAACTGCATCATCTTAGCGCGGTTCCATTAAATTCCCTAGTGTCATTTTGTATACGTAGAATACAAACAGTTATTACTTTGTTTAGATTATTCTTAATGTAAACACATATTCCAAAGAAAAGCAAGGATGTCGGCAAGGCACAAGAAACTATCCTAAGCGGAAATTACTCATTCCGCTGTTCCAAGTTTCGCTCTACGAAGACTCTACTACGAATATGTTTCTAATTGACTTAACTTGCTTTACTAACATATCCATTTTAGTGTTAAATGCAAGTAAAAACACTTACCTACTCATTATACTGTTTCTTTTTTTTGAAGTGCATCTGCTACTGGGGCCATTAGCACCATTATACTGTTAAATGCAATTAAACAAAATAAAATTGTACAAGAAAATTAGAATGTAGTGTTATATTTTAAAGTGCTACGCCACATACAACCACAAAATATAATTATATTTCTACTATAGCATTTACAACATTACCAGACTTTACCACACAAGAGTTCACGTCGAAAAACCATACCGCAAACGGGAGCCGGTACAGTGTACGAATTGCCAGTCATATAACCACACAAAGGCATACTGTAAATACATTCCAAGATGCGTCAGGTGTGGAGAAAACCACAAAAGCCAGGAGTGCAACAAGCCAAAGGAAAGCCCCGCGGTGTGTGCACTGTGCTCTTTAAACCATCCGGCTAACTACAAGGGATGCCAAACATTCAAAAATCTAAAAAGATTGAGCAACACCCGGCAGCGAAACTACGGTGAGTTGCCCCCCGTGAAGGACTTCAACAACCCACCAGAAGAGTTGAAGCTGGAGTTTCTTTCGCACAACTCGCTTCTGGATCCAGTCAACAAGATCAACCAATTCTCAATGAGACAGCTCCTGCCGACCAACATCCAGGCAACGAGTCAACACCAACTCCAAGACGGGCCACTCCCTTCATTCCACCACCAACCTCCTCCAATGACATAACTTCCCTCCTTAATACCTTCCTAACAGACTTCAGATCTCTTATTAGCCCTCTCATTACCCTCCTTAATACCATAGTCACTCACCTGCTCCCAACCCTTTCAAAATGATTCCCTCTCCCACACATAAATCCTTGTCCATCCTACTTTGGAATGCTAATGGCATAACAAATCACACAAACGAACTGACTACATTACTACAAGACAAACGTATAGATGTCGCACTTATCACAGAAACAAGACTTACCAAAAATAAACATTTACGAATTCAGGACTACAACACTTACCGTACTGACCACCCAGACGGTAAAGCCCATGGAGGATCTGCTATCCTTATACGAAGAACCTTGTCCCATCACCCTCGTCCCACCAATCCCACAGATTCGCTCCAAGCCACCACTATCAATATCTCAACATTTTCATTTCCAATTTCCCTGTCAGCTGTTTACTGTCCTCCTAATAAACCTCTAATAGAATCAGAAATCCTAGATCTTCTAGAATCCCTTGGTACCAAATTCCTTCTAGGAGGTGATTTCAACGCCAAGCATCTTCAGTGGGGTTCAAGGGTAACCAACTCCCGTGGTCATACCCTACTCTCTGCACTCTCCTCAAAGCACTGCTCAACCATTTCTCCAAACTCCCCAACATACTGGCCTACCGATCCAAACCGTATTCCCGATCTAATAGACTTCTTTGTTTCCTTTGGCCTTACATCTGTCTTCACCTCAATAGATTCCCTAGATGACTTATCCTCTGACCATAGTCCTTTAATCCTTACACTGTCGCTACAACCTATTCCAAAGCCCCAACCCCCTTCCTTAATCACTGGACCAATAGATTGGAACCTCTTTCGATCACTCCTTGAAGACACCATCAACCTCAATATTTCCCTTAAAACCCCTGAAGACCTAGATATAGCAGTCCAACAATTCACAAACTCCATTCAACAATGTGCATGGAAATCCTCCCTTCCTAAACGCCATCATCAACCAATCCCAGCTGAAAGTCCTCTACCCCAATCCCTAAGAGACCTAATATTATCCAAACGCCAAGCACGAGCTCTGTGGCAGAGAACTCGCCATCCCTCCGACCGTCGCTCTTACAATCAATTATGCCGATTAGTAAAGCGACAACTAATCCAACATCGTTCCGAATCCTTTAATTCCTACCTTTCATCTCTATCAACTTCCGACAAATCCCTTTGGACAGCCACCCGTAAAATCCTGAAATACCATCCTGTATCTCCCCCTCTTCGCCGAGAGGACGGCACATGGGCCGCCTCCGACGAAGAGAAATCCGAGCTATTTTCCAATTACCTAAAAAGAACATTTACTCCTCATCCCCCTCCTGAACCTGATTCCCATTTCCCTGAATTAGATGATTTCCTACAATCCCCACTTCCTCTCTCCCTTCCACCAAATGCAGTTAATCCATCTGAAGTTAAATTTCTAATATCCCGATTGCCATCCCGAAAATCCCCTGGTTACGACCTCATCACCTCCAGAATCCTTAAACAGCTTCCAACCAAGGCCATTGTATTCCTCACCTACATCTACAATTGCATCCTCCGAACAACCCATTATCCCATACTCTGGAAATTCTCAATTGTAGTTCTGTTTCCTAAACCTGGTAAGCCTCCTAACAATCCTTCCTCCTACCGCCCCATAAGTCTTCTCCCTATATTTTCCAAATGATTTGAAAAGGTTTTATTAAAGCGCTTACTTCCTATCCTTAATTCCCAAAACCTCATCCCATCCCATCAATTCGGCTTCCGCTCCCAACACTCCACAGTACAGCAAGGGCTTCGTGTTGTTGATCTCATCTCCTCATCCCTCGAGCGAAAAGAGTATTGCACGTCTGCCTTCTTGGACGTTGCCCAGGCATTTGACCGAGTCTGGCATTCAGGCTTACTCTTTAAGCTCAAAACCCACCTTCCCAGCACCCTTTACCTAATCCTTCGCTCCTACCTCTCAGACAGGTTTTTCCGAGTCCGGCATGGAACAGCCTACTCAGATTATTGCCCTGTGGAAGCGGGAGTTCCTCAGGGTAGTGTCCTTGGTCCTATCCTTTATACCCTTTATACAGCTGACATTCCAACACATCCTGATACCCTCCTGGCCACGTATGCAGATGATACGGCCATCCTTTCGCCCCACATAAATCCAGACACAGCCTCCCAGAACCTACAAACCCATCTAACCGAAATTGAACAGTGGTGTAAGAAATGGTGCATCAAAATAAACGTCGAAAAATGTCACCAAATAACCTTTACCCTTCGACGTAAAACCTGCCCTAGTGTTTCCTTCAACGACAATCCTTTACCTATAACCAATACCATCCGATACCTTGGGTTTTACCTTGACTCTCGATTGACTTGGAACGCACACATTAAACTCAAACGACAAGAACTCAATCGACGATTCGGACAGCTATACAGACTACTAAACCGATCATCACACTTAACCGTACATAACAAACTAACTGTCTACAACTCACTAATAAAACCTATCTGGACTTATGGAATAGAACTTTGGGGGACAGCCAAGCATTCCAACATCCACCGAATCCAAACATTCCAATCTAAAGTCCTACGTACCATAGTCAATGCTCCTTATTATGTTACAAATCGCACCCTCCATAATGACCTAAATATCCCTTTTGTCCAAGATATTATCCCTAGCCGCTTCTCATCCTTCCATAGCAAATTAATCAATCATCCTAATCCTATAGCCCAATCCTTATCCAGCACAAATCATCCTTCCTCTCCACCAAGACGCCTTAACAGGAAGTGGCCCCGAGACTTACTTAGGCAGTGAAGTGTTGTGGAGTGAACAAAAACAACTATCCGTGGAGTGATCAAAGAAATTATAATTGTATAAATGAGAGTGATATCTGTGGATATTTTCTCTCCTCATGATATCACAGCCCACTTCTCCTTCGCCTCCAATCCTCCTTGCTAGTCGCAGGCTATGGTTGGATGGCGTAAGGTAACTCCAGGTCATCCTAGAATCCTTCCTAACAAGGAAGGCATTCGGTTGACAACTGGAGACACCTGAGGCGTGAGCAAGTAACATGTATCAAATTACATAATACAATTGAATTGTAGATTGTGATATTCTAAAATAAAATAAATTAAAAAAAAAAAAAAAAAAAAAAAAAAAAAAAAAAAACGATAGCATTTGGCTGCATGACTTACTACAGGTAAAATATCTGTCAACTCTTGATTTATGAAGTGCAATAAAAGCCTACCTGCCTGTTAGCTCGACCCGGGCAAGTGTCTGACCCTACACAGAGTGTTCTCTTTCACATTCTCTTTCAGCAGGAACTGCGTCATCTTAAGACGTATCCGTTCTCATCCATAGTGTCATCCATAACTTAAAATAGAACTAAACGTTTTTTGTTTTATTTCATGAAAATTGCTAACAGCAAGTAGAACGTTTAGTAAGCTTTTGCATGGTAACCCTCTGTTTACCAATGTTCCCAACCGTTTTCGAGATATTAGGGAAAGTGGGGTCTCCCATGGTCTAGTGGTTAACGCGCTGGATTCATAAGCGGGAGATGGTGGGTTCGATCCCCACCGGATTTTCTCATCTCAGGGCTCGCTGAGAGAATTCCTGGCTGCCCCCTGGATGTTGGCGCTAATGGCCAAGATTTATGTCGATGCGCCGTAAAAAAAAAAAATAAATAAATAAATAAATAATAAGGGAAAGTATACGAAGTCCCCAAAACTTTTCATGTCTGTTAATAAAATATTTTATTCTAACCCTTCCTTAACTCCAAACGTAACCAAAAGTTTAACATATCAGTTTTGATGAAATTTGAACATGCAAAAAATGTTTCAACTGAATTCCATGATTTTAAGTACCAAAACCAAATAAGTCGGCCAGAAAGGCCTCCGCTCAGAGGCATTTGGAAAGCCTTGGGATCTCTCTCTTTGAACGCTACATTATTAACAATAAATTGATCTTCTTATTTTACTTAATCTGTTTTATTGTCAAATACATTATCCGACTATAAGCAATTTAAAAATAACAAGGAATAAAACAGACAAAAAGAACCTTTCGAATAAACGAAATAAATTACTTCAAAGTTTTAAGCACTTATTTCTCCGATTGACATCGCCTAATTAAAAATTTCTTTTTGTAGAGCATTTAGTAATCTTAAGAATGGTAACCTTCCACTTCCCAAGATTGTCAACGGTTTTCGAGATACTAACGAAAGTATACAAAGTTACCAAAACTTTTTATGTCTGTTAATAAAATATTTTATTCTAACCCTTCCTTAACTCCAAACGTAACAAAAATTTCAACATATTAGTTTTAATGAAAGTAGAACATGCAGAAAATGTTTCAACTGAATCCCATGATTCTAAGTACCCAAACCAAAAACGGTATTCAAAAACTATTTTTCCAATTTTCTCGAAAACGGTTAAAGCTATCGCCTTGAAAATGGTTTCATTCGTTTTCCTAGCCCAAGAAGCATATAAAACGAGTACTTACAAGCTTATGAACTCAAAAACGTAAGCGTTACGATTTTTTTTGCGCGAATTTTGCCCCAAACACCATCTTCCAGTGGGCGGATTTTGCTGGTTAACGAACTTGACCTTTCAAATTAGATGAAAGATTTTTGTACCAAATTTCATCAAAATCGGACCATTCGTCTGGGAGCTAGAGAGCGAACAGACAAATATATATATATATATATATATATATATATATATATATATATATATATATATATATATATATATACAAATTTTAACCACTATCATTTTCAGTCTCCAGGGGTTCTGAAACGCAAAATTTTCGAGTCGGCACTTCTGGATTGCGTCATGAGATCAACCTTATAAGCGGGGTTCCTCCCTATGGGGGAGGGAGGAACCGCGCTAAAAAAAGGTTTTAGGCTTAAACCATAAGCCAGGTCTTTCATTTTCTGAAACCATATCACTATGTATTGTACTCCAAATGAGTACATTACATATATTTTCTTTTTTCTGGTAACAAGTAAATGTACCCTTCTTCATTTTGAAAACGTTTTGTAGGATACAATTCAGTTTTACTTCTTTCTACGGCTGTTTGTAACTCTCTTTTATATTTCTTCATTTTATCAACTAGATTTTTTTTTCTCATAGCTTATCTGCAACTGCTACAGAAAAGAATCATAGTTTTAGAAGAACATATTCTCCTAATGGGCAAATTCCTAGGGACCTTATAGCGTATTTCAAGTTTATTTAAAAGAAAGTCCGTCACGCAGGAGCTGCATAACTAAGCACTTTCCTCAGAATTTGGGTAGTGTAGACTGCTTTCCAGAACAATTTGCTTAAAATATCCTACATAAATAAAATAAAAACATGAATAGTTCTCTTTTAATTTTGTAATGAGTAACTGATAAATTATTAATTTGCTTCCAGAGTTATGTTTACACATGGTACCTACTACACTACGTAATAAATACAAAAAGCCTCATATTATCGTATTTTGATCTAACGCAGGAACCGGATACAGTCCCTCTAGCGCTCCTTGCGGCGCCTTTGTGCACCTATGTCTGGCTGGCTTTTCTATTGAAATATATTACAAAGTAAACCACCCTTTCCGATTGACCGATTCAGCTCATTTTTATAACACTTCTTTCCCATGAGTTACCCACGTTCACCCAGCAGAAATTACGACCAGTATGAGTATATTAGTAATTTGGGTGCGGAGTAAACCTCCCCCCCCCCTCCTAATGAACCGATTTAGTTTATTTTTACATCACATATTTACCTGTAGATTACCACTACGAATACCGAGTTTTGTCGAAATATACCAAAAATCACGGTTGGTAGTGGCGAATTGGAATTGTGGGTCTGGAGTAAACCCCCCCTCTTAATGAACCGATTTAGTTTATTTTTACAACACATATTTACCTGTAGATTACCACTATAAATACCGAGTTTCGTCGAAATATACCTAAAATCACGGCTGGTAGTGGCGAATTGGTATTGTCGGTCCGGAGTAAACCCCCCCCCCTCCTTATGAACCGATTTAGTTCATTTTTATATCTCACTTTTCTCTCTATATTACCACTACGAATACCAAGTTTCGTTGAAATATAACAAATATTACGGCTGAAATGGTCAAATTAGTGTTTTGGGTTCGGGGTAAACCCCCCTTCCGGTGGACCGATTTTGGTGGTTAACGAACTCGTTCAATCGTTTGCTAATTGAATGCTATATACCAAGTTTCGTGACGAAAAAACAAAAACTCTGGCCGCTATCGTGTTAACAGACATATATATATATATATATATATATATATATATATATATATATATATATATAAATTTTAACGGGGGTCATTTTCGGTGTCTACTAGGAAGGATCGATAAAGATTTGAAGAAATTTTTCAAAAATTCCGTCATGAGTCCAACCTCAATAGCTACTTTCCTTCGGAGGAAAGTGCTAAAAAACATTGCTAAACAAAAATATCCATACCAATGATAGTGTAAATTAGTTGAAATTAATTTTATAATAGAAAAAACATCGCTTGTGGGTCTCTGGACATATTTGTATTAAATATGTAATTTCCATAATAAATTAACAAAGTCAAAAAGGTTGTAGAAATATTCAATTTGCTTTTACAGAAATATACACATATAAACATAACGTATCGGCCCCTGGATCCATCCAGATGTAAAAAAAGTTCTTTTAGTTTAAAAAATTCACCTTTTGTTGTTGCATAATGTGCCCTCATTTTGGTCTTCTGCAGAGTTATGGTAAAACAAATTCACAGCTTTAAAGGGAAACTTAAATGAACAAGTCACTAAAATCTCTATTGTAAGCAATGACGTTTTGTATGAACTACATTGAATGGGGTCTCCCGTAGTCTAGTGGCTAGCGCCTTGGATTCATAAGCGGGAGATGGTGGGTTCGATTCCCACCTCCGGCAGGATTTATCTCATCTCAGGGCTCGCTGGGAAAATTCCTCGCTGCACCCTGGATGTCGGCGCTAATGACCAAGATGTAGATGCGCCGTAAAAAAAAACTACACTGAACCTACTGAATGACAAATCATAGTAATAATAAAGACAAATTACAGTTATTATAGTATAACAGTCATTAAACAACTTTATTTTTTAAACAGTTAAATTTGAACTCTATGGTAACAAAAACAAAACAAAAAAACTGTTTCAATCCCTGACAATTACTAGTAGTGCTTTTTACTTCTATGTCATCATTTTGGGAAGGGTTATTTAGAGGCAAACTCGTTTTCTTAACCAAGATAGCACAGGTGGGCTTTCTTCTTTAAAAAATAATCATCCTACTTTTTTTCTTTTTTTTTAACCCTTTCCATACGCAAAGAGCCGCAAGGAGTGTGTTCTCCTGTACGGGATACTCGCACCCGGCATTGGTCCCCCTGTACGGGATACTTTTCCCACTCTCGGTTACAGCGCCTCAACTTTCAGCTATCTCTTCGTCGTGGTAAAACTCGTCTTTTATAATTTTGATTTTTATTTTGGTTACAATGATTATTAATTGTTATTTATGTTGAATTAGTTTGGCGTTTCAATAATTATTTTTAATTTGAATAACTTTGTTCAAAATAAGTTATAAAAAAGTTATATTATATAGGCACAAAAAAAAGAAGGTTTTTCTGTTTATCATTTGCCCTTTATTTTATGAATAATAAGCAAGGGAATAATATACTCCATAACTACGGCAAAAAGATTCCCATCTTCCTTTTTGATCCGTGACTTTGTACACTGGCGGAGCTAAAAACTTATTTTATTTTTATTCTTATTTTTTGTATAAAACGTATTTACAAAAACAAAGGGATTATTATAAATATTTACAGTTAATTTAATGAATTATTCAATTAAATACGTAATATATTAATCTTATCAATTGAATATTACATTTATTTTTAAATGGAGGACACGCAATAAAAAAAAAAGAAAAGTTTTTTCTAAATTTAACAAAACTAAATATAAGATCTTAACACTTCAAGACTAAAAGTGAACTAATTTTGCAAAAACAAGTTGTTGGGAATGTACAGAGGTATAAAACAAACGATAATTTGAAGAAGGTCGACCGGGTAAATGGGTGGAGAAGGCAACGAGTTCTAAACTTCATTCAAATGCCATCTAGTAATAGCTAGCAATACTAGAAGTACAATACGGTAACACTAGATAGCTCTAAAGTCGAGAAATGAGAAGAGAAAGAATGCGAGAGATACGCCGAGCTCTCGACTGCTGTACAAGTCCACGGTACGTGGGTCCCGTCTTCCTTCGACTTCTACACAAGTCCACGGTATGTGGGTCCTGACCGCTCTCGACTGCTGTACAAGTCCACGGTACGGAAAGGGTTAAATCGAAGAGAAATGATAAGTACCTGTAGATGTTTTACTATGTTGACAAGTTCCCTTGTAGAGTAAGGGTATGCCACTTGTCCCTGATCAGCCATAGATCTTAACTCGCCAAAAGCTGAGACAAGTTTGTTTACTGTGAGGAGGTCAACGTCAGGTCCGTAACTCTTTAAAAGTTGTATTTCAGATTCTCTGCTGGGGTTATCCACAGCATGACAGCTGTACAAGTCACCTGTAACGAGAATAAGAATAATTTCTCTCTCTCTTTTCTCTTTCTCCCCCATTAAATATTTGAAAGGACCTATATGACATGTGTTTGTTTCCAGGCTGACAGATAACTTTTATGGATGAGTCAGATTACAATAATAATACCTTAAAATATTGCAAAATTGGGCAGACTAAAATTGTGTAATATATAAATATACAAAATAGTCGTTTAATAAACTTACCTAAAGCGCCAAAAAAGTCATTTCCAAGGAAAGGAAAACCTGGCCTGTTTGCCAAAACAATCATCCTGAAATCTGGATGAATTGGAATGATATCAGGTTGGTTTTTAATTGCCCTCGGGTCATTACTAGGAACTATTCTCCTCCCGTCAGAAAGTATCATTTCTCCATTCTCAACAAGGGTCTGAAAAAAAAAAAAAAAAAAAAAAAAAAGTAATTCATTTTTTTTAATTGAAAATAGTACTTATATATTAGAAACAAAATAATTTATGGAAATAATAATAATTTATTTAATTTTATCATAATATTTTATTTAAGGAAATTAAAGGCTTACTTTCAAAGTACAAGTAACGTGCGTGGGAGCTTTATCAGCTTCATCAACAACCAAGACATGTCCAGTTTTGACAGCTGTTACAAGAGGAGAATCTTCATATCTAACAACACCATCTACCACTGTTGGCTGAAGGGTTAATGATTGAACAGTAGTATCCCTAAATATAAAAATAAGAAATTATTTCAAAATAGTTGGCAGATTTATATAATTAATAATAAATTTAAATAATGCCTATTAGAATGTTAATTTATATTAATTGTAAGAATACTAAAATTTTAGCGAGTTGGATTGACTAGCGTTTTGATATCTTCTTGAGCGAGCATAGCGAGCGGAAACGCATAGCACGTCTGTCCATAAGCTACAGGTTACGACGGGTGAGGAGGCCCTTAAAATTTACAATTATTTTTAAATAAATAGTTTATCAACATTTCAAATGAGAGTTCTTTGATTCCCAATGTTACATGCCTGCGCCAGCTTTTATAACCTCCATAACAGTGAACTTTATTGCTTAATAACTTTTTTCCTAGTTGAGAGCGTTTTGTGTTTAGTGCATAAATATACGTTATAGTGGTAAATGTAAAAATAATCAGTTTGGAGGACGCTAAACTTCAGTATTACCTCAATTTATATTAATATAAAATACCTATGAAGTTGTATATATTCACGGGGTCGATTGAGTAGTTGTAACAATTTATCAGCTAATTTATTCTTTCCAACTCCCTGATTTCCCACAAGTAAAAGATGTTCTCCAAGAATAAAGTCCTGCAATAGTCTTTCCAAAAGCGCCACATGCTAAAGTAAAAAATAACATAATTTATTTACATAATACTTAATATAAACAAAGTTAATATAAATTAGATTAAAAGAGATACAAATGTTTAAAAAAGAAGCCCTGTTCCATTGAGCATATTACATTAGAAAGGGTCAATATTAGGAAAATTAAATTAGTTTTCAAACTTTAAGACCAAAAGAAAATCTAAGGATTCAATGGAATGTCATATAACTGAAATTTCTATTCATTGAGGAATATTTTATTCAAATTAACATGGAGGTTTGTATTTTGATGTATAATACTACAAAATATCATTGCCTTCTTAACAAAATTCAAGTGACTTACCTGAGGGACATCATAAAACAAAATGTCAGGAACTTTGCTTTTGGATGAAGTCTGATAAAGAGGAGCTGAAGTCCGACCAATGGTTACAGTGTTGTCCTTTACAATAATAGACGTATTATAGCTCATGTCTTTCTCAGGCTTCACGACTCCAGCTCTTGAAAGGACAGCCTCAAGGGCATTCTTAGCCAGTGGTGGCAAAAATCTATAAATGAATAAAAATCTCTACTAAGTATCAGTAATTCATTGATTTAGATTATGAGAAGGGGGGATGTTCCCACCAGTTTCCTGGAGTATATTCTTTTCAGGGGATATTATTAATCAGAAGTATCATTGCTTAGTTTTGTTCTTTTTTCTTATATGTTTTGTTTATTTATTTCTTAATTACGGGCATAATTTAAAAGTTATTGAGAAATTCTCATGTTATCAAACAGTATTGCTTGTTAGACATCCTTAATTGATTCATCATTGACGTATAAATATGTTGTTGCTGAAAACGTGGGCTTAGGAATGAGCCCATTGGCCAAGTTAATAAAAGCTGCTAATCTTGCGGAATCTGTTCTGCATAAAACTTTCAGCTCTATGGCCAAACCCTAATAATTCTGCAGTTTTTTGGTTTATGCTTTCTGGATATTGTTATTATTAACATTAATACTACAATTATTATTATAAGATGGTGGCCATATTTCTAACTTTTGCACTTGCAAGGATGCAACATTTTATTAGTACTCATTATGATCATTCATTGGGTTATCTTGGCATGTAAACAAAAAATCAGTCCCCTAACAGGCCACAAGGGCCCTGAGGGACAGATACTATAGAGGTATCTGATTTATGACCACATGCCAGACTGAGGAGATAATGTGGTCAGTACTATGCTCTGGCTGCCTGATTTTCCCCTTTGCAAGTACCCATTAATAAATTAATCAAAGGCTGGGTTGGCCTAGGGATGTTCTGGGAGGCTGAATCCAACCCATGATAAAGACACTAGAAGATAAAAATATTTAGTGCTTGCTCAGGATTTGAACTCAGGCCCTCCAGCATATTAGTCCAGTGCTCTACCAAGGATCTAACCTCGCCCCCCTATCTTGGGCATGTATCATGCTTAATTGTCCACATATTCGATGAAGTCAGTACAATATATGTTCAATATTTTGTACATATAGACATGATGAAAGCATGTGTGATGATGAAAGCATGCCTCTCTTTTAGCAAATAAAACATTTCTCAAAATATATTCTCTATGACCAAAAGTACTCTACAATCAAGCCCAGACTACGTCCACATGATTTCTCCTCAAAACTAAAATTATAGAGGAAAAATATTCAAATTAAAATTTTAATTATTTGACAAAAGAGAGAAAACTTTATTTTAAACATAAAAGTTTAGTTGCCCAAGTAAAATGGGTTGCCACACAACATGCTGATTAGCATGTTGTGTGGCTCACATATCAACCTTGGAGGTATTGCAGAAAAAATAATATATAATATTTATATTAATTATCAAAGAAAAAATAATAAGTTTTAACATATTTAAACAAATACATACTTAGCTAGGCAAGCGCTGAAAATTATGTTATATGGGTGGTCTTCGTAGAAGTTAGCTGCTCTCCTAGATATTCGAATAAGTTGACGAGTTGAGAGTGAACTACATAAAGATTTCAAAACAGGATCAGTGCCTTTTCTTAAAGTTTCAGCAACTTCAATGACTTTTACCGCAGAAGGAGGAAGTTTTCCAATCTAAACAACATAAAATTAAATAATTCCCTCAAAACTGTAAATATTTTAGTTAAATAAAATCATTAATTACTAAAAGGACAAAACTAATTAATTTTCACCAAAACTGTAATTAAAAAGGTAGTCTAAATAACATCACTGGAAGCTTCTTCTTTTTTTTTTTTTTTTTTTATTACGAATGGTAATATTTTATCTATTAATCCTTTCCAAGAATTTCAGTGTTTCATGCCACAATCCCCAACATAGTAATCATACTTTGGCCACTTTTGAAATAAAATTTTATAAATTTATCAAAATCACGTTATATAATTCTTTTTCTCAAAAATTATTTGTTAAATAAAGATACAAATAGCATTTCTTTAGGACAATAAATGTTATTTATGGTTATTCAAGAACAATAATTATTTTTAGATAGCCCCTATAAGTATATTTCTAATTTTGAAAGGTGAATTAAAACGAGCGTACCAATGACGTAATAATGTGACTTTCTTCAGATGCTTGGAGCGGTCTCATTTCATGATATAGGAAAAGACTCAATAATTCAGGATTCAACCATGGAGGTGCATCAAGAGCTGCAATCAAGAAATTATCTCATAATGCTGTATACACAAAATGTTCCAAAAACCAATATCTGTTCCATATATTTTATTCATTGTTAGACACGTTTCTTTAAAATTATCAGAATAAAATGTTTAAAATCCAACAAGCCAGGAAGGTGTTTATTTGTGAGTTATAGACAAAACGTGTTGTATTATCCACTACACCGAGCTCCACTATCCTAAAGGAAAAGCTTTGGACTCTTGTTTGGAACAACAGCAGTTTAAAAACAATCGTCGCTGGACAGCTATTTAGGAGGTGAGGTTATCTTAGTGGTGGAACCCTTGACTAATATGCTGGAGGACCTGAGTTCAAAACTCGGTAGTGCACTAATAATTTTATCTTCTAGGGATGGATTCAAGCTCCAAGACTGTCCCTAGGCCCACTCAGTCTTTAATTAATTTATTATTGGGTACCTGCAAAGGGGAAAATCAGGTGGCCGGAGCATAGTACTTATCACATTATCTCCATAGTGTGCTGGTTGGTCAAGAATCAGATACCTCTACAGTATCTGCCCCTCTGGGCCTTTTGCAGTCCAGAGCAAGCATTCCATAACTTCCTTGCAATAAAATATAATTTTTGTTAAGAAAATTCCAATGAGTCAAGAAGCAACCATGGAAAAACCACCTCCGAAGAAAAGAAAAGAGCGATGTCATGTTTATGGACGAAAAAAAAAAAAATATAAACACCAAAATAATGTATAAATTTCCCGGCATGTAATACTGCAGGTCCCGGCCAAATGCAGTGCCCTTTTGGGCTTTGGTTTATGTTCCTTTTTCTTCACATATAAAATTGAATACGTATATTGTATAATATTATCTAAGACTTAAAATAGGGAAATTTCTTTAGAAATGACAGAATAATGAAGAGAGAAAACTTTATTTAAAACGAAATAAAATGGGCTGCCCAATTAAATTGGGTTGCTAGGTACACAGCGTACTTATCATCCATTCGGAAATAGGGTTAATTTTCAGGCTGAAGATGTAAGCATTTCGAAATGAGGAATAGAGAATAAAGAAGATGGAGACGAAAGAAGGAGATATTGATGGATGAGAAGGAATTGATAGAATTGAAATTAAAGTCTAAAATATTTAAAGAGACGTATTTAAAGAGAGTGAATGGATGATAAGCACTCAGTGACCATAGATATGATTGGCAATTATTCCCAGTGTGTCCACTAATATGGACTCAGCTAATGCTGCCAGGTGGTCTGTTGAAACTCCGAGTCCTTCGAGGAAGATGGCTGTGTCCTTCGGTATGGTCCCTCTTGATCCGAACCACAGTCCTTTAACAATATATTTTCTCTTCCCGTATTGCTCTTGGAACTTCTCTTCGTAGTATGCCGTGCATTTTGAATATATGGATTTCTTTTCGGCATCTACTTTTTCGGCCTCTTTGGTGTCATTAGTTTCATAGCGTACCGTCGGATCGAGGATAAATGCCGATTCGTCGTTTTTAGGGAAGGCTATGATATCGGCAAATCTTGGTGTTCCGTCCTCATCAATTCCGTACACTTCTTCGAAACATTGAAACTCCTTTTCTTTGAGGTAATCTATAATTCGGTGCTTCACATTGTGGTGCCTCCGGTTGACGAGGAGCATGCTGTTAGGACAACTACCAAGCACATGGGCTGGTGTTTCCGTCTCCCTGCCGCATTTGCGACAGAGGGTTCCTAAATCAGCTGCTCCTGCCAGACCAGGAACACCACGCAGTGGTGCATAGTTCACGTTGAGTTTCAATGCGTTCGTCCACTCGGAACTAGAAAGGAGTTTTTTCTCGCAAATGAATTTGTTACCGTTTGGAAACTCCTTAAAGTGAACCACGCCAATTCCTTGCCATTTCGACGTCGCCCATTCATCAAATGACTTTTCCCGTAGGGTCCTTCGAATTGTCTTTATGCTATGATTCCCTCCGATGTCTTCGATATTCATTTTAAGTCTTCTACAGCATTCTTCCGATTCACTTTCGTAGTCGAAGAGATTTGCAAATAATTGGTCAGATACTTTTTCCAGCTTCTGTGCCATCGCCCAATGCTGCAATGGAGCTTCCCATTCACTCTTCATTAGGCCAAGACCTCTAAATCTTCGGGGAGAGTATAGCATAGCACTACAGGTATTAGCAGGGAGGCCCAACATTGCTTTAACGGCTCTCCGAATTATAGTGTCCACCCCTTCCAAAAAGGTGGAACGTAACTTAATTAATGGCGCCGTTTGAAGAGGATATACTAAGGCAGGAAATATATATTGGTTGACAATATTCAATTTCTGATCCGCCCTCAGTAGATTAGACGAGACCAGCTTGTTCAAGTTCTCGTTGAGCTGGTGCAATGAATTTTCATTGATTATAAGCTCATTTGAGAAAGCACAACCTAAATATTTTATTCTTTCTCCCTCTCCTATGGTTTCTATTTCATCGCCATTTTCGAGACATAATTTTCTTTTTCTGAGAATGCCTCTTTCAATGACAACTCCTGTGCTTTTTTGAGGGTTTATAGATAGACCGATTTCATTTAACATTTGTACTATAATATTTGTAACCCGCTCTGCTGCTGCCACGCTGCGTGCTGTTACCGCTTGATCGTCAGCGAATCCTGTTAAAATAACATTGTCAGCATTGTCGTGCAAATTATAACCGAATTCTTTGGCAAAAGCTGGTTCACAAATTTTGCGGTACAAATGATCAATAGCTAATATAAACAGGGTTGGCGATAAAGGACCTCCCTGCGGCACACCTCGCTTTACATTTATATAATCTGTTTGTTTTGCCTGTGAGGTAATTTTAACTTTATTGCTGCAAAGCAATGCCGTTATTGCCCTGTTTAGATCAGGCGATATGCTTTTAGCCTCTAGCGTTTTTTTAACGTGCGTGTGGCCGATATTGTCGAAAGCACCTGTCACGTCCAAGAAACAGAGAACACTGTCGCCTTTCTTTTCCTTGGATGCTTTCAAAACAGCTTCCATGATCCGTGTGTTGACATGGCAACCAGGTAACCCTTTAATGAAACCTCTTTGGCTCGTGTGAAAATTTACCTGTTGCCTCAATTCATAATCAAACACTTTCTCGATGAGCCGACGTATGATGGAATACACTGTTATTGGCCTCCAAGAAGAAATTTCGCTGACAGGGCCCTTGCCTTTGTAGATCAACACTGTGCGTCCTATCCTAAGTGCTTCGGGGACGTATCCTGTTAATAATATCACATCGGCAATGTCTTTTATAATGTGGGCAATGTCCAGTTTTTTAACTGTTCTTAACAGAACACCGTCGGGGCCTGGGGAAGTGTCGAGAGAAGTCGCTTTAATAACCTTATGGACTACTTTCAGGTCGACCTTAGTTATATCGGGACTTGCAACGCCAGTGTCGTAGGTTTCTCTAATAAACGAATTTTCTTGTTCGAAAAGTGATTTGAAATGATCTTGGATCTTTTCCGTCTTTATTTGACACTGTTTTGGACTGTCGGCGTTCATTATATCCATTACAACTTTCTTGCGTCGGTTGTAATAGTTATATTGGGCGACTTCGTAATTATACTGCTCCTTTCGCTTTGCCCTCGCAGCTTTATTGGATCTTTGAGGATTGGAAGATTCTCTCGATCCCTTGCCTGCCTTCTCTCCGCCCTTCTTCTTACGCATTTTGAAGTATCTAATGGCTGGATGTTTTGGACCTGGGAGGCTGTTATTTGATTCCTTTAGGAATAGTAAAAACGCCTCGGTAAGATCATCAAATTTACGGGTTTCAAAGCTGATTTCTTGTTTTAGAGTTTTGAATTCTCTGGACCATTTTTCGCGTTCTGTTTTTATGTATTTATTAATAGACGAGTTTTCGCACACAGGGCTAAGTATTGTCTCCGGTATTTTTAGAACTGAAGCAATTTTGGCCTCATTTGCTTGTTTGTAGTGTTTCTTAGAAATGTGAGTCCGAAGACCTCTTTCGCCAGAGAAAGATTGGCTACAGATCTGGCAAATGGTTTTGGACGGGCCGCTATTCGAACTAATGTCAGTAATGTCAGATCTGGCATTTCCAAGGGGCTTCTTGCCTCGAAACACATCTTTTTCCATTATTTTTATAAATGTCTATTTACTAAGTCGATTTAAGGTTATACAGTGTTTGGCCGGAAATGCCATTGCTTCTGCAACTTCAAATTAAATTGTCTGGGTCCATTGAATATTAAGAGTTTTCTACTATTGTTGCATAATATTAAATTAATTTAATTTAATTCTAATGCTTCATTTGAGAAAGAAAGGTTATACTATATTCTTATAGGTTCGATGGTACGGCCTAAGCAGCTAAGCTAAATGCATTTTAAGACGGTGAGTTACCAAGGATGTTCGTGCTTTTGTCTTGGATTAATTATGTCTTACTTTAAGTGAGCCTTAGTTGTCCTGATAATGCTGGAAGTATTGGCGCGATTATTTCGTTGAAGATTCTTCTTCCACTGAGATTGGAGGTTACTTTCTTGAAAATGAACGCAAAATATCTTCGCAATAGGAAAGATTAATCGGAATTTTACTCAAAGTTACGGAGCGAATTTTTTTTTCCGGTTATTTCATTACTTAATAAAGAGTGTTTCCAAAGCAGACATACCACTAGGTTCAGCAAGTGCCACTATTCTGAAGGCAGGGTGAATGCGATGAATTCCTGATTGCATCAAAATATCTTTTCCGACTTTACCAAGTAGATCATCATACCTGGTATGATGAAGGAGTCTCTGCCCATCGTGCAGTTGCAACTCTCGATCATGTACTAATCTGAAATGAAATATTAGAAATTAAAATTGAATTTTAATTTTTGGATTTTATCAAATCTGTTTTTCTTCCATTTTTATACGTGCCTGTGTAAAACTGTTAGGGTACTTGGATGCACCCTATGGAGTCCGTCTAATAAGGCGAGTTTGCCTTCCAATGCAGCCATTACAAGAGGAGAATTCTTCCATACAGTATCACCATTTTCCAATGTCGTTCTTTGTTGAATAAGATCTCGAGCAGTCATATCCTGAATTGAATAATATAGTACAATGAACAGTAAATTATCAATGTCAAGGATAAACCAATTTTACTCAAATAAACATTATTATAATGAATAGTTTAAAAAACAACATAATCAGAAATGTATTTTAGAGGCGTAAAAAAGGTCTATTAAAAAAAAAAATGTAATGTTTATATCAGGGTAATTAGGGGGAGGGGAAAGGCATCAGAATGAATTCATATAAATAAACATAATTATGATAAAATCACAAGGCATTACCACTTTGCGATATTCAAAAAAACTATTTTTCTTTTTTTGCTATATTAATTATTTATACTTTTAAAAATATTTTAAATGTATATTCTCAAAAATACTCTAGATTTGGTAATATTTCTTTTTCGTGTATAACATCGATTTTTATTTATTGATAGCCAAAACTTTGATCAAAATTAGAGTTCCTTTTTCAAAGAGCAGACATTTATAAAAAAAAAATCCCTCATTATGTCTTAGATAGTATTATTAAGTATAAAGGATAAGTGTTTTAAATGTTTACAAAATTGATAAAGGAGATCATAAGGTATCTAGTTTTGCAGTTTGAAAGAAGAAGTTTCGAAAATAAAAAGGTTAAATGAGTAAAATATAATTAATATAGAAAAAAAGTATAAACAATCTATGCTAGCAAAAAAGAAAATAAATAAATAAAAAATAAAATCAATGTTAGTAAATCTGAAATTGGCAAAACCCCTTAAAATATTGATTAATATCCTACCTGATATAAAACAATTGGTTCAACAGTATAACCTAGGAGTGAAGCGAGTCTTGCAGCTGCAATTGATTTGCCGCAACCCTTTGGTCCAATAATACAAAAGTCACCAACAGAATGGCTTTGTAACAATTCAGAGAGTAAGTCATCATGGTAGTACATGTTGATGAAATTCTTAATTTCTCCATTAAGAGAACCAGAGCCGCACGGAACCTAGAAACAAAACAACCCAAAAGTATAAAGTGATATCAAATCCAATAAACCTGACATAAATAAACAGGGGTTCCAGGACAAGAAGCGCAGCGGTCTCATAGTCTAGTTCTTCGACTCTAGGAGTTCTGCAAAGTGGTGGGTCGCACTTCCTCCCTTCCAGGGGTTGTAGTTACATCCTGTCATTTTATCCTAGAATTCCCTCCCACCATCCCTCCCATCTTCTTTTCTTATTCAGTTATAAGTCAGTAAGCGCCTAGATCTGTTGTATTGTTTGTGCCTTAAATTTCTGGTGTAAAGTGCAGTTCTGTGAGTTGTTGATTTAAGATGTCGAAGCCTAGAAGTTATAAAACTTTAACGTTGTCAGAGAAAATAGCTGTGATTAAAGAAGTTGAAAAAGGAATAAATAAAACATGTTAAATTTCCAAGGACTTTGGAATTCCTCCTAACACTTTACCAACTTACCTGAAGAATAAAAAAATAACTTCGTGCTCATCAAAATTACTTTTTTCCAAAACAATAGACTTTTATTTTTACTTTTTGATAAATTATTTATTACTTACGTAATCATCAATTTATGAAATGTTTGTTTTTCTTTAAATAAAATGTATGTATTTTTTTTTTAATTAAAAAATGTGAAAATATGAAGTTCGATTTTTAGCCCTTTATTTTCAAAAACTTTTGTAATTGGAATTTTGGATAATTCAAACTTTTTTATCGGTCCCTAGGGGTTCGAATTATCCAAGTTCTACTGTATATATAAAAAAAAATATGTAGGTAATATTAATTTTCAATTAATCATATCTCAGTTATTTCAAAGCCAATTTTAGTATTACATTTGTTCACTCAATTATTTAATTTAAAAGAACAGCATCCTCAAAAAAAAAAAAAAAATTAAGTGTACAGTGCCAGGTCACTGCCTCATCAGCAGTGCTCTGCCAGCAATTGCTTGCAGCATTTTATTCTGACAGCATAGCATTTATGATGAGGCAATGACATTAAAAGCCCTCTCTGTTTAAAAATAAAGTTTTAAAAAATGCTGAAGTAATTACAGTTTTTTTAACTCCTGAATAAAATTATTTTTACCGCCCTACACATTTTAATTATTTAATAAAATTATAATAAATCAGTTCCTTACTTCAACACAGCTGTTTATTTTGTTAAAACACAAGTTAATATTTGCAGTATCAGGAGATTTCCTTTCAACAGCAGTTATTCTGGTTCCAGTATTTTTGTTTCCAACATTAAATGTCTGTAAAATGTTCTCTACACTTTCAACTCCTTCTCTTTTCAACATTGTTCCAACAGGATACAGTCTTGAAAGAACATCACGAACAGAGAGCCAAGGAACTGTTTCCTGCAAAGCATAAATTTATAGTTTTTAATGATAATAACAATGATAATAATCTTTTAATATCTACAAGTTGGTGGCTTGGGTACCCAGCATACTACAGAGCCAATTGGCAGCGTAGTGAAATAAATGGCTTCTTTTGCAAATATGCTCTAAGTTAAGCTAACATGTAATTTTTAAGCCAGGCATGGTTTAGAACCATATTAGTATGATCATTGTTTGTGCACCTTAAATAAATGGCCAAACAAGTATCATAAAGCAAGTATCATAAGTATGGCAAGTTAATGGAACCAAGCTTCAAATAGACAGTAAAGCGTCGTTACTCTCCATAATAAGCATGGCAGCCTTTTTGTTAAGGTGGTTGAATATTGATTCTAATAGCTCGGTTTAAATAACAGCCTGGCAAGTTATCTTTTTTAATATAGAGCATTTGAAAAATTTCTATCTCATAACATGTTTTTTTTTTATATTTAAAAACTTCATTTTACATTAAATTAAATAATATAATAAAACTATGATAAATTTACCAATATTTCGATTAATTCTAAGCTTACCAATATTTCAGCTGCTTTTTCAAGAGAGCCAATAGGAAAGTCAGGCAGGCCAAGTGTAGCAGCTTCAGGAGAGATGAGAGAAAAAGCACAGGAAATTAGATTTCTTAGTTTCAGTTCATCTACATTCTTGAATTTCTGATTTAGCAGTACTAAAACATCCTGAAAGAAAAATGTTTATGTTAAACAAAGCTTCGATCAAGTTTGCTTTCAATGGCACAAGAGTGACTTTCCTCGGAAAAAATTTAACAGAAGAGAAAAAGTAGTTGATATAAGTAATACCCTGAATGCATTAATTTTCAATGTTCTAAGTATAATAATCACAGGCTTTCGAGGAGTGATTAAGATTACGATAATAATCACAGACCTTGGAGATAGGATTACGATTATGGTTATAGTCTAAATTACAAGAATGATTAAAATTACAATTCTAGTCACATCTTTGATTATAATTAAACTCGTAATCAAAAATTCTTTGATTATGACAGTAATCACAACTTTTTTCTGTGATTAGAACTTTAATTCTTTTTTTTGTGTGGTTACATCTGTAACGTAAGGTTATTTTCAGAGAACAAAAATATTCAAAAGTTTGACTAATTATTTTATTTTGTTAATTCAACATAACAACGTGAAGAATACTCTTTTGGAACACTTAAAATACAAAGATTACGAATGCTTCGAACAAACCTTCAGCATTGATGATGAATGGCACGAGATACACTTAATTTATATATATAGGCAGGAAGCTTGTTATAATTCCTAGAATAAAGTGTATAAGGGGAAAAAAAAAAAAAGAAATACAAAAGAAGCTTTTCCTTGGAATGATAAGAAAGCTGTTGCCAAAAATGGTTAGCCATCAGTTGGACATGATTTCATTCATTCAACTTTTTTCCCCCTTAGTTATGAGAATTTCAACGAATGAGGGAAAAAAGTTTCAAGTAATGGAATATTTTTGATTCCCGAACAAAATAATCTTGTTTTCCCAGGTTCCTCGAACCCCGTTGAAAATATCGCATTGAAAGTGGTTCTATGGGATTCCCTACGTCAAAATGCCGACATTTCTCGTCGGCACTGCCGGATTGTGTCATTGCGTCATTATCGTAGGGCAGGGAAAACACTAAAAGGAATTATTGTACTTACGTACTAGTTGCACCGGTCTCGAGAAGTGGGTCTCGTTCAGGGATCTGGATCATGAAATGGGAACTCAATTGAAGTTGGGGAAATATGGCGACCGAAAGACCATTTATTAATATTATCAACGAGTTAGATTGACAAGAGTTTCGATATAACCTTGAGCGAGCGGAAACGCATAGCAATTATGCAATTAAAATAAGTGCTACTGGTTTCCTAGGTTATATAACATTAGCACTTATGTTAATTGCATAATTGCTATGCGTTTACGTTCGTTCAGGTTTATATCGAAACTCTAGTTAATCCAACTCGTTGGTTATATAGATCACTGGTCTTTCGGTGGAAAATGGGCCGATATGCAATTTAAAATTGCTTCAAAAGAGTCTCTTTTCTCATTGCTATTGCGTTGTCTCCATTTTTTCATTTCATGATCCAGATCACTGAACGAGACCCACTTCTCGAGACCGGTGCAACTAGTTCGTAAGTACCGGAATGATGTTTCAGATTTCTCCGAGCTAAAGGAAATCGGCCTCCTTACAAGGAAATGGGTTCTGGAGCAATATCGAGTGGTAGGTACCGACTAGATTGGGGTTGAAGTTTCAATTTGTGCTCCAAGTTTGGAGCCGGGAGTGTTAATGTGTAATCAAAGAGTTTAACTGCTTGTTCTCACGACACCCCTACAGGCATTCTCACCTCTGAGTGCAGTGTGCTTGATGTAATCCACGCCAGCAATCATTAGCGCATAACACGGAATGATTTCCAACGTGGGTGAAGTAGTTGTAATCACTTAATTGGTTATTTCATTTTAAATAGTAGTCAATAGGCTGTTTCATTAATATTCATCTTTCAGATGTTGTTTCATTAATATTCATCTTTCAGATGTTGTTTCATTAATATTCATCCTTCAGATGTTGTTTCATTAATATTCATCCTTCAGATGTTGTTTCATTAATATTCATCCTTCAGATGTTGTTTCATTAATATTCATCCTTCAGATGTTGTTTCATTAATATTCATCCTTCAGATGTTGTTTCATTAATATTCATCCTTCAGATGTTGTTTCATTAATATTCATCCTTCAGATGTTGTTTCATTAATATTCATCCTTCAGATGTTGTTTCATTAATATTCATCCTTCAGATGTTGTTTCATTAATATTCATCCTTCAGATGTTGTTTCATTAATATTCATCCTTCAGATGTTGTTTCATTAATATTCATCCTTCAGATTTTGACTTGCCCCACCCCTTCGAGGCTAATGATTTCGACCTAATGAGGCAAAGTGTTGTTGAAAAATTTCGAGCTATACATGTGCATTATGTCCATCTCAGCTAAAGTAAAGCCCGTTTTCCAAGAGATTTATATTCTATTTTTATCCAAATTATATCAGAGATGAGCATGAATTACAGGATGGCAAAGATACTATCTACCAATTTAGGTTGGCATACCAGTTGAACATACGATACTCACGCAAATGATTATTTAGCCACATGATCCGCAAATCAGTACCCTATGGATTTTTGGCCACAGCAGATGAGGATTGCGGCTGTGGAAGCTTTCATCGCAAGTGGTTCAATAATTTAAACGCAGTATACACTGCGATTTAACGATGAAAGCATTAACCGGTTCCAGAGTGAGTTAGGTATTTTGGTTATGCAATGGAGAAGTGGTAATTTTGACAAGAAGAAACCACCAATTATAATAAATGTAAACGAATACTGGCAAATACAGCGCATGTCCGTTCAGCAATGGTACATTACCACTTCTGCTCCACTTTATTAAAGCTTCTATAGCCACGATCTATGGGGTACTGAATTGTGTATCATATTTATTTATTTTGTTTTTCAAAATACAGTAATCCTGCAATGTGGGGATTTATTTTCTACATAGGTATTCCATTTTATAAATACTACATGCATTTTAGATATTTATGTAACATGGAAAGTAAAATATTAACATAACTTAAAATATCAACAGTGAATGTTATTAAAGGTAAGGTAATCAAATTAGCATAAATAATACAAAAAACTAATAAATGAAATAGAAAAAATAACATTTTGCAAATATAAATTATACATAATGTACATAAATAGAAGAGAATCCCAAACATAATTTTTGCCTCTAAAAAAATGAAATAAAAAGTATAAAATAATGAAATATTATAGCTTATTTTTTAAATTTCGTCATAGAGTATTTTACCAATAAATGTATCGAATTCATCAAAGATTTTGATAAGAATCTCCCTCTTACAAACCGGCCAGTTTCCTCCTTTTAATATAACAGAACATCATGAAATTGATCCTTTCCTTGTCAAGTTGTCTGCAGTCAAAAATAAGATGGTCGTAAGGCTGTTCTGTACGCGACCATGAGACCATTTTTCAAAATATTACTTCGTCAATGGATAGAATAATATTCTATCCATTGACGAAGTAATATTTTGAAAAATGGTCTTATTCGATACTTTATTTAAGGTTTTAAAGGCTATTCTAAAGGGGTTTTGAGTTGCGACAATTTACGCCAAGCCGTATCGTCAATCTAAGAGCAAAGTCTCGAATCTAAAAAACTAGTTTTTGCGTATTATTATAATAACATATTATGATAATTACAATTATTATAATAACATATTATGTTCGTTCTCTAGTTTGCTCCGATTTGCATATTCGATAGTTTGACATGGTAGGGACGATATTTTCAAGAAGAATGTAAACCAAAATTGAAGGTCACGCAGCAAAAAGGAGGCGGCGTCATTCAGTTTTTTGGTACATTGAAAAAAAAAAAGTTTTAAAATTCAGTTTCTTGTTATGTTTCCATATGATTTTTCTTCTCAAATATAGCCACCTACTTATGAAAGCAAGTCCATAAGGATCCTATCCTCACTTTTAGCGCGGTTCCTCCCTCCCCCATAGGGAGGAACCCCGCTTATAAGGTTGATACAATGAAACAATCCGAAAGTGCCGACTAGAAAATTTCGCGTTTCAGAACCCCTAGAAACCGAAAATAACGGTGGTTCAAATTTGTATATATATATATATATATATATTTGTCTGTTCGCTCATTTCTGGCTTCCCTAATGGTCCGATTGTGATGAAATTTGGTACAAAAATCCGTCGTCCAATTTGAAAGGTCAAGTTCGTTAACCAGCAGAATCCGCCCACTGGAAGATGGCGTTTGGGGCGAAATTCGTGCAAAAAAAATCGTAACGCTTACGTTTTTGACTTCATAAGCTTGTGAGTACTCGTTTTATAGGCTTCTTGGGCTAGGAAAACGAATGAAACCATTTCCAAGGCGATAGCTTTAACCGTTTTCGAGAAAATTAGAAAAATAGTTTTCGAATACCGTTTTTGGTTTGGGTACTTAGAATCATAGGATTCAGTTGAAACATTTTCTACATGTTCTACTATCATTAAAACTAATATGTTGAAATTTTGGTTACGTTTGGAGTTAAGGAAGGATTAAAATAAAATATTTTATTAACAGACATGAAAAGTTTTGGGAACTTCGTATACCTTCCCTAATATCTCGAAAACTGTTTGAAATATTGGCAAACGGAGGGTTACCATGCGAAAGCTTACTAAATGTTCTACAAAAAAGATTCTGAAACAATTTTTGATTAGACGATGTCAATCAGAGAAATACGTGCTTAAACTTTGAAGTAATTGATTTCGTTTATTTGAACGGTTCTTCTTTTTTGTTTTTATTCCTTGTTATTTTGTCATTTCTTATAGTAGGATAATGTATTTGACAATAAAACAGATTAATAAAAATAAGAAAAACAATTCATTGCTAGAAATATATCAGGCTGTACCGTATGAAATGTCAGTTTTGGATTTGCCGATTTCCTTCAAATGACTTGAAACTGTCAAGGCTCCTACTCCGAGTTCTTTGGCATGTTCCCTAGTGTTTGTAATTGCTTATAGTAGTCAAATGTATTTGTCAATAAAACAGGATACGTATAATTAGAAACAATATTCAACTTCACACCGGTTAGATACTATGAGGGAATAGAGAGTCCGTTCACTGCCTGTGGGTCCACAAAAAATGTACCTGCTACGAGTTAATCCTCAAGAGTTGTAAATATACCCCAGGTATCTGCCGACACAAATACAAAGCCTAGCTTGGTTTTGGTACTTACAATCATGGGATTCAGTTATAACATTTTTTGCATGTTTGAATTTCATCAAAACTAACATGTTAAACTTTTGGTTACGTTTGGAGTTGAGGAAGGGTTAGAATAAAATATTTTATGAATAGACATGAAAAGTTTTGGGAACTTCGTTTACTTTCATCAATATCTCGAACGCGGTTGGGAAATTATGATCAGTGGATAGAAACTATTTGAAAGCTATCTAAATTCTCTACAAAAAAGATTCTGAAACAATTTTTGATTAGGTGATATCGATCGAAGAAATAAGTGCTTAAAACTTCAAATACGTCTGTTTAGCTCTTATGAACGGTTTTTTGTCGTTCTTTTTGTAATTATTGTCTCTTTCCCTAAGTTTTTTATTGCTATTTATTTTTGCAATTTTTTATGTTACGAAAATGTATTTGTGTGTAAAACAGGATAGGTAAAATGAGACCCATTTTCTGTTGCTAAAAATAATGAAAAGTTTTGGGCACTTCGTATACTTTCAATAATATCTCGAAAACGGTTGAAAATTAGGGAAGCGAAAGGTTACCATTCGAAAGCTTACTAAATGGTCTACAAAAAAAAATTCTGAATAAAGTTTTGAATAAGCGATGTCAATCGGAGAAATAAGTGCCTAAACTTTGAAGTAATTGATTTCGTTTATTCGAACAGTTCTTTTTGTCTGTTTTCATTCCTTGTTATTTTTTAATTGCTTAAAGTTGGATAATGTATTTGACAATAAAAAAGATTAAGTAAAATAAGAAAAACAATTCATTGTTAGAAACATAGCTTGCCAAGAGAAAGAGATTCGATGACGTCTTTTGAATATTTTCAATTGACTTTATTCTGTTGGTTTTTTATTTTATTTTTTAATTGATTTTATTTGTAGAATTATAACTATAGTAAAAGAACACAAGAATATGTGAATAATTTTGATATTTTCCAATTCATTGAAACGTATGAAATGAAGTATCGGTAGAAGAGGATTCTAGGGTCTGGCGGACCCGACCAGTCATAAAACCCTTTGAACAAAGGCCGAGGAAAATATTATCTGTTTCTATTCTAAGCTTTTCAAATGACAATAGGGATATGAACAGGAACCGCGCTAAGATGATGCAGTTCCTGCGAGTCGGACTTCTTAGAGTGGTAGTGTCAGGTTTAATGGTCTTCTGGCTCTGTCTCTGTCAAACCATCATCGTCAGCTGAAGAAGCTACACATTTTAATGCATTATAGAACGGCAACCCATTTTCTCCGACATATTTGTGCTTGAGGCTCATTACGGCATTGTATTTCTCAGTTTTTAAGAGCAGGGATTGGTTGTAAGCACATGGTAAGGAAAGTAAATAGTGGACCTCACACAGTGGTTTAGTTGCTGTGATTCCACTATTGAAGTGACCAGAGCTGCTTCCTTATTGTACCCGATGATAGCGATGATTTTTAAATCCATGATAATGTTCTGATCTGAAAATCCCCAAAAATGGAGCTGCCTCCTTATTGCTGCACGCCCGTCAATTGTTAGATAGTGTCTGCGCCACACTATAGAAACGTTCACGCAGTTCCTACGAGCCATACTTTTTTTTTTTTTGTATTTTTTTGTAATACACAAATAATATATAGCATAATTTTCAATCAAATTAATTAATAATTCAACACAAAACTATTTATTCATTAAATCAACTTGAAGGAAGATTAAGAATCATTGATTTCCTACCGTATACTCTCTTCCTCTAATAAGCATTCCGTGATTACATATCAAGAAGCCCGTTGTCATAACATGACGGTTAATGTAATTACTCTATTGTGAGTTTCTGAATGGTTTCAATCAAGCTAGTCCCGTTTTCAATTCATAGGTAATAATTTAAGCATGTCAGTACTGAAGCATTGTGTGTATTAATTGGCTCTGTTAATATTAAATGCTCCTAAGCTTTACGTGAAGTCACGATTGAAATATATTATTTAAATAAATTGCAGTTAATTAAGTAACTTTAATTACAGTCCATTGATATCAAAGATTTACATTTGAATTCATGGACGCTGCAGCCCTGTAAGATATGGAAGAGATTAAATATGATTTCTGAAAATATCGCACAAGTATTTTTAAAGCGACACAGCTCAAAATAAAACTCAACCGAAAATGTGTCACTCTTGTCTATGTGCATAGGGGGCATAGCATTAAGACAGGAAGGGTGACACAAGTGCCCTCTGGTATACAAGCTCTGAAGCTAGGTACATACCGTTTTGATGGTTGATAAAGAGATATTTACCATGCCTTTAACAGTGATAACTGAAAAACAACGATTTTTGAGTTGTGTCACTTTAGAAACACTAGTGCGATATTTTTTCTTTGTTTGGCCTTAAGGCGTACCAATAAATTTATGTTTAATTGAAAGAATTGGACTTTTCATATGATCACATATTCATATATTTTATTTATTTTTTTTTAATTCTCTTATTAGTTCCGAATTACATAAACCGAGTTTCGTTGCAACCTGAAGTAGGGATTCAGGTAAATTCTATCGATATATTACACATAAAATAAATCGCACTAGTATTTCTAACGTGACAAAACTAAAAAAAAGGAAAAAAGTCCGTCACGCAGGAGCTGCATAACTAAGCGCTTTCCTCAGAATTTGGGTAGTGTAGACTGCTTTCCAGAACAATTTGCTTAAAATATCCTACATAAATAAAATAAAAACATGAATAGTTCTCTTTTAAATTTGTATTGAGTAACTGATCAATTATTAATTTGCTTCCAGAGTTATGTTTACACATGGTATCTATTACACTACGTAATAAATACAAACAACCTCATATTATCGTATTTTGATCTAACGCAGGAACAGGACAGTCACTCTAGTGGTAGAAAGCGCTCCTTGCGGCGGCTTTGTGAGCCTACGTCATGTGGGCTTTTCTATTGAAATATATTACAAATTAAACCCCCGCTTTCCGATTGACCGATTCAGCTCATTTTGACAACACTTCTTTCTCATGAGTTACCCACGACGTATACCGCGTTTCGTTACAATACAGCAGAAATTACGACCGGTATGAGTATATTAGGAATTTGGGTCCGGAGTAAACCCCCCCTTCTAATGAACCGATTTAGTTTATTTTTACAACACATATTTACCTGAAGATTACCACTACGAATACCGAGTTTCGTCGAAATATACCAAAAATCACGGCTGTTAGTGGCGAATTGGTATTGTGGGTCCGGAGTAACCCCCCCCCCCTCCTAATGAACCGATTTAGTTTATTTTTACAACACATATTTACCGGTGGATTACCACTACGAATACCGAGTTTCGTCGAAATATACCAAAAATCACGGCTGGTAGTGGCGAATTGGTATTGTGGGTCCGGAGTAAACCCCCCCTTCTGATGAACCGATTTAGTTCATTTTTATATCTCACTTTTCTCTCTATATTACCACTACGAATACCATGTTTCGTTGAAATATAACAAATATTACGGCTGACATAGTCAAATTAGTGTTTTGGATTCGGGGTAAACCCCCCCCCCTTCCGGTTGACCGACTTTGGTGGTTAACGAACTCGTTCAATCGTTTGCTAATTGAATGCTATATACCAAGTTTCGTGACGAAAAAACAAAAACTCTGGCCGCTATCGTGTTAACAGACACATATATATATATATGCATATATATATATATATATATATATATATATATATATATATATATATATATATATATATATGCATATATATATATATATATATATATATATATATATATATGCATATATATATATATATATATATATATATATATATATATATATATATAGATATATATAAATTTTAACGGGGGTCATTTTCGGTGTCTACTGGGTAGGATCGATAAAGATTTGAAGAAATTTTTCAAAAATTCCGTCATGAGTCCAACCTCAATAGCTACTTTCCTTCGGAGGAAAGTGCTAAAACGAAAAAAAAAAAATCTCAACTAAAAATGTATTACTCTTGCCTATGTAGGGGGCATAGCATAGACAGGAAGGGTAACACAAGTGCCCTCTGGTGTACAAGCTCTGAAGCTCAGTACATATAGTTTTGATGGTTGATAAAGAGACATTTACAATGTCTTTAATAGTCATAACTGAAAATCACCGATTTTTGTCACTAAATTGCTGGAGGACCTGAGGTTCTTGGTTCAGGATATTTTGAACACAACATAATGATTTATATGTAAACGTCAAGGTTCTATTTGATAGCTTAGACAATTTCCTACAAATACGGCCTCAATCGATGCTTAAATGTAGTTATTTCCGCTTAGGATATTGTGGCGCCTAAGATCACGCTTTGCTTTGAGATCTAATTTTACATCTTTACATGTGTTTACATTTTTCACGAAAGATAAAAGACAAAACATTAATATTTTCTATACTAAGCTTTCCAAGTGACACTAATGATAAGAACGGAGACTCACTAAGATGACGCAGGTCCTGTGAGTTGGGCTTTATTTATTCTAAGCTATCAAAATCACACGAGATACAAGCATTATCAGGAAAAAGACCATGTTGGCGCAGTTTATCAACTCGTACTTATGAATCATAACGAGTACTAGGTTCTTGGTTCAGGATATTTTGAACACAACATAATGATTTATATGACTCCTGATCCCCATGCATATAATGTATTACACCTGCATTATAAGCATGACTGCATAATATGAGAATGAAACAGAACATATATAAATTTCTCCTCCAGGAAACAATATTGAAGGAGCCCATGTCCTACTTCACTGTAAGATGACAGATAGTAAAACCATTGCGTGCACGGCACCCCACCATTCTTACCCACTATCCAATATTTCCTTCCGAGTTCAACAATTTATCATCCCTAGAAAAGTTATATTGATATTATTTTTAACAGATTTCTTTTCCTGTGTGACGCATCTTACAGTTTTTATTCAGAGATAAATTTTAATACAGCTTAGCTGTCCACCGGCAAAAGCGCTGACAATCCTGAAGTGTCCATGAGAAGTCGTCGTTTAAAAACCCCAAGGTATTATTACCTATGGATCAATAGTGTGGTGGAACTGTTAGCATTAGGAAGATATTGTCCACCCCGCAAAAGCTAGAATACCCCTACGGGCGATATGGAGATTCTTCTTGGCGCATATTGTGCCACATTGTGAGATAATCCGAAAGAATCTGCAGAATCCAATTCTCTTTACGCCATCGGACTTTAAGGAGCAGCACTTCTTCATATCAAATTTTGTAACAATGAATGAGTTGGGGGAAGCAGCAATGGAGCACACAAGACGGTATCACGCCGGTTGGACAAATCCCCTCCATAGGGAGGAAACCCGCTTATTAGGTTGAGCTTATAACGCAATCCGAAAGTGCCGACAAGAAAATGTCTCAGAACCCAAAGTACACCAAAATAACGATGGCTTAACCTTCTAGGTATGTATGTATGTGTGTATAAATATTTTTTGACGTATTATCTACTCTATATGTATATATATATATATATATGTGTGTGTGTGTGTGTGTGTGAGTGAGTGTGTGGATACATATTCATACATAAATACATATATGTCTTTACACGTGTTTTATATATATGTTATATATATATATATATATATATATATATATATATATATATATATATACACATATTTTTCTGTTCGCCCTACAGCTTGCTCAAAAATAGACCGATTTCAATGAAATATGGTACAAAAATATTTTGTCTAATTTGACGGGTCAAGATCGTTAACCTGCAGAATCCGTCCACCAGAGCATGGGTTTTTGGGCGAAATCCATAAAAATCGTGTTGCTTACGTTTTTGCGTTACTAGACGTTCAGGTAAAAGTTTTGTAAATAAATAGACGTGGGGAATCTAATTAATACATTTTCAAGCCCAAACCTTTAGCCGTTTTCGAGAAGAATGGAATTTTCTTGGAATTTTAGGATACATTCTTATATATGTATCTTGAAACCGGTCGGGAAATTGTAGTAAATGTAAATTATTTATTTGAAAGCTTTAAGAAAATTGGGGCGTATGCAATTTTAGCGAGGTTCCTCCCTCCCTCCATAGGGAGGAAACCCGCTTAGGAAGTTGACCTCATGACGCAATCCGGAAGTGCCGACACAAAAATTTCATGTTTCAGAACCCATAGATCACGAATATAACGGTGGTTCAAATATATATATATTCGAGACTTCATTTTACATTACTACAAGTGTTTTCGTTTTTGACGAAAGATTGAGACAAAATATTAACTGCTAGTAAGCTTTCCAAATGACACTTGGGACAAGACCGGAAACGCGCGAAGACTACGCAGGAATTTCTTTTTATTTCAGAAAAGATAAATTAGAATTAGCCTATGTAATCAAATATTAAGGAAACAGAAAATGTTTGTCTGAGGAATTTTATCTAGGTCATTCTGTAATTGTAAAATCCTTTCTTTCATTATGGCGTGATAATTCTTGCCTGAGTTTAATCTGTTGGTGACAGTTTGTGTCAAGGAAAAACTTGAAGCAATAGCCGTGTCACGTTATACGGATTTGTCATTATAACTTTCTACTTAGTCAAATCATGGTTATCATGGAAGAATTAATGTCAGCATTCCTCAAGAATTTAGCTTTTGCATTTAGTACAAAAATGGGCGTTTTAAGGCCTAAAAAGAAACAAACAATCTTACCCTCTAAGAGGATCAGAATATTTAAATCTTGGACTCCAGAAAATTTACATAATGGAAACTATAAGAGTTTGAAAGAAATAATCATCTATCCCATATGAATGATTACTAAGTAGATGTATTAAAGTCCATTTGAACACGATACAAATTTTTATGGCGGGTTTTCTACACCCTTTTCTAGCAAGAATAGGGCTGATATGTTTTCTTTTTTTCGAAATAAAAGTCATCACACCTCGCCCACGACCTTAGGCCGTGAGTACCTTAAAACTCACGGCCACTGGGCCACCGTAAAAATTAGTTTATCGATGTCACGTACCCGCAAAAATAGCAAGAAATTTAGCAATTATCATTTCAAGCAATATGAATCGCACTAGGAAAAAGAATTATATGGTTGGTTTAAATGTTTAGAGTAAACAACTTCAATTTCCTTATGTTCCTATGTTTTAATTGGTGTAATTTATTAGTCTTATTTCTGGATTTTGTGTGAAAGCTTTTCTCTTTTTTTCACTCGTTATTCATAGATCGATATTTTCTTAAATTATGTATATACCTACTACATTCCCGTCATTTATATCTAATAATGTATATACAACAATTTCTACACTTTAAAAAAACAGTGATTTAATTCACTAAACCCATTGATAGAAGATACTTTCTGGACGTCCAATAACGCACTTCTGTTTTCCTCGTTAAATCAAAGGTTTCTTGCGATTGTTTTCCTCGCCCCCTAACGGACTACAGATTCACTACTTGCAGGAAAACTTCTACATTTAGTATGCATAAAAAATCTGCAAATGAAGTGGAAGTTTAATGAGAGAAGGTTTGAAAGATTGAATCACAGATAAGAATCCCAGTATCATATTGCGGATTTTACATCCTTTACTTTAATGATTATTTTTTTTTTTTTTATTGCGCATTGACATCTACGCCATTAGCGCCGTGCTGTCTACTCACCCTTTCTAAACATCCATGGTGGAGCAGGAATTTTTTTCAACGGCCCGTGAAATGAAACAACTCAACCTCCATCCGGCGGGATTTGAACCCGCAACCCCGCGATGCGATAACTATTTGGGTATCTGACTGATGGATATTGTTATAGAGAGCTAGGATAATAAGGAAAAACGTCAAGATGACCAAGTGTTGGACTTTTGTTTCATAAGTTCAACGGTTTTCAGAGACCAATGAAGTCTTATACTTACCTTAAAAAGTAAAGTGAACTTTCTACATTTTTTTTTAATTGAAAATACAATATAAAAATTAAAAAACTTGCATGAAATTATATTTTTATTAAAAATGTTATATAAATTTATTTCCTATAAATTATGTAAACACGCTTACAACTAATTGTAACAGCAAATCTAACAGTTGTAAAAAATGAACTCATCAACTTAAGATTAAATACAATAACAAATTGGAAGTATATATCATCAGCACCATAAATAAAATTATGTTTGAATAATCTCCGACTTATAATTGAAAGTAACAATTCAAAATGTTGTAAAAATAATCCCCACCTGAATACTCAGTCACATTATTGGCTACACAAAGTATTTTTGGGTTGAAGTATTTTTGAATTTCTTTAAATAAGAACAATTTATCTATTTACAGTTGAGTCTTCCTAATCCGGCGTCGTCGGGATCGGGGTACAGTCGGATTAAAGAAAACGCCGGATTAGAGAATTCAGTAGAAGCGGTCACTTATGTATTTGAAAAACCTTATTATTTGAAGATATAATAATATATATAATTTTTAATATTGAATATTTAAGTAAAATTTAGTTACCCATCGAAAATGAGTAATATTCAAAGTATGTAAGTCCTTGCTGGTGTATTTATTTACAAAGCTGGTGCATACGAATGTCAAAGTTTCAAAAAATAAAAATATGTAGACTGGCGGCCCAGCCGCAGATGCCTTAGCAAAAACAATTATTTTCTTAGTAGAAACACAAGACCCTGCCTCCAAAACGAAACATTTATGCCTTCTTGGGCTTCCATTCAATGAAATACCACGAAACAAATGTTTGGCTAGCTAGGAAGGGAAGGTTTTCTAGGAACCCTCTAACCGGTCTAGCTCCGGCGAGTTCCAAGATCCGTCACTCGAAATCCCCGGATTAGAGAGAGCGACGGATAAGGGAGAGTCTACTGTATTTGGATAGTTCAAGAGAGTAATATTCCACTTTCTATACCAGGATAGACTTAGGCGGGGTTAGGTCACAATAGTAAAATGTGTAAAAATATATTTGAAAAAAAAAGTAGGTTGGCCAACATTTCGGCTTGATTTTGAATCATTCATTAGGGCTTCTAAGGGTGAAAGAACTGATACTTATAAAAATTCTTCTCAGAAAAGAATCAGAATCCGCCCGCCGTTTTTTTGGCCAATATTTGCACGAGAAAAAATCGCTTGCGGTTTTTGGCGAATAAGTTCCCAGGTAAATGTTTAATAGATATTCAGACGTGAGGACTCGCATGAAACCATTTTAACCCCGTACTTTTAACCGTTTTGGATTAAACATGAAAGAAACCTATAACTTTAGTTTTGGTGGCTCTACTCATGATCTGAGGGAACAGAGTTTTATCTTCTAATGTCGTCGTTCGAGGGTAGGAATCGGAGTACCAGACCGTCCCTAGACTCGCCCAACCTATAATGGGTACCAGCAAAGGGGAAAATCTGGCGGCCAGAGCATAGCAATGACCACACAATCTCTTTGGTTTGCGCATTGTCAAGAAACGGACTATACCTTCTGTCCTGTTACAGGACTGATTTCGTTTTTCTTTTCTTTTTTTTTCTTTAAAAACATATTAACAACATATTATTAATAGGATTCTTAATATCATTCAACTTTAATTACAGATATATTTATGTACCAAAAAGTTGGCAAACAAGAAAATTAAGCAGCGTTTACTTATTCGATTTGTCTTTCGAAACCTTTTTTGAAGATATCAACTACTAACGGTAAATCTCCCTCAAAGCTTCCATTCTCATAACTTTAAATTAAAAAGCAAGTTAAATATGTTCTATTAAGATGTGAAGAATGATAAGCCACTCTTACACGAATGAAGACCAAGAAAACATGCCTATTCAAGAAGACCAAGGCACGCAACGGGAAATTTAATGTCAATGCTGCTGCAGAGAGAAAATACTTCAAATTGGACATTATATATATATATATATATATATATATATATATATATATATATATATATATATATTCATGTGTCAATGTGTTTGACAACTATAGTGGGCACAAATTTAACGCCCACTGATACATAACGTTTTTGGGACGGGTTTTCTATATGTCAACACAAGCATGGATACTGTTGATGGATTTATTTATTTATTATTATTTTTTTATAGAAAAACCGTCTTCTCAAGTGGGAATCGACCCTAGGCACGGAGTGCACACGCCTTTGCACTCAGAAATACTTCGAAATTTAGTATGAACTTTAGCAAAATTGGTCCACCAGGAGTGGAGGCTAACACCGGACCAAATAACCTGCGTCCGTAGAGACCTCAATTGTTGCGCGCTTATAAAGAAACTCGCTTTATATCATCTGCTTACAATAAGAGCAGGCTCCGTTAGGAATGGGGGAGTTGTCTAAACTCAACTATATGAGAGCATATTTGGTAATATTAAGTTTTGTTTCTTTCATCAACTTAACTAAGGGACTAGATTATTTTATTCAAGTTATCGATGAGGCCCCGTGCCGTATGTTGATTCGTGAGCACTCTGTACCTCGGGTCGTGGACATGAAATTATTTTTTGTTGGTTAGGGTTCAGATATTAATAGGACCTAAAGGACTACTAGATGATTTTTTTACTATCATAGCAAGATTCATTAAAAACTAAAATATTATACGAACAGTAATAAAATAAACTAAGTATTGAACTGCACAAAGCAAACAAATTATATTTGGTATCAATACAAGAGTGCCACTACTTCATAAACACATTTAACCATATCACAGAAAGTCTGCTGTATCCAGACAAATGGTAGAAAAGTTGATACATTTCACAAATCTTTTCAGACTTTATTTGGTTTAATTTGAAATGAAATTTAATAGCAAATTTCGTTTTCTTTGGCAAAAAAACCTTTTAATTGTAAATATGAAGAAGTATTTTCATCCATTTCTTCGGCGTCTTCTCTGGAATCCGCTTGCGGCGGTCTAGTGTCTGGCATGAAGATGTGGAGCTTGGGTCTGGTAGTTGAATGGAATGTCACAGATCTTCGGGAAGAAGAAGACTTGGGCGGGGCGACTTCGAAGGTCCTTATCACGGGAGGCGTCGATGACACTGAAGGAAGCCGAGGACTTCCAGGCTGCTCAAGTCGATGCAAGTCCAACGGAGAGCATGTCGGCCCTGATCCTGGAACCTTAGGGCTCATACTAGCTTTGCTACTCCTGACGTCCAATATTTGGTTCCTGGGCGTCTCCCAGAGGCTTCCTCCGTAAGGAGTGAGAGGTCTAGAAGCCGCCAACCATCTGCATACGCGTTCCGCTACGTCTTCGGCAGATCTCTTTGACGTATCCGCCTTCGCGGAAGATATTCTTACTCTGCCACCCTTGGCAAGCTCCTCCCTTGTAAGGAGAGCGTGGCGCATACCCCGAATCCATACCGTACGCACTAGCAGAGGTCGCTCAGATGCTTCCCAACGACAAGGCATACTTATTTATTTCAGTGCAAAAGGATAATGTCTGTAAGTAGCATCACTTATCTCCTTCTCAACAATTGTTAAGAGGACTTCATATACAAGACGGCATTTCGAACTGTCGACTATGTAGTATAAAGCTAGCGATGAGACGACTAGTCGTGCACTGAGTGACTGAGAAAGGAACCATCCAGAAGGCGAGGAGAGGAAAGACTGGGGCCCTCGCTTTATTTGCAGCAGACACGACATCACAATGACAGCCCCCTCTCCCCGCCTACTCTCTACCCCTCCACGAAACTCAATTCCTTCTCAATAGTACAATAATAGCCCAAAAATAAACAATTTTCTCAGGTTACTTCAATAACCACACTACAGCTGCCAGATACTTTATTCTCGTCTTCATTGCTTAAGTATTCTGACGATAATAAGTGATAAACAAGAGAAACAATGACAGTGAGCAATAAGGACACTAAAATATGAGTATTATTTTCTTAATGTACGGGAAAATTATTAAACATAGTAATTTTCATAAGAAACGCTTTGCTGTTAAAGCAGTGGATAATGTGATGTATTTAACGAAAGGGATATTGAGATATTTAAAGGAGGTTGAGAATGGTTCTTATGAGTTTGGGTTAAATGGTTTGAATACGATGTTTTTGTGTTTCTTCAGAATCCTGAGGTGTATGCCCAAACATTTTCAAGTAGTGACTTGTAGAGATCACATAAAGCTCGTTCAGGTATTTCTCCCAACTACATTAAAGAGAAATGCTTTTTTTTTAGCCCAGCCACTGGTGTTCTAAAGCCAGCGTTACAATGGCGACGGGAAATTTATTTACCTACTATTATCTAGAAGTATTCAATAAAGTAATAGGAATGGCAAACTTGAAGAATAATACTTTTTAAAATAAAAAAGTAGGCAAAAGCCAGCCAGGGGTCAGCGAGGGATATGCCGTCGCCCACCTCGTCTCATCTCTTGCCGCCCAGGAGCGTCAGCAGCGTAGAAGTTAAAGACTCTGACGTCACACTTTTTAGCGTGTTCCCAGAATAAATTCTGGGACACATGCCCTTTAAGGAATCAGACTGAAGATTGAATATGACACGGCTGTAATTATACCTCGGGAATATATTGAAATCAGACCACCAAACCCGTACAAACATTGAAAACAGGGCAACGAACTTTCAAAATTTGTGGGCCATCTAGCTTACATTCAGGAAAAAGGGCTTTATTTCTCCTATTTTTCCAGAAGAAGTAATAGTTACAACAAAGAGAATTTTCTTTCATTATATTTATGCAAAAGATTTGAGAGGCGCATCCATCGCACGCCGAATAAAACTTAGTTCTTAATAGATTTAACGCTCCCCTCTTTGAAAAACACGATAAATCTAGAAACGAGTTCGTTTCTTTCTTCAAAAAGTATATAATTACTTATGCCTAAACATAAGCTTTCGTTGGAGATTATATCTTGATTGTTTCGTGAGAAGCGATTACCACAAATGTAAGCCAAGTGCTTTGATCCAAGATTAGAACTCTTAATAAATAAGTAAGAACTATGTTTTCAGCTTGTTTCCTCCTTCCCTATACATATATTTAATACCTTTTATAAAACAAAGATTTTGAGAAATACAGATATTAAACAATGTGATATCTTCTATCTATAGTCTGATGTAAAACATTAATTTTAAGGACCATTTAGACCAGAGAATGTACACATTAGTTAGTAAGGCCCGGTGCACAGTGAAGAAACTGCTTTCGTGAAAGCCAATTTTTATGAAACCGATAGATAGAAAACCATAGCTTGATGCACACAGAGTTTCATAAAACCGGGATTCATGAAATTCGTTAATCGGTTTCATGAAATTCGTTAAATCGTTTTCACGTTTCATCAGTGGATCTACTAGTTCTAATAAGCGATCAAAAACTGGCTTCGACATCCTAAAAAAATCCTTAATAAACTTATCAGGAACTCTTTTTTAGTTCGCGAGCTACAACAAAACAGCTGTGTTGCCGATCCCTAATCATCGGGTGAACCTAGTACTTGCTTTTTTATTTTTAGCCACCACCACAACTCAAGTGCATCGTCGTCTGAATCAATCACGAAACTTATTGAAAACAGTTTATTCTGTGTGCACGCTATAATGAAATAGGTTTCATGAAACCGGTATCTTCAGTGTACACCGGGCCTACGAGTTTATCTGAGGATATTTTAGATGATTATTATATTTGGCCACATGCCAAATTGAATTGAAACGTTTTACTATCGTTTTAAGTAAATAGTATATTTTAGGGGGCACCTACATTCTAACTGAACCGATATCGGTAGACGGACGGGGCCGTCGCACAGTGAGGCCAAAGGACATTTCGTGTCTCAAAAAAGGCTACAGCCTCTAAATCTTAACGGATTCCAATGTTTTTTTGTTTTTTTTTATTTATTATTTTTTTTTAAATGAAAACTAATCAAATTTAAAACAAATTTAGAATATCGTTTATTACATAAAATTATTAAATAAAAAGATCAGCCAACGGCCAATAGCCATGTTGAATGCACGGTTCCCGTTGAAGTTAACCAATGTTGGGCTTGGCCAGTACTTGAATGGGTGACCGACCACGGTTACCCATTCAGGTATAATGCCAACAACAGTTGGCATTATAAAAGGATGGCAACCTTTAGATAGCCCGGTGTTAATAGCTCTATCGTTGATACGCCGTTAAACAAAACAAAAATAAATAAATTAATTAAAAAGGGTGCGCAAATTGCAGCTCTGTCGTCTCGAGGGTGCCAAGGACAGCAGAGAGCCAACAACCGGGATTGGATACGCTTCTATCATTCCAGGTTTAAGGAAAGAGTTAACAAAAGCGTTCAGCCCTGTTTCTGCAGAAGAAGTTTTTAAAATGCAGCTTACTTCTAGGTTTTAGTTGTCTAATAGATTCCTCCCAAAGACAGCTAGAATTTAAGATTTTTACAACAATGAAACTTTGTTAAAATGAGAAGATTCTTAAAACTGAAAAGAGATCTTAATTTCATCTTTAATTACAACTAAAATGAAACAACAAGAATAAAATAAGAGACATAAATAGCTGCAAGACAGAAAAACTACATTTCACCCGAACGCCGTGTTAATGTTCATACACGCCTCAGCAGCGCTGTGACCGAACTTGAAGTCATAATTTAAGTTTTATTTTTCTCTCAGAAGATCGTTCTCACAACACAGTACGCAAGTTACTGATTAAATAATAGGAATAAAAGAGCTTCAATTCTATGTGAATAACAATGATTTCGTAGTTTTATATTCAATGGCGGGATCCCCTCAGTCCTTTCGGTGGTGGGGGTTGCCTACTCCTTGAGGTGGTAAGGGTGTCCCAATTTCTTATGGGTGGTCTTGCAGACCTCTTTTTTGGTATAGTTAACCCATCTGCTTCCTGCATTGAGCACTATAAGGCTTGAAGCTAATCGGGTGCCTTACTAGCAGTGGTGGTAGGCCAGCCAAGAGCACAGATCTGTGTTAGTAGCAGGCAAATGGGTTAACAAATCACAAAAAATGAGGAAGTCAAAATAATAGCTCATGGTAACTAGGCAGTCTTCATAAACAAACCAGGACATTGTATAAAATGTAAACAAAAAGAAAAAATAGCCACGAGGAAACCTTAAAATAAAGGGGAAGGTAAACAAAATATGTATCATTACCTGGTAGATAGGTACAGGAACATCCCTAGCTTGAAATCTAGACCTCAGAGGTGGATCCAATGGATTGCCCTGGTATCCAGGAACTGGTAGCCCTAATGCTATAACCCTGAAGTCTTCACTAACTCTTGCAAGCTTCCATTTTTGTACTCCATTTTCACCATGCTCCTGTAATAATTAATTTTATTTCTTAAAACTTCTAACATATTAAACTAAAATCCCAACTTTATTTTCTACAAAGTAATGTTTATACGTTGTTTAACTATTAAACCAAACACTCATTTCACCATAATTGCGAATTCGAAATTCATTCTTTAAAAAGAGCAATAAAAACCGTTTGATAACATATGAGGACCTTGGAAGAGAAAGGGCGAATCACGTAATCCAGGTGTTGGGAAATCGAAGTCAAAGTTCTGAAAGTGGTTAAGGATAGCAAAGGCGAATGTTTACTGTATGGAATGCCGATTCATAAACCTGATTGAAAAAGCATGCAATTAAAATGCAATATTTTAATTTTAATTCATACGAATGATTTCTGGGTAACAAAATCCAATGATGGAAGTTTCAGACCCGAGATTCGACCTTGAACTCTGACATCAAATTTTTCATAGATGATAGTGCTATTCACTTTAGCTTGAAACAGTGAGAGAACTAAAGGCAAACCAAGGAAACAAGGTGATGCCTGGAATTACCTATATCTTTCTGACTCAGAAAAAAAAATATTAATTGTTAGAATTGCCCTTATTCAAGGTCCTGGATATTATGTTTGTATTTTTGGAATTTCTCCCTCAATAACCTCAAATAATAATATATAAATATCAATAAGCCTACAATTATTCTAGATTTTTTTCCAACATTTTATTCTCCACAAATAACTCTGTAAGTAATAAAACTTACTTTTACAAGCTTGTCATATCGTTGTGCTGGAATCAAAAGCCGTCCATCTTCCAAATTCATTTCTCGGTTTTCAAGTAAGTTATTTAATACTGGTAGAACATTTCTTTCTGCTTTTTCGATTCCCTCTAGTATAAGAACTCTTCCTTCTAGGGCTGCACGAACAGCACTCTTAAATAAAAATTAATTAGTTATTAGTGCCTGAAAATTGTATACAAGGATGAATTATGTATATGATGAAATATATATATATATATATATATATATATATATATATATATATATATATATATATATTGAGAGTACAAATTAATGTAATAGAATTTTCAGCATTATGGGAATATAAATCTAACTACACGAAGGACTCAGATTCTGGGAGGGGATTCAGGGATATCTCTTCATTAAAGCAGGCGAACACGTTTTTCCTGTCAGGGTCAGGTATGTCTCCCAAATAGAACAGATGAACACGTTTTTCCTGCCTAATTGTCTCTTAAAACTTTCCAACTTCATAAACTTGATTTCAAAATCGAATCTTTTGTATGATTTTTTTTTTCAAAATTGAATCTTTTGTATCATTTGCCTTTTCATGAATAACATCCATGTTTTTGTGGCCTCTGTTTCCACCGGTGGTCTTATTTTGAAAACTTTTCTTCCGTATTCAAGCAGAAATCTTCGTATCACTCAGATCTTGTTGCCCTTGCGGAACATCTGTGATGCATGCTTCGTGCAAGTTTATTTGGTTTGGTAGTTTTCTGTACCAAACCAAATAAACTTGGTGGGGATCTCTTCACTTCCTAGTTGAGCAGCCTAAGGAAATCTGTTGGAATGCGGAAGAAAATTTATCAAAATACATAACACCATTACTGCTGAAAATATTTATATTGAAAACATGGATAAAAGAAAAATACAGCGGGGAAATTCAACAAAAAAAAAAAAAATGATTAATAATAATATGTAACCTTTGGTGAGTTCAATTCAGTGATTTTTTAATATTGAGCTTAATTGATTTAATATATAGGTAGATAGAATCAATTTTTTTATTTCGACGCCCTAAAAGATCTATTGTGCTCTAATATATAGATACTAATAATTTAGATATTAGACCTGAAAAGTTATTAATAGTGAAATATCCGTCTTGGATGTGTTTAAAATAAGAGGTAGCTCAAGTTATTTATTTCCGACCCCATTTTATTCAGAGCTTATATTACTTTTGTGGAACCCTTCAATGGTTACTTTCATGAAAAGCCCTCATGGCTGTATTTTAATGACACTAATAAAAATGTTTATTTTAAGATTTTTTTTATTTTTGTTTTTTTTTATTTTAAGACATTTAGAATGAAATAGCAATAACTTAAAGTAAAAAATATGACAAATCAGGATTCTCCAGAAGTGAAATTCTGAAATGTGCTTTACATCGTGGATCATAAGTTATGATTTCAAAGATAAAATAAGTGTAAAAAATAATTTTAGGTTTATGATTGATATGTACAACTTTGTCATTTATATACTCATGACACTGAAAAAAAAAAGTGAACTGATAAAGTAACAAGGACATATCCAAGGCTCTGTAGAACATATAGATAAGTTTTATTCCCTTTTGGACGAAATCGGTAGAGCAAAATGTTAAAGAAATGAAACAAAAGTAGTGGGCACCTAGACCGATATTTTAGTCTATAACTTATCAGATTGAATATCTAAATTCAATTATTAGTATCAAGTATTTTAAAAGGATGTTAAAATGTAGATAACCTATCCCAAAACTCGGTATTATGTATAGGTGAAGGTAAAGAGTTTTTTTTTTTTTTTTGGGCTTTCTATGTACACGTTGTTACACTTGTACTTATAAGACCAACATCAAGTGGTTTTGCCATTGAAGTACTAACCACAGACGTTGCTAGAAGAGTGTGGTAAATTCAGTGCAAGATACAGGTAGAAGGTACACAGCTAGAAGAGAGCAAGAGGCTGGAAAGTGTGTTTACCTAATAATAATTTAAAATTTTACCAGTCTTTGTTTCAATGAGTAGATAAAACAAAACGTTCTGTGCTTCAGAAATATATCTTGTATTTTCTTGCTATTTTGTATATGCCTAATCTTAATAAATCTCAAAACATCAGTTCGATCATTTGAAATCAGTCTATCAGATTGGATAAAAATTGAAGTAATTTGTAGTTTTATGCTAAAAGCACAAATTTGTTTTAAGGTGGTTTCATTAAATATATATAATTTAAATACATTTTTTTCTATACATTGCATAGACTCAACATGTTTCAAGAGATATTTCTGTTGTGTACACCAAGGAAACCAAATCCAACCTTAAAAAAAAAATCTGTTACTTTGTTTGAGGCTCTGTGATCTGTGGCTAAACTTTGTCAGTATTTTGTAGTATTCATAACTACTCTGTCTGTAGTGTAGTACGTGTTAATAAATAATGTTTTAACCAACAAATCTGAGAAGACAATTTCTTTTATTTTGTCAAATGTTCTCTATGCACATCTCAATGACTGGTAGATCATAATTTCTAATACTTTTCTCTAGGTTTTTAGATCTGAATAAATTTATTTTTTGTATATAGGAACAAGTAGTTTGGCGGGGTTGAAGTGTATCCCATTTATTTAAATTTGAGAAACGCAATGAAGCCTAACTAAGCTAAAAAAGTGCTCAGGGATTATTAACTCACTTGATCAATGTATCTAGCCGTTGCGGATTGAATCTCCCTCCTCTGCTTCAAGTCGGCTTCGGTGGTGTCTCGAGAGAGCGAGACGAACTCCAACTCTCGCCCCGTTACCTCTAAGAACTGCATTGCTAACCTCCGCTTGAAAGGACCAGGCCTTCCAACCAGAAATATGTCCTGACTCAATTGGTCTTTTTGAAGCATCCATCTCAAGTGGTGCAATGTGTCTTGATCTAGATCTTCTGGTACTATAAAAACAATTCTATTATACCTATGATCTTTAACTCTATAAAGTCAAAGGAGGTTATCATCCAATACTTACAGTATTTATTAGGCACAAATTGAGGATTTTTTGGCGGCACCAATATCTTCTTGACGTCACCAATTGTTACAGAATTTTCTTCTAAAATAAACAATATTAAAAATTTTATAATCAATACAATCTGAAAGTAGTTGTCTTAGAATCCTTGCTAGATAAGGGTAGTAACCTATAATTAACGACCCCAAAAACTGTATGTTAATTATAAAGTGACAATATAATTAGTATAAAAAGAAGTAGGTAATGATAAATTATAATGGTCTACATGGCATGATGCACCAGGTCCCGTTGATCACCGATGTTAAGCAACGTCCGGCGTGGCCAGTACCTGAATGGGTGACCGACCACAAACTGTTGGCATTGTAAAAGGAGATGGCTACCTGCAGATAGCCCAATTGGGATATTAATGCCGATTAATTTCCCAATTGCTGATACGCCGGTAATCACAGAAAAAAAAATGTACAGTCGATGAACAAATATGCCGAAGTCACAATACAGACAATAAGAACGGAAGTGTTATAAGAAATATTTCCATAAAACAATAGCTAGTTAAAATAAAATTAATATATTAATATATATATATATATATATATATATATATATAACAATTTTCACAACCAGCTCTATGCAAAAAAAAAAAAAAAAAAACAACAAAAATAAATAAAATCTAATTATGGAAATGAAAAAATAGCATTGGAAAAATCAAGGTCTTGTGGAGTTAATTCTGTTGACATCAAGGAATGGCCCACGTTATTTCGTAATGTTGAAGGACAGTGTGAGTTGGGATGGCATCGCGTGAACTTGTGAGTCAACTTCGTAGCCTGTTTTTATTTACATCCCTAAATATATTTCATATCTAGAATAGATCATAACTATTTCCCCCATAAGGGAAATCATTAAAAAATGGGATTGGGGAATTTTTGTATAACACATATAGCTACATAGAAGTTTGGAATGTACTTTTAAATTTACCCGTTTGCCATCAGTTATTTGAGGAATTGATCTCATTAAATTTATTTTATAAATATATTTTACTATGGTCACAAAATATATTCATATATTTTCATAATTTCGTGTTATTAAGAAAACTTACACCACTAAGGGGCCTATTTTGATCACTTTATCATTATTTAGGCACGATGCATTCTGAGTTTTATAGTGAGGAATTGTGAACGCTGAAAGGGGCAGGTCGTTTTCAAAAAATGGTCTACTTTAGAAAACTAGAAAAACTGATGGCATATTTCTTAAAATTAATGTATCTAAAATTTCGTTTTTAAACATTAAATATAGTCAAACCTCAATTTTCACCAACACAGAAAGAAAGAATGGTTTATAAACTGAAGGTGAAAGTTTCCGAAATAGTTGGCGACCGAGAGTATCCAAAATAGGGTCGCGTGGGTGAGATAACGACCAGCTGATTGTGGGTGTTATAAGCCTTTATTTGCGTAACGTCGATAAGCACTAAAATAAGTCATTGTTTAGCGAAGTTATGGGCCTCTAGTTTATTGTATTTTATGCATATTCAAAACGAATGTATTCAGTTTGCAATCATTTATTACAAATTACTTAATGTCTTCATCGATCGAAATTAATTTGATTAGGTACCAAAAATTAACCCAATTAAAATTTGTGCGTGAGTGTGCATGTATACCCGCCGAAGCATGGTTTTTCGCCACGGATACGTGATATATACTATTCCCATAGCAAACAATTGGATGAGTCGTTAACCAGGATAATCGGGCCATCCAATGGGGGGGGGGGGGGGGGTTTACTCCGGACCCAAATTACAAAATTGCTCATAGCTGCCGCAATTTTTCCAAAATTCGGAATGCTTCATGCTAAAGAGAAAGATGTGCTAAATAAGCTAAATCGACCAATAAGGAAGGGGGTTTTCAAATCATTTAAAAAACGCAAGAAAAGTGATATCCTTCTTCAATGCAACTAAACTAATTCATATGAAAGTTTAAGCAATTCTACTGCCGCTCAGGCGATAATGTCCTAGATGCGCCGTAAAAAAAAAGAAAAAAAAAAAAAAAAAAAAAAAAAACTGCCGCTGAGATCGTCTTATTGATATTTCCATAATAAACGTTTTTGACGGAAATGTATACATCTTTCTCTTACCAAAATTTCGATATTTAAGAAATGTGGAATTCATGTCTGTCGAGAAAATATGTCGTTTTTAATACCTCCTCTTCTACATAAGAGACCATAATTTATATATATATATATATATATTATATGAATTTCAAACATTTGAAATATTGATCAACCCCATCTGTTGTTTCGGAGTAACCGAAACCATTTTTTTTTTTTTTAATATTAAATTTTCCTCCCACTTAAAAGTTAGAACAGTTAACTGAAGAATAGTGTTTCGGTAGGCGATTTATAATTGTTAACGAACTTGTTTTTGTTTTTTTTCAAATTTCATTGCAATATAAACACACAGTGAAATATAAACACACATATGTGTATACAACAATTTGAACGACCTTTTTTTTCGTGAAGTTATGAAAAATTGATATTTCTTGTCAGTACTTCCGGAACGCGACGTCCCGAAGTCATCAGCAGGAAGGGTTTCCTCCTCATAGTGAGGAAGGAAGAAGGTTTACGAACAATTTCCTAAATAATGGATCATCACTTTTAAATGAGCTTTTTCCCGCTCAATCAAGACCTATTTCCAGGATTGAACACTCACTCACGAATGCAGCCAGAGTTGAAGACCGAACACGGTCCTCAGGAAATTAATGCCATGACTTTTTTTTTTTTAGAAAAAATAAAACACAAAAAAAGTTCCTTTTTACTCCTGCAAAAAATGTTCGATTACGAAAAAAACTTTAAATTAGTATTTTGAGTTATTCCTAGAAGTGGCTTGAGATAGCAGGCTGAGACGAGTTTCAATGAAGTCCATAAGTAGAAAGACATTAAAATGCAAGGGGAAACAATGTATAATCGGTACTTCGGCCTTATTTCCGAAGGAGGTAGGAGCATATTGTAATTTTCTTTTTAATAAATAAAAGGGGGAAAAAGAAGCGGATCAGTGTGCGTGTATTTATAATTTAGACATGTGAATGTTTCATCTTCCAGGGCTCTAAGAAAAGAGGATGACTTAAGAAATAAGCCAAGGTTAGCCGAATCATTCATGAACTATTTGCTTAGAGGTAAGAAATTTCTTGTCATTGAAAACTCACTCTTATCGAGAATCTCTCGGAAACAATGTGATTTTATTTGTTGAATATCACGGTTGTTAGCAACGTGATTCCGGTTAAATTTTAATAAATTCGGTAGTGTCTGATATTTGACCTTCGGGAGATTCGCCATCCAAAGTCTCGTCAGCTTTTATTTTACGATAAAAAATAGTAATGCCTAAGAACCATGAAAATAAGTTTTCTTAAGAAATCAGAGGGAAGGAAGGAGTACACAGTAAGTTTAAGAGAGCGTACACTATAAACTTCTCACAGACATTTAGAAGGTCTGTAAACTGAAAATATGTTTTCTGACATTTTTTTTTTTTTTTTACTGCACAAAAATGTGTAAGGCCGTGAGCTCTGATAATTCAACTGGTTACTATCCTGTCACTGGGAGAGCACATGAAACTACCATACAATTAATTTATTTTTTTCTCTTTGCCAGAGACTTAGATTTTAAACAAAACAAGATCACTTAAACTAAATCTGTCTTAGTTGCTAGTTCCAATAATAGCTCTATTTTTCCATTCATCTTGAAACTTTAAAAAAAATCAGATTCTATGAAGCCTTCATTCAATGCATGTACATGCATTTTTGAAAAGAAAATTACAACATTTTGTTTTTGAAATTCTTACCATCTTTATCCAGTTTAGTTTCGGCCTTTCCTGTACAGTAGGTAAGAGAAAGTTTTCCAAAATCAGTTCCAATAAGATTCCTTTTTTGTAATATTTTATTTAAAACCTTAAGTCGAGAGCATGCCGGTGAAATTATGAAATGCATAGATTCTAATATTTTAAAACTTCTTCCAATAAAACAATAAATTGCCAACAATATGTAAACACTTTGATTTTGAAAACGATACCGACAAGGCAAAAGTAATACTAAAATCTAGAACCTCCCTAACCAATGTTTCATAACCTTTTGATAACAGACTGATAAAAAAAAATCTGAAGTATCAGCTGTTCAGTTATAGCAGGTGATTGGTTGTCCTACATTAATCGAATTAGAAATGATGGTAAATAAACGACCTGAGAAATTTTACGTAGTGGACAAATGGTCCGATAAAATTTCTAAACCAAATAACTAAGCATTTCATTATGGTTTTCATTTGCCCTTGAAATTAAGTTACCCATGCCTTTGAAGGATGTTAACAGCAAAGATGGCGGCTAAGAAGTCAAGAATTGTGGATTATTTTTCTGAAGATTTCGATGACTGATCATCGAAGATAAAAATGTTGGTTAGAATGACTTGACAGTATGAAGAAATCACAAAACTCCTTATCAGATTCCAGAAGTGAGTCTGTTGAATTATCAATCCGGCTTTATAGGTGAGTACTTATACATCAACCAGTATTTTGATGACTTATTCAATTATATTTATTAACACTTCCATAGTTCTATTGCTTTGTTTTTATGAAGCATATTTGTTTTGTAAAAACATGTCTTCTTTTCTTCTTCAGACTTGTTCAACTTCTCTTATAAACTGTCATGAGTTATCTATTATAGTGACATTATTAGCATAAATGAAGTTTTATTGGTTCAGGACCATAGTGGTTTTTATTTAATATTGTTTTAATATGTTTTCCTGTTTTAGAGCCATTGGGGATGTTGTTCGACATTTGGATGATCAGAGAGCTCGAATAGGAAATATCCGTGACATGTTCTCTGAAAATATTGAATTGCAAAGGGTATGTTTTAATAATTCTTAAGTATGTTTGACACTTCTCTTTGATTATTTTTATTTCATTGTATCTATGAGAACCTAACCTATTTTGATTTGATGGATTGATCATTGAACATTATTTGAATGTAGTTTGAACAAGCACATTAGTTACATGAATGATCTGCCCATTATCCTCAAAAGGCTGCTAATATTCCCCTTTGAAATCAGATATTTTAATGGTTTTTCAAAGTTTAGGTTACCCAGTTGTTTACATAGTAAAAACAGATGTTTCACAGGTAACATAGGGATTTTCTTATTGAATCATGGTTTAATTATTATTCAGAGATAACATTTTGTGAATAGTAGGTGACAATTTTAATTTAAAACGCTAGAGGAGTAGATTACACTTCTTTCCCTAAACCTAAATACTTTTTGGTTTTTGAATCCACACTACTGATAGTATGATTTAATATTAAATAGTGTTGTGTTTTATCATATATAAATTTGTTTTGGTATCATTAATCTAATTTCATTCAATTGTCCCTGAAATTTTTTTTAACTTCAGTTACATATTCTTGAGTTTTCAATAGTGATTCTGAATATATACCATTTTCAGTTGGACATTTTTCTATTCCTAACTTAGCTGTTGACTATAAAAGGTATTAAACCGTATTTTTTATATTTTGAAATTTTAATCATTGTTACTTTCCTGTATTTCTTAAAGAGTAGTTATTACAAATTGCGTAATAGATTTTAATAAATAAATATATATACGTATTAAGTTTATTTATTAATCTTTTAGTGCTTTGATTTCACATTAGTGGCACCAAACCATGGTGACCATAAAATGATACTGGAATTTGGAGATTGATCCTAGAATCGGATTTTTATTTTATTTTACAGTTTCCATCCTAAATAGTTACAATTTGCTTTGTTATTTCTCACAATGATAGATTTCAGTTCACGGTAATCAGCCAGAGTTGTTTTCATGATTAAAAAAACTGTTATTGTTTATTGATGTCTGATACTGGCCTGTTTCAAAACACTCGATAATATTCTTCCTGATATCATCATCACTGTTGAAAATCATATTTTAAAGGTTGTTGATGTCTTACAAAAATCTTTTCCTTACTTATTTCTTTTGGCGCAGTATTCCAACCATTATTAAACTCTACTTTATTTCATTGAATATTAAAAAGATGACTTTAGACGTTACTGATAATTTTTTAATTTTCCTTCATCTTTTTTGAATTTTTAGATGAAACTCAAGGATTATTGTGAAAAACTAATGTTCACCGATCCTGTTGGACATGGGAAAAAAGCTGAAGAGTTATTATGGAGAAAAGGATTTTATGAAGTATTTGCTACTTCAAAGCGCATTAATAAGGTAATCCTCTATTCACATGAATTTTGTTATTTTAACACTATAGCTGCTACGAGTAATGAACTTTATGTAGCCTCAAGGTGCTAACTGTGAGAGTCTGTCATCTACCGGCCTGTGCTGAATACATTTTACTCACATTCCACCATTCAACCTTGCCTTTTAATAACAATTGGTCCAATTCATCGATTCAAAGTTTCTCGGTCGTAATGATGACTTCAGAAAACTACTTTTTCCCCATTAAGAATATTTAAAAATAACATATTCTAAATACTAAAAACTTCTTAAAATAATTAATCCTATACAATCTAATATAATCCTAAACAACCGTTAATAACTACCCTATCTAAAAACATTCTTAAATAGAAAGAAACTAAATAAAGGCAAAAGACTGTTGAAAAGAGGATTGTTTCATGCTGAAATAACCTACCCTCTTTAATATACGATGTACATTTTATAGTTTTATTAATTGTTTTAAATGTATGTAAAATTGTAAGTTTATAGATATGACGGTAACCTGAGTAAGGTTAATAATAATTTTAAGCTAATAGTTAAGGATTTTTATTTTCAAGTAAAATTATTTTACTTTTAATGGGCATGAAATTTGCTTAACAAATCATGAAAATATCACAAAAAAGTCCTGAAATTAGATTTCACTAAAGTAGTAGACACCTTGCTTTAGCATATCCTGATGTTAGTACTGGAGGCACACATCTGTTGTTAATTATTTATACATATAGGAGAATTTTTATTTTTGTTCAATAAAATTAGCCATAACAAATCTGAAACTAAACAGAAGTATGTATTTATCAGAAAAAAATATGTTTAGTTTGTGTCAGCCAGTTAAGAAAACTTTAAAAGAGCTAACTTTTGTATATTTATTTTATTAGTTTCAGATTAAAAACACTCCTAAACTATGTGACATATTTATTTCACCATACTGCCTGTAATTATTGCTCTTCGCAGAAAACCTTGATATTTATCGCGCCCAACCAATAGGGAATTACGTTCTGAAAATTGTCTAAATCGAGCACATTGTAAAATTTTCACCCATGGATGCTTATTCTTTTATTCACAGTCCACAGAACAAGCAATGTAGCATTCAAAGAAAAAGTAAATATTAACAGAAAGATTTTTTTTAATCTCAGAGATGTAGCATAAACTAAATACTTTGCTTGGGACTGTGTTCAGTTATCTTCTGCATGCCAAGCTTTTTATTTCTCATAATTAATTCCAAAATAATATTTTTACATATTTTTTCCTTAAATACACATTGAAAATACTATAGATAATGTAAAAAAAATAAATAAATAAAAAAAAATTGTTGTTGAAACAGTGCCGTTTTCCCTTAATAAGCTGTCAGTTAAGATTTCAAACTTTCAGAAATCAGTGAGTATTTTATACAAGTTCGTTTATTTTATTTTACAGAACTCAAAATGGGACGTTCAAGATACAAGCTTAATGCAATGTCATCTTCAATCAGGGATTGGATATTACCATCATTTAATCATGAAAATCCAATCATATTTTAGACTGGACCTTCGAGGCATTGTTGACTTTCCATTGATAGTTACAGACTGTGGATTAAAGAAAGGTATTTAAAGTTTAAATTTTAATTATTTTTTCAAGTCATTATTGAGGACAAACTTTTGTAATATTAAACCTCTGCTTAATTCTTTTTATTTCTCTTTATTAGTAAACTAAGGAATCTAAATCTCTCATATTGAAAGTAGGAATTAGTTAAGTCTTTCTAATAGAGATCCCGGAGGTTGGAAATTTGGGTGATCTAAGTCTGGTGGAGTTACTCCCCAGCTATCAGATAGAGAAACACTTGCATTGTTCATCTTTCCTTTTTTCCTCTCCGGCTTTTTCTGTTTTGCTGGTTTGACGGATTTTAATAATGGAATCTCTTGCCTTCCAGGCTGGGAGGTTTCCCTATGCCCCTCCTCTGGATTCTCTTTCAGCTATCCTATAATTCAATCCGGCTTCTATTTATTTGTTCTAGTCATCACAACGATTTCATATGTAGTTTGGTCCTCAGTGTTCCTATTCTTCTGCATTTCTGTGTGCAGATATTACCTAGTGTATTTTCCAATGAAGAGGAGGAAGATATTTGAAAGATTTTGCGATAATTACACAAAAAGGAATCCAGCTATTTACACTCGAAAGTATTTTGAGAAGCATCATTCCTTCAAAAAGTATAGCTAATGTTCGACATAATTATCCTAATATTTCTTTTTTAGCACTTTCTTCCAAAGGAAAGTAGCTATTGAGTTTGCACTCATGACGGAATTTTTGAAAAATTTCTTCGAATCTTTATCGATCCTACCTAGTAGACACCGAAAATGACCCCAGTTAAAATTTATATATATATATAATATATATATATGTGTGTGTGTGTCCCCTAACACGATACAGGCCAGAGTTTTTGTTTTTTCACTACGAAACTTGGTATGTAGTATTCTCCCATCAAATGATTGAACGAGTTCGTAGTAGTTAGTAGTAGTAAAGTAGTTATTTGTCAATATCAGCCATAATTTTTGTTATATTTCAACAAAACTCGGTATTTTTTGTAGTCACCTAAAGAGAAAAAATTGTTGTAAAAATAAACTAAATCGGTTGACTAGAAAGGGGGGTTTACTCCGGACAGAAATTACTAATTTCCTTATACCGGTCGTAATTTCTGTTGTATTGTTACGAAACCATGTATACGTCCTGGCTATCTAATAAGGAAGAATTGTTGTAGAAATGAACTAAATCGGTCTATGGGAAGGGGGGGGGTTACTTTGTACTATGGTTGAATTGAATTCTCCCGCCAAACCAGGAGAATTCTGGTAACGTAGGTTCGCAAAACTCACCAAGATCAATAGATGAATTTGTGAAGCTTTGTGTATTTATTACGTAGTGTACTACCACGCATACACAAAACTCTGAAAGGAAATAAATTACAAAATTAATAATTAATAATTAAAACAGCTGTTAATAAAAGCAAAAGAGCAGAATTTTATTTATATAGGTTATTTTAAGCAAATTATTCAGCAATGCACTCGGCCCTACCCAATTCTGAGGAAAATGCTTAGTTATGCAGCTCCTGTGTGACGGACTTTCGTGTTAATAAAAATCAAAGTTTGAACAAAAATATGTACTTTTCTTATTTTTATGACAATTAAAACAAAATGTGCGATTCTGTACAATTCGGTACAGGCCACGAGGGCTTGAGGTAAACAAAAGGACTCAGACCAATAGCAGGGGCAGTTTATGTCGGTCCCTGCTCGGTATAGGGCTGTATGGACAGTTCCAGAAATAAAGAGTGAGACCGCTAAGGGTTAAAGGATGAATGAATAGACTAGTACTCTTAAACAACACTTCTTCCTCAGAACTGCTCTCTATGCTTCGTATTCTGTGTAAAGCATTAATCCTGAGACTTTTTGAAGCCCCTAAAGAATTAATTGTTTTACTTGAGTGTATTAATTAATGCTTGTTTCAATTAATTCTGTTTCTTGAAGATAAAAAGGTGTGGGGGAATAAGCCAATAGAAAGCAGTGGCTTGGAATGGGCACATAATGCACTCCACAGGTGCCTCATTTATTTGGGCGATCTCAGTCGATATCTGTCTGAAATACAGTCATCTTATGATCACAGCTTCGCCCAACGATATTATTCTCAGGTAATTTTTTTTTATTTATATATTATAGGTGCTCCTACTGCTAAGGTTATTAGCATGTACTCTTATGTAATATTTTCTATATATTAATATTTATTTTGTTGTCATAGAGGAACAGATTACTTATCAATAACGTACGTTTTTTTTTTGTGTGCTTTTCTCCTCTTTCCAAATAAAGAGGACCCAATGGCTTGAGCAGGGCAGGTCTCAAACCTTTTTTTTATGGCACATCTGCTTATGTGGCCATTATGTCAATTAAACAAATATTTGTATTTTTATGTTTCTTCATATTTTCCTCATTCTTTCATTTTAGAATGAAAAAATTAGCCATGGCTTTCATTTATTTATTCCCATACAACTTTACCTCTGAGGCGTGGCTGTTTATTACTTATATGTCCCAATTTTATATTTAAAGATTTTGATCTTCTGTAATCTTGAAGCCGTATTTCTTTAAAGCTTCTTTGAAGGTCTAGTACAGTAGAGCAGTACTTCCCACTGGTTTCTAGGTCCCATAATCACAACTTCCAGTTCCCGTCTGTAGTTCTCGGTCAAGAGGCAGTAATATATGAGGTGTGTGTAAGTCTGTTCTGTGTATAGATCACAAGGACACAAGGAAATATGAGCTGATTCATCCGTGTCCTGTTTAAAGCTGTGCCAGTCTGGATGACTGATTCGTTTGTCCTTTTGATGCACATGGTATGAATATAATTATAATGTGGGTCTTTTGTGAATCCCTTCCATCTTTTTTGTCACATTCTGCATTCTTTTCTTTTAGAATGGTCCAATTTCATTGTCTTATTGCCCAAGAGCATGTAAGAATGGTAAAACATTCAAATGAAAGAAAATTGTCTGAACTACCCAATACCTGTCAATGATTTTATAATAAAATATAAGGTTGAATAAGGCTTACATGTTATTAAAATAAAATGGAATCAAAAAAACAACTTGTCGGTTGGATCATATTTAAAAAAAAAAGAGCAATGATTTGTGTTAGATAGATTTCCTGAGTTAAAGTTGAATCCTTTTATAAAATCTCTTGCTCATTGATAAAAAGTGATGGAGGATTAAGGATGTTTCGGAATACATGGTCTTAAATTATACGTTATTTTATTCTTGAATTGTTTCTGTCCAGAAGTAGGGACTAGTTATCTATCACAGCTTATGGGTTCTTTCCTCAAACATTGCTACTTATGTCAATTAAATTTCAATACTGAAACCCCGGTTCTATTGCTATATGCTAATGTTTATTAAACAGTTTCAGCTTACCCTTAGGCTGATATTAGAAATACAATCAGAAGAAATAAACATAATACTAAGAGGGAAAGATGACCGAAGACATTTAGTGACAATGAACAAATTTTGCTTTTTGGTTAGGTTCATTGTCATTTGAGTTGTGTCTCAATGATCCAGCCATATTTTCTTTGGTAGAAAGTCTCAACTCAAGCCAAAACTATTAAGTTATAAATGTTTAATTAGTTTTTTCTTAACTGAATTCCCTGGATTACATATCAGTCAAACATTATAAGATGATGATATAATTTAAAGTTATATCTCCTTAGAAGTATTAATCTCCAAATTTGTATTATTTTAGGCCTTGAATTGGAAGCCTGAATGTGGTACACCTCATAACCAGCTTGGAACGCTTGCTTCTACTCAGAATTATGGACTTGATGCTGCTTATTACTATATGCGATGGTAATTATTTTTTTTTTAATTTTTGATTGGAGAATGATCATTTGAGAGTTTAATCAATTTTTTACAAAATAGATTCAGGCATAAATTTTAGTTGGACTACCTGAGTCGAACATAATAGTGTTTTTTTTTTTAGTATTTGCTGTGCACAAAAATTTGAAGGCGCTGATGGGAATCTTCAGCACTTGTTTGATAATAATGCTTTATGTTGGGAGCAACTAAGTAGAGTTCAAAGAAAGGACAATACACCGAATGTAAAAAAGCTGTTGGTCACTTTCATCCAGATAGCTCACTGCATGTTTACTGATAAGCAGCATTCTCAGATTCAGCAGGTATTTAAATTGAAGTTTATAAATATATATTTTATCAAGTAAATTTTCCATTTTTTAAAGCAAAGAGTCTATTTATGTTTTTTTTTTTTTTATTATTTTATAGATGTGTGGTGAAGCCTTGACGATATTAGAAAACTGTATTGTCGAAATAGAATCTAATCTAATTACTGTGTACAATAAAAGCCCTGTTGCAGAGCCTAGTGTTCTAAATGACGATATCCTCTTCAAAATGCTGGTTATATCTTTCATGTGCATTCAGTTGAAGCAAAAAGGTATTGTAATTGACTGTACATTTATTATCTTATATATATACCTAGAGATTGATAGAGAATGTAGATTTATATTATTTTTTGGGGGGAAAAAATTAATTCGCCAGGTTGGGATTTAACTCCAGAATCTTCCAATTTATGGTCAGGCCCTTTGCCAATTGAGCTACTGGGCTTCGTATAACAGCATGACAAGTTAATTCAGCTTCGGATTGACAGCTTTTAAGTCTTCTAAAACATAAATTTTTGAAAATTAAGTCACTGCACTCAGGGTTTTAAGATGTTCTTGTTATGACCCTGCCGATGTTGCGATGACCAACATTTTCCCAGACATTCTGTCTTGATTCCTCAGGATGTTTTCTTAGAATGAAGATTGGGTCCTGTTTGTACGTTCATAGGTAGCCTCTCCAGACTTCTGCTTGATCGAACCTTCCCGTTCTATATGGTTCCATGCAGCCGATCAAATTATTTCTGTTTGCGGTACATCTAGTATCCATAATTTTCTCAAATTATATCCATCTTCTCTATTGAAGTTCTGGGAATATTTATTTTACTATTTTGATACCTTCTCGAATAATTTGTTCTCGTGAGCTTAATGAACTGACTAGTAGAACTTATGTTTTATCAAACTCTATGGAGTAATTCATGTTGAATAAATGTTCAGGTACAGCTGATCTTTTTGTATATGTGTCTTTAATGATTTTGATGTTTTTATGAGTTATTGTGATTATCAATCGCCCAGTTTGTTCAAGTTTGTAGGTTGTTTTTAATTCCATTTCATCCATGAAATTTGGAAACAGTTGTCTGATCTTGTTGTTTGTATATCTTGTTTATTGTCATATGTGTTGAAACCGCCATATCATAATTGATTGATTGGCCAATTATATGTCCAATTCTACAATTTATTTAACATTACTTAACAATAATAATAGTTTTCTTACATAATATTATCTTATTGAAAACTTTTTATGTGTGCATTATTTTTTGTCTATATATTTTTTTTATTTTATTCTAGGCCCTTCAAGTACAATGGGAGGTGTTGCTCTAAGTCTGGCTCTGATGTCCCAATTACTTAACTCAGTTTTAAAACGCCTCGAAGCTGTCCTACCTCCAAGACTTGAGCCTGCTGCTAAAACTAATGGAAAGAAGAAAACTCTTCGACGTAGAAGGAAGAGGAGGATGAACAGCTCTAATGCTTCAGATTTAAGTGAAGGTTGGTTTGTTTTTATTAGTTTTTTGGTTTACAATGAGTCTCTGGTTGATGTTATGTGCTCTTCTTTGATTTAAAGTAGAAATATTTTACTACATACATAAATATTTTGAGCAGAAGTATTTCTTACTTATTTCAGTGTTTTTATTACAGTCTATAACACTTGAACAAAATAATACCAGAACACATTTCTGTATGTATTCTGGTCTAGATCAAATGTTTCTTTTTTATTTTGATGTGCTGAACCGAAATTTGACTTTACTTTTGTTTTGTTTTTTAAGATCTCTTACTAACAATTAGAGGGGGAAAATAGTAGTCAATAACAGCTATTGTTAATTAATGATTTCAGAGAATAAAATTGTTTATATTTTTTTAGATGAAAATGACTCTGTATATAGTGCTGACTCAGATATTAGTGAAGAAGATCTTATATTTGACTGCAATGACTCGGATGAAGATGTTGTTATTAATGGTTAGTATCTACCCAGGTATAAACTATTGTTACTTTTTATCTTAGCTAATTTAATGTTGACAGTAAGCTTACGAAAATGTTAATTAGGGGTTAATTTTTATTTATTATGGACTGAGGGAGATATATGAGTATTTTAATAGTTCCAATTTTAGGACTTGAGAATGGCTTGCATTTGAATGGCCACATGAATGGGCATAGTGAAACAAATGGGAAGGTTAAAGGCTTCTCTGAATTAAATGATTCTTCTCAGCCCTGGACGCATCCTCTTGTCTCGCAGAATAAATCCTTTCAACACATCCACAAGCTTTGCAATCAAGGATACATTTTTCAGACTATTAAGGTAACAGAATTTATTATTCTTTAATGGCTTTCATTATTTTTATTACAGTTAGAGTAGTTGCAGTATTGTATACAGTGGAACATGGATAATTCGAACTTCGATAATTCGAAATCGTGGTTAATTCTGGGTCCCTAGAATTTAGGGCATAAACAATGTAAAAAAATTGTGGTTAATTCAAATTAAATTTTGGATAATTCGAATTTTTAGGAGTCTGTGCCTCCAATGGGAAGTGTTCGATCTTAAATCTCATGAAAATATTCTCCCCTCGGGTAAGAAGGATAGTAAGATACGAATGTAGGGGTTCCGGGACAAGAAGCGCGGCGGTCTCATAGTCTAGTTTTGGACTCTAGGAGTTCTGCAAAGTGGTGGGTCGCGCTTCCTCCCTTCCAAGGGGTTGTAGTTACATACACCATCCTGTCGTTTTATCCTAGAATTCCCTCCCACCATCCCTCCCATCTTCATTTCTTATTCAGTAATAAGATAGTCAGTGCCTAGATCTGTTGTATTGTTTGTGTCTTGAATTTCTGCTGTACAGTGCAGTTCAGTGAGTTGTTGATTTAAGATGTCGAAGACTAGAAGTTATTAAAACTTTAACGTTGTCAGAGAAAATAGCTGCGATTAAAGAAGCTGAAAAAGGAATAAAGAAAAAATCTGAAATTGCCAAGGACTTCGGAATTCCTCCTAACACTTTATCAACTTACCTGAAAAATAAAGAAAAAAATCTTGCCCAGGAAAATGACTTTTTTCAAAACAATAGACTTTTATTTTTACTTTTTTGATCAATTATTTATTACTTATGTACGTAGTCATCAATTTATGAAATGTTTGTTATTGTTTAAATGAAATGTATGTACTTTTTTAAATTTAAAAAATGTGAAAATATGAAATTCAATTTTTTACCCCTTTATTTTCAAAAACTTTTGTAATTCGAATTTTGGATAATTCGAACTTTTCTATCGGTCCCTAGGGGTTCGAATTATCCAAGTTCTACTGTACTCAGTTTATTACTTAAGAAAGTGTGAGGTATTCATTGTTTAAAGGATATAAATATATTATTGTAGGGCAATATTTAACTAATTTGTGTTTATTTGTAGTTACTAATTTAATCTATTCAGTATTAGCGACTGGGTTCCAAAGAGAAGTTGTTCACTAGCAACTGCCTGTTGTTAACCCTTTCATGGACAAATTTCCCTGTTGGTTTTAAAATGTTCATATTGCCTGATTTCTTAGAATGGGAGGCCTATTTAATTAAATAAAACAGTTTGAACTGTAAAAAAAATTGTGCTTCCGGTTTTTGTGACATACCACTCTAGCGGTGTATGTTCTTCAAGGGATAAGCAGTAGCAGGCAGCTCGCAACGCAACACATTTATGTGTCTTACGTGTTACCTACTCAACATTTTGGCGCAGTGACCATGTACGAAAAAGAAGACTGTATGTGACACAAAAAAGTGTCCGCTGACGTTCACGCATGCGCAGTGGCGTGGCCATGTACGAAAAAGAAGACTGTGTGTCCCAAAAAGTGTCCTCTGGTGTTCGCGCATGCACAGTGTCCATGTACGAAAAATAAGACTATATGTTATACAGTACATTACATAGGTTTGTCGGGTGGACCTAAAGCATATTTATGTTTCTGAATTTGACCAGAAGGCTCTAAACGAAATACTTTTTTCTTTTTGTAATTGCAATTTGTGTCGTTTCTATTATAAAAAAAAATAACAAATAAAAAAAAAAAAAAAAAAAAAAAAAAAAAAAAAAAAACGGTAACTCGGTAATGTCTCGACTTATGCGCTTTCCATCACCATTTCATGATTCAAAACTAATTGTGTATTTATTTAACAATGATGCAATATCAAAAATCAGCCTCCTCAATGTCTTACGTCTCAAAAGTTTTTTTATGAATGATTTCATTCATTTGAATCATATGATGTATATTCTAATTAAAATTATATATTAAATGCATATACATTTATGGAGAAAAAAAAAAAATCGTGGACTCACAAAAAGTGTATTGCAAATATTTTTTATTCTTCCCGATGACTCAAAATATATCTAAATCTTTGGAGGCTTGGGGTCAGTAAAGCAGTAACCATTTGTTCTGACTGCTTTATTTAATATCATCAATGTTTCGTGCCTTGGTAGCACCTCTTCAGGTTCACTTCTTGTTAGGAAGTCCTCTCATCACCATGTACTTTCTGGAGGCTGGCGTAAAACAGTTTTACGGTTAACAAGAAGTACCTCTGAAGAGGTGCGACCAAGCCATGAATATTAAATAAAGTAGTTAAAATAAATGTTTGCAGCTTTACTCCCCCCCCCCTTAGCATTCAAAGATTTGAAACAATCAATATTTTTTTGGTTTATATATTTAAATGTGTTTTTCTTTGAATTATGACTCCATCGATCTACTTGCGAGAACAAGATTTTAAATATGATATTGCCTAAGTTTGAATGTCGACTGAGAACAACAAAACAAGTACTTGACTAGTTTAAGTCTAAAGGTTTTCAAATGTACCCAAAATGTTCATGATAAAAAATAAATGTAATTAAAGATTTCTTTCCTTTTTTAATGATTATTTTATGGTTTATTTTATAGATTTGTTGTGATTGGTTATCAAGCAATAATAGTTTCCTGAAATCTTGTGGTCCTACAACTGGAACTTTGCTTACTAGACTTGTGAACTTTCTCAATCATCTATCAGCTGTGCCAAGTATTGATGCTCTCAAGGATTCATTCGATGACTGTAAGCTCTTTATTTTCTTTTTACTCGTCTTAGCCTATTGAAAAGATGACATATGAATATAATTTTGTTGGTTTTCTAGGCCTACTGACTGAAGATGCACTTTGCTCTATTCCCCTACCTGAGGACATAACTGTGAGAGGATTAGCCTGCTTTCAATCAGCTCATTCTAAACTCAATTGGAATTGCTTGAGAACTAGAACATTGAGACCTGAAGAAGAGGTGAGAATAAACATTCACGTCTGAAGAACATATTATCAACGTGTGCCTTTTTTTTATTTTATTTATTATGGGGTGGGGTCTCTTAGATTACTGGAGAATATTTTTACTACGGGATAGTTCCTTCCAGTATTATTTATTATTATCGGGGTTGGCGTTTCCGGGAGACTCAATTTATTTTGGGTGATTTCTCTTCAACCAAAATATAAAAAAATTGTGTATGTACATGTACATAACACATCAGGCACTCCCTGCCATTTAAAAATTTTCTTACCATTCTGGCGGTATCAAGCAGTACCACTTGCTGCGCATTTTTGATAAGATCCTCCGACAGTTTCAGGTAGGTATTTGCGACAATAGTTGTTTTTGGAATGAGTCAGTTGGTCGAGATTATGACGGCTGTTGTCCTTGTGGAATCCAATCTATACATGTCTTTCAGCTCTATGGCCAAGTCTTGGTTTATTATTATTATATTAGTAAAACCTCAAAATGTCGAAAAACCATTTTTGATATTTACACAAAAATTTGTCTCTTATTTATTTATTTATTTATTTTTTAGACCTATGCACGCATTTTCAAACTGATACGTTTTGGAAGTTCATTGGCTGAATCAAAAATCTGTGGTCTTAATTATGACTCTGCAAGGCAGTGGTTCAGTGTTGAAACTAACGGTGTAAAAAATGGGATGACCAACAATACTGTAAGTAATTTTATTTCTAAAATTGTTATGTGCCTCTTGTTAGTTTTTGAAGCAATCAAACCAACAAGCTGGCATTATCTACCTCTTTCAGTTCAGGCAGATCAGTGTTGAGCATTCCTTTGTACATTTTTTTTATAAGTCAGCTCTTGTCTGGGGTCAAATGTCATGGTTGGAGCGTAACAGTCCTGACATGCACTGGAGAAGAATGTCCATAGCAGGGCCTACTCTCAAGACCCTTAAAATGTATCGTACCCATGCACGCCAACAAAAATTTATGACTTGTTTTACAGCATTTTTTTATCTGAATAATATACGTTAATATACAATAACAAAACATTTACTCTCAATTTTTTGTATTTACATCCGTTAAAAATAAAATTATAATGAGCGGTCCCTCAGACCACTGTGGTGCACAGCTAAAGATTTGTACCGGGTGCCACTGATGCAGGCTAGTATGGTATATCCGTAACTCTTGGGTACATAAAGAGCTGCTATTCTGATACCGGCTCGAAGAAGAAATCTTACATTCCTGAAGTTGTTTTGAAATATACTTTTATACCATAGATACCAACATGACTGATGACAAGGGTATTCGGCCACTACCAGTACGTGGAAAATGTCTCCTCCCTCCCATCTAATCCAGTTCTTCCCCACACCCAAAAAAGAAATTCCATAAAGAAAATACGTTGTTGTAAATTTTTATTAGATAAAAGGTACATAAATAAGATATTTAGTTGATATAGCATAAGAAATAATAAAATTAAAATAATTAAAATACTGGTTAAGGGTGTCAGAGTTTAGGACAATGCTCTAGCAGTCCCTAAAGACTGGAAATACCCACTAGTGGGCGGTACCGTGGTGTGGAGAGAATATTTTCTTCTAAGCTGAGCGGTCCGAGGGATGACTCATCATATCATCAGGACACCCAACGGCTTTATACCTGTTTCGGCTTTATACCTGTGTCGTTGAGTTTCTCCAGTAGTGAGTCCACCACCATGCTCCTTATCAGTGGCAAGAACACTCCTTTGTGGACCCCTTATAACAGCCCTGAACTTTATGCCTCCGCTCACCTTGGTAGCATGCATTGTCCTGTTACTTATCTCACCCATTTTGTGATGCACCTTTTTGTCTCTAAGACCTTCAGGCCATTAGTAAATGCATCAATTGATGTGTTATCAAATGCTCCTTCAATATCCTGAATTGCTCATATGGCTGTTTTGTTGTTGAATGGAAATAGCCATGGGTCTGATTGCCCATCTGACAGCTTGTGGACTTAAAATCCTTTGAGCCTGCCTCCATTCGGGTTTAGCCTTGAGCCTGATCTTTGTACTGTTCACAACCCAGAAAATGCGCTCCCAGTAGTATCTCCAGAGTCTGTTGAGTACTGATTCTGTTCTCATCGGGTCGTTTAGGATACCCCAATTCGCAGCTAGTGCCACTTTTGGCCTTATGAAACCTTGCACCCGTTTTCACAACCTCGATCTCTTGTCAGAAATCCCTCCAGGATTGTCTTTTAGACTTTCTTATGAGCATGTTATTCTCCGTTAAGTCTTCCTTGTATTCCTGCCAGCCTCCGTTTATTTTTGCCCTATTAAAGAGCTTCCTTGGTTTTCTCCTCCAGGTTGCCTCTTCCAGGTTTTTGTTCCACCAAGGAACACCTTTTTACGTTCTCTTTTTGATGATAATGCAGTTCTCCTTGAAGGACTGCATAATAACCTCAATGATCATTATTTGATATTGAAAACCTGGTGTTGATTGGCTGTTGAAGGATCCTCATACTGGATAAAGAAACTGGTCATAAAAACTTCCTCTCTATATATTTTATTTGCTGTGAACAGGTGCAATAAAGCTGTGTTAATGATCAAAATAAATAAAAAAAAATTGGTTATTAAGAAAATTTAATATTGAATGTATTTTTATGTAAATGGTGATAGCTCTGTTTATAGAAATAGAGCTCAAAGCTTATAAAGTTCTATAAAATAGACTTTATTGTTTGTTGAATCAGTAACTATTAACTGGATAAGTATTAATTAGTGACAATCTTTAAAATATATGAAATAACCAAAAATTATGGTACAAAAAAAGTTCTCTAGCTACCATTGTAGACTTTTTTTTTTAAGTTTTTATTATTTTACGCTACTCCCATTCTTGTTTTTTATAATCGTAGACTAATTGTTATTTAAAATTGACTTCCCCGAGATATTATGTTGTAATTTGTTAAATTGTTTGACTATTTCAATATTTTAACAGGCATAAACAATGAAAATGAGGTTGTACGCCAGGAAAGTACGATTCAAATAAAATATACACTTTTAATGTTTTTGTGATGAGATTTGTTGATCTTTTTTCAGTTAATTGTTATTGGTTCTATTATATCGAACCTTGTTTTGTTTGAGCTCACCATTTACATTTAAATATATGCAATTTTAACATTTCTTTAAAACCTATTTTTCTCTCTTGATAATTTTCAATTAAAGCTTAATTTTTATTAAGGAAAATATTAGACTCATAATTTATTAAGTTTTAAGAGGCCCGATTGCCATGAGAGTTAAGTAGTAAATTCTCCATGTCTAAGGGTGCGTTTACATCTGACACTTATTGCAGGAAATATATCTCAGGTGTAGGAATGATAATTATTATATCCGACACCTGAGATATATTTTCAGATGTAAGCGCACCCTTATTGCTCGTGATAGAAATATATCCCCAAAAAAACATAAATGTGAAATAGAGGCCAAGTTCCTGCCCCCACAAAGAAACACTCCCTTCCTCAAAAATATCCCCTCCTGAAACCCCCCAAAAACGCCTTACCATTCTACACTCCAAAAACGTAGTATGAGTTGGTGTATTAATTCAACCAAAAATATTTGCCAATACAAGAGATGATACAAGAAAGAAATGTCCAAGTTCATTGCTTGGAAGACCTCATAGTTACTTACTAAGAACAGTAAAGACACTTCAACTGACCTTTAAAAACAACAATAAAAATACTTATATCCAGTACTAAAATATCACTTTCCTCAACCAGGTATATTCTTAAACTTGGCAATGTTTTTTTTGTGCCGAAATTATCTTTAGAGAAAAACTAAACATTGCCAAGTTTAAGAATATACCTGGTTGAGGAAAGTGATATTTTAGTAACTGGATATAAGTATTTCTATTGTTGTTTTTAAAGGTCAGTTGAAGTGTCTTTACTGTTCTTAGTAAGTAACTATGAGGTCTTCCAAGTAATGAACTTGGACATTTCTTTCTTGTAACATCTCTTGTATTGGCAAATATTTTTGGTTGAATTAATACACCAACTCATACTACGTTTTTGGAGTGTACAATGGTAAGGCGTTTTTGGGGGGTTTTAGGAGGGGATATTTTTGAGGAAGGGAGTGTTTCTTTGTGGGGGCAGGAACTTGGCCTCTATTTCACATTTATGTTTTTTTGGGGATCTCATTACTTTTTTCTACGTATTAAATAGAATTTAGTTGCCGCATACCTACTGGCTTTTGTACTTCATATAAAACCAGGGTCTTTGGATTCTGCATAAGGTTCTCCTTACTGCTTAATATTTGATACCAATAATCAACCTACATACATCTAATCACTAGACTAGAAAAGTTAGAAGCTCTTCCAGATGGCATTACTCTAGAGGACAAATTGATTGCTCTCTTAACTAAACTATTACACTGTAAAACACAGGAACCTTATCCCGAGGATAAAGATCACAATAGGGAAAGTGCAGAAGGCCTTCAAGAAAAATATAAGAAACAAAGACGATACATTTTGGGTTTGTGATGCTAAACTTTGTAATTTAGATGGCTCGACTTTGAAAAACTTAGTATCTGCTTTGAAGTATATTATGCAGTGAACCCCTACGACTTTATTTACTACATTTAAGAAAGAAGTCACAACTGTTTTTGTTAAGATGGGTCAAAATGTTTTTTAAAACAACAAATATAGGTTCTCCTTACCAAGACGATTCATTTGATACCCCACATGATGGGTTTCAGAAGGAATGATGGCATTTCGATGGAACAAAAAGTAGAAAACGTCATAGGTAATATGACACTCCCGTATCAAGACCTACCTGCGTACCAAGTTTAGTCAAAATAGGCCAAACAGTGTGAATTTGTATAAGGAACAAACATACAGACAGACAGCTGAAAGACCTTTTTTACCTAGCCTAGTGCATTCCCCGGACCAAGGCCTACCTGTGTGCCAAGTTTGGTCAAAATCGGTCAAATGGTGTGAATTTGTGTAAGGAACAAACATGCAGACAGACAGCTGATAGACGATTTTGACTAGCCTAAGACACTACCCGGATAAAGACCCACATTTGTGTCAAAATAGGTCAAATGGTGTGTATTTGTATAAGGAACAAACAGACAGACAGACAGCTGATAGACAATTTAACCTAGCTTATGATTTTCCCCGTATCAAGACCCATCTGTGTCTCAAGTTTGGTCAAAATCGGTCAAACGGTACGGATTTGTAAGAGGAACAAACGTACAGACAGACAGCTGGTATAAGATTTTTACTGAGCCTATATGCGTCTAATTGTTTCTTAAAACATCAAATATAGGTTCTTCATACCAAGAAAATTCATTTGATACCCCACATCATGGGTTTCGGACGGAATGATGGGTTTCCGAAGGAAGTACAAAACTAACACGCCCCCGCCCCGGAAGCGGAGTCAAACACAACTTTTCGCGATTTTTTGATTTTTTCCTTTAATAACGTCTTCATATCTATCTTCAGGGAAAATTTCAAGTCTCTAACATCATGGGAAGTGCCTAATAATTTTGATGAGTGAGTGAGTGAGTCCTATAAATCCCGATTTTCGATCGCTTGTATCTCAGAAACTATTCAATGTAGAACATGAAAATTTCCAGTTTTACTCACATCTAGTAGTATAATACCTGTGTAAAATTTCATAACTTTATCTTTACCTGGTTGAAAGTTATGAAAGGGTAAAAATCGGCTATAAGACCTCCTGTAATATACACACAGTATGCTTAGGCCGGAACTTGGCCTGGCGCACTACCGTGCCCCTAGATATACACACAGTATGCTTAGGCCGGAACTTGGCCTGGCCATCTACCCACCGACTAGATATACACACAGTATGCTTAGGCCGGAACTTGGCCTGGCCATCTACCCACCGCCTAGATATACACACAGTATGCTTAGGCCGGAACTTGGCCTGGCCATCTACCCATCGCCTAGATATACACACAGTATGCTTAGGCCGGAACTTGGCCTGGCCATCTACCCACCGCCTAGATATACACACAGTATGCTTAGGCCGGAACTTGGCCTGGCCATCTACCCACCGCCTAGATATACACACAGTATGCTTAGGCCGGAACTTGGCCTGGCCATCTACCCACCGCCAAGATATACACACAGTATGCTTAGGCCGGAACTTGGCCTGGCCATCTACCCACCGCCTAGATATACACACAGTATGCTTAGGCCGGAACTTGGCCTGGCCATCTACCCACCGCCTAGATATACACACAGTATGCTTAGGCCGGAACTTGGCCTGGCCATCTACCCACCGCCTAGATATCTCAGGCATAAATTATTTGGAGTTTACATTAGTTAAAATTTCTGTCTGACATAAATATCCTGCAATAACTATCAGATGTAAACGCACCCTAAGGTTATGGTTTGATTCTTACTATAGGTGGTGACTTTTTTTTTCTTCGAAAAATGGAAAGGCATCAGTCATCCTGGTGAGAAAAGGGCGGTAACCTATAGATAACCTGTCTCAAAAACTTGTTATTTATAAAGGGATGTTAAAATAAAAATAAATAAAAGAGTAATTTTTATTATTATTTTAGAACATTATTTAAGGCGTTATATTCTTCTTATTTTTTAAGAATTTTTATATAATGTTCTTCCAATTTAAGTAAAGAAAAATAATTTCCGCTAAAATGATAAGGCCTTGTTGATACAAGAGGAATAAGCACACCCCAGCCTTTCCATGAAAAAGGGCACTCTAGTGATCTCTGAAGATTTAATTTCTATTTTCTGGACTTAGTCTCAGTTAAATTTTCCTCTCCTCTACTAAGCCTCTAAAAGGGGCAAGTTATGATTGAGTTCCTTTCCTCGGCTCGAGAAGGAAGAAGAGGCTTAGTGTTTAAAGCCCCTCCAAGTGGCGGGAAGCAGTCTAACAAATGGCTTGGTAAATAATTATCTTGAGAAGGGCAAGAGGGGATGGGAAAAGTGGGGGAATCCAATTTCAAAGGGAAGCAAGGAGCCTTTATATCCGAGGAAAGGAGTTTTATCTCTGAGGGGTTGGGTTATAAGCCTTTAATAAACAGACCCTTAGGACATAAACAGGACTGGCTGAGGAACATAAGTGAGCCACGGAGCTCCGAATAAAACTCTCGGATGAGCCCATAAACCTGGCCAGTATAGCTTTCGTACTTCCCCTTCAACATTAAGATAACCCCAGCTCTACTGCTGTTTTATTACTTTTTGACAACATTTCCTCTATATCTGCTCCATTTTCTCTTCATTTCTGCTTTATGCATTATAAAAATCATGACGTATTTTCTACCTTTTTTTTCCTTTTAAGACTAATAAAAATACCCTTTGAGATTATTATGAGCAAAGTACATTTGTAATTCCTTTTTTTTTAATATTGTATATTACATGAATAATCAAGTAACTCCTCATTCTAATGATATAACCTGAATAGATGATTTATGAAAAATAAAGACTCTAGTAAAAAGTGGGCCTTTATGCAATTCAAAATACAATAAAACCTATTACCAATACAAGATATATAACCCAGATTTTTTAACTTTTTAATTACTTTTAACTTAATTAGAGCAACTTAACCACATTCATTCTAGCCAGGTCAAATAGTAAAAGACAAAAGATAAATAAAACATCTAGATTCACCTCGCTATTTTTATTTATTTATTTTTATTAAGTTAAGTTCATTAACACCATCCTTTGTGTGGTGATTTTTATTTTATTTATTTATTTTTTCGGCGCATCAACATCTAGGCCATTAGCGCCGTTTTATTATTATTATTAATGGTTCTGTAATAAGTATTAATATGTATACACTTCTGACTAAATTTTTATTAATAATTGTTTTATTTGCGCTCCCTATTTTTATTGCTATACATATTTTATTGCTATACTCCACATGGCTTGCAGACAAACCTATCGATAATAAATCAATCAACTTTATTGATAGTAAGTCAGTTATTTTATCAATCAAAACTCATTCCCTCTCTGCCCAGAACATGTCAAAAACTTTTGTCAAAATGAAATTTTATTAGTATTAATTATTCCATTCTTTTAGCATGGTTCCTCCCTCCCTCTATAGGGAGGAAACCCACTAATGAGGTTGACCTCATGACGCAATCCAGAAGTTCCGACACAAAAATTTCATGTTTCAGATCCCATCTATCAATAATATAACAGTGGTTCAAATTTGTGTGTGTGTATATATGTATTTGTCTGTTCGCTCTCTAGCTGCCAGACTAATGGTCCGATTTTGATGAAATTTAGAGTGGTTGCCATGATACCAGTTTCCTATTGTGGCGCCTTAAATCTATTTTTTCTCCGAGATTTTATTTTATATTTTTCACGAAAGATCAAACCCACCAATAACTGCTACTATTACTTTACTAATAGCACTATAGATATGAACGGAACCGTGCTAAGATGACACAGTTGGACATTTATTCTAATTTAGCTTTATTTTAAAGCTAAAGTTTAGGCAAATCTGGACACTGTATCATTTTTTCAAACCATCAAAGATTATAACCACCACCCTCTTTATAATAATAATATTTTTGTGTGGAGGCCCGGTGGCCGTGAATGCTAAGGCTTATGCTCTCCGTGCCAAAGGTCATGGGTTCGATTCCCACTAGGGATGGTGGTGGCTTTTCTTTGGGAAAAAGGAAAAGAATAACACATTTGTAGATACCCATCTCCCAAGTGTGTCGTATGGTCAAGAATCCTATATCTCTACAGTATGTGCCTCTCTGGCCGTTTAATTTGTAAGTCCAACTAAATGTTGAATTGATGTGGAATTATTAATAACAATTTCATGTTGTGTAAATCATTAAGAAGATGTTGAAGATAAAGAAAGTAGAATTGGCGAACAATGAAATGGCAAGAGTGGAAGCCTGTTGGCTCGTAAATGGTTTAGGGCCTGCGGGCCAGAACTCTTTAACCGCCCTTAAACAGTTTACCTTTCTACAGTAGGAGCTGTCTATAAAGGCTTTATGCCGTGAATTGTTAGTGGTAATAAAACCTCAGTTGCTGGATCCCTCTCCTAATAGAGCTCCAGATAACACCTCTTCCCTCTCCCTCCTCGTCCCCTCTTTCTATTTCTCTCTCTCCTCTCTATCTCAAGCCTCGGCTCTCCTTGTGTTTTCTCTTGTCCCAAGGGGGTGTATCTTCCTACTCCCTTTTATCCTAATTACATCTAACTCAAGGCTAACTTATGCTACTGCACACACACACAGCTACTTAAGGGGTAATATTACCTTGTGTGGTCAAAATAGAAGTAATTTTCTCCAATTTATGGATAACATATAAATTAATAATTTTGATTCTTTATGTCATATATTTCATTTGGGATGTTAAAGTAACCAAAAAAAAAAAATTTAATTCTTCGAAAACTAAATATGACTAGAAACCCTCTTTTGACTGGCGATGGTCTGCAGGCTGCAATTTTTAATGTAGAACAAAAAACTAATTTTTTTTTAAAGAAGAAGGTTCAATCTAGTAAAGTATGTAAGATTTTTAAGAAATATTACTTTTGTTGAAAATTGTGAACAATTCTTTATTTTCTATTAAACAATCTGTCAAAAAATCATTCATAAAATCGTAATAATTCAACGAATGGAAAAATCCCTACGTACTTTACTACCAAATATGATTTGGAATCTGTAGTTAAAATTTGAAGTTGTGATCGGATGAAAATTGAAAGCACTAGCATATGGCCCGATTTGAAAAACATAGTTTTGAGAAAATTATACCATAATTCAAAGAATCTATGTAATTAAAATAAAGGTTTTGTCAGTCCATTCCACAGAATACACTTGTTTCATGACATTTTTATACTTCATATATCAAAGATACCATATCCATCCTTAAATTTAAAAACAAATAAGTTTCTGTGTTTCTATCTTTCTGTATGTCCAACAAAATTTAGTCCACTATAGACTCAGGCATTTTGACATTAGTTCTGAGTGTGGTTGACTGCAGGATATGTATTTATTTAAACATAGACTTTAAATGAAAACAAAATATTGAGTATGAACCAAAGTTATAAATGTTTAAGACATTTTAAATGACAACCTTCCTGTACCATGGTTGCTAAGGAGGAGTGTCGAGTCCGCTTAAACCACTGCAGACCTTCATTATAATTTACCTGGCCTCTCTTCGAGTATTAGAATTGATGGGTGTTTTCAGAAAACAAAAAACAGAGAAAGTCGTGTTATTTATATATGAATTAGTTTTGTTTAATAGAGGCATGGTTATTGAAATAATAAAATGAAAAGATAAATAAATGAAGAAGTTAACTCACCATTGGCAAGGCCCTTTTGAAAGAATGTGTGTTAGAAAGTAATGAAGGTTGTAAGGATTTTTGAGTTTTGAGGTAGGGGCAGG
>OX328125.1:35295390-35328893 GCA_946811695.1 Gonocerus acuteangulatus
TCTCTCTCTCTCTCTCTCTCTCTCTCTCTCTCTCTCTCTCTCTCTCTCTCTCTCTCTCTCTCTCTCTCTCCCCTCTCTCTCTCTCCCCCTCTCTCCCTCTCTCTCTCCTCTCTCCCCCCCCCTCTCTCTCTCTCTCTCTCTCTCTCTCTCTCTCTCTCTCTCTCTCTCTCTCCCTCCCTCTCTCTCTCTCTCCCTCTCTCTCTCTCTCTCTCTCTCTCTCTCTCTCTCCCTCTCTCTCTCCCTCTCTCTCTCTCTCTCTCTCTCTCTCTCTCTCTCTCTCTCTCTCTCTCTCCCTCTCTCTCTCTCTCTCTCTCCCTCCCTCTCTCCCTCTCCCCCTCTCTCCCTCCCTCTCTCTCCCCCTCCCTCCCTCCCTCCCTCCCTCTCCCTCTCTCTCTCTCTCTCTCTCTCTCTCTCTCTTTCTCTCTCTGAGGTCAAATTTATCTTTTATTGCTCAATGGAGAAATCATTGGTAGGATCAAAATATCCTGTATTTTATTTTACGGTGCATATAGGCCTTTGTCACCACCCTCTCCAACCCATCTCTTAATAAAGTCAACCTGCCATCAGCGGGCACCTCATGCCTCTGTGTGCATCTCACTCCAGAGAATACAATGCGCTGGCTGTTGGTACACAGGGAGACCAATAGTTTTTTCATAAAATCATTTTGGGATGTTACACTTCATGGTTATACCCTTAATAAGAGTTTCCATATTTTGTTTTTACAACCCAGATGATGATTTCAAGGGCTCTTCAAGTTTTCTTCTTATGTGTAAGACTTCAAAAGGTGTAATCTTATTAAAATTAATTTTGGCCTTTCCATCGACTAGTTCTAATGTTTGACAATTGCTCCAAAGTTACGTTACAAGCAAGCAGAAAAGAAGTGATTTAATGTACAGTTAGAGCCCGTTGAATTTTATTTCAGAATGCTCAAATGAATTGGTCCGAACCAATCGATAGCGAACGACCTGAGTACCTTCATTGGTCTTGATCCGATTTAGTCACACAGTTGGATGGTTATAAACATCTTTCCACGCAATTTAATAAACAAGGGAAGGTAAAAACTAAAATGTGAATTGGCAAAGTTGTTCTAAATTGTATTTCCTTTGATTTAAAAAAGTGCATTGAAATCGGTTAAGATTTAGAACCTGTAGACCGTTTTGAAACAATATGTGGGTTGGCGCCATTTTGCTTCGTCGGTCCGAAATCGGTCTAAAAACAAACAAGTTTGAATGGCCAAGAATCGGTGGCCGTTGGATTGGACCGGATTGAATCGGGTCGGGACCATTGTAGGCACCTCCATTGAGATGCATGTGTTTGTTTTTCTTCTGACAATCGGTGGCTATTGGATCGGATCAGAACGGGTCCAGTATAGGTGCAACCTAATCCAGCGTTGTCGGGACGGGCACAGTCGGATTACAGAAAACGCCAGTTTAGAGAATTCATTTAGAAGCGGTCACTTATGTATTTTAAAGACCTTATTATTTGAGGATATAATAATATGTACCGTTTTTGCCATGGGGATGCTGTCATCCCTGTATCGAGCTGTTCAAGAGCTCTTAAATTCTGCTCGATCGGCCACAGCTCCCTTCTTCCTTTTTGTGGCAATAACAAAAAAAAAAAAAAAAAAAAAAAAAAAAAACTTTCAAAAACTTACACTCAACTCGCGATGAATGTTCGAACTAAACTGGCTGAAATCCCAGCCGCAAGTGCCTTAATACAAACCTTTACTTTCTTTTAGTAGAAACACAAGTTCCTGCCTCTAAAAGGAACACAATATGCCTTCTTTGACTTCCATTCAATGAAATACCACCAAAGAAATGTTTGGCTAGGTAGGAAGGGAAGGTTTTCTAAGAACCCTTGAGCCGGTCTACCTTCGGGGAGTTCCGAGATCCGTCATCTCATTTTCGCGATCTATGGGTTCTGAAACGTGATATGTATCTCCTAGTCAGCACTTCCGGATTGTGTCATAAGGTCAACCTCATAAGCGGGTTTCCTTCCTATAGAGAAAGGGAAGTCACTCACTAAAATAATTGGAGTTCGACAATGGCTGACTCCTCTATCGCTGTGTTTTTCTGAAATGCCGTTCGTTGCAGGGATCAAATTAGATCCGCTCAAATGCATTATTAAACCATTTAGTCCTTTTATTTGTCGGGCTTAGAGACTTTGAGGTTGGATGTTAAGAAGAAGAGGACTGAGGAGTTGAGGCTGTGCATACCTGATGATTCTGGGGATGTAGATTGTAGGGAGAGAGAGAGAGAGAGTAGCAGAAGTAGAGTGAAGGGTGCAAACTCAGCCTCCAAGAAGAGCATTTGTATTCCGTGCTCCTTCTAGACCTTCCTAATGTCTAAACACATCAAATCATCCCTTCCCTCTCCCGCTGCTTGTTTTGAATGCTAAACTCTGGGATCTCGCCCTACCCACAATGCGTAATTCATTTGAATTCCTCTCTTTACCTCCTTCCTCCTTTTCCCCAACCCCTTTTATGATAATCCCCTCCTAGGGCGACGAAGCGTCTCTCACCGTAATATGGAGATTAGTGCCGAATGATCTGCTCGCAGCTAGGTTATAACTGATTTATAACTTTGACTGCCTCCTCGCCCCCCTGCCCCATCTAATCCCCATACCAGAAGCCATTAACTTGAATTAATCCGCCACCTAGTTACAAAACAGTCTCCTAATTAAAGTCTAATTGGTTATGGGCTCCCTTTGAAGAGGCTTAAGTGGAAAGTGGCTTCCTTTAACTCCTCCCAGTTCCATAGCCTAATCAAACTATCCCTTTATCTCATCCTAGAGCTAGTAATGAAATATCTCTCAACTTTTTAATGAACTGTTTTTTTTTTGTTTTGTTATTGTGAGTCGAATGTTAATGTGCGAATTCTCACTAAACAGGCCACTGGTCAAATCTTCATACCTTACAATATACAGGACAGTATAAGACATCAGTCATTTTACTTTTTAAGAAAAAATAGCTTCCTCGGCCGGTATACGAATCCAGAACATCCCGTTTTACGCCTGAGTCCTTTCCTAATTAAGCTACCGGGCTTTCTTCATATCATTATCATTAACCAAGAATTTTGGGACGGGTTATCTATAGGTTACCACCCTTTTCTAGCCGAGATAGGGCTGGTGCCTTTTCTTTTTTCCTAAAGAAAAGCCACCACCCCATAGTGGGAATCGAACCCACGACCTTTGACACGGAGTGTTAAGTGCTCACGCCTTAACAGTCACGGCCACCGGGCCTCCCATATCTAAGACGGCTTCAAGAAGCAATGTTGTGCCATTCGCTCTTACCGCCCGTCATATCGGCTTTACCTCCAATCACAGCCGCACTATTGTGCAGTTAAAATTGTAGTGTACTGTAGCCTGTTCAGATAGACGGTAAAGTTCAATTCCGCATGCGCGAAATTTTTTAGACGGTCCCATCATTTGCAAACTCATTTCAAGGAACAACACGACACGTGAAACTTTATATTACCTGATTAGGTTTCTTTTAAGACAAGGGAAGGCTTTGAGAGGTCAGACAAGGAAAGTCTAATAAGTATCAATACTTAGCCAAAGCTAAGACTAAAAACGTTTTAAACCTTCTAGTGACAAGGTTTTTCTATTTGGACCATCTATTTGAACAGGCTATAGCTTAAATTATTTTTAGCCTTAGCTTTGGTTAAGCATTGATAAATTTAAACACTATCTCTCTTGCCCCACCTCTCAAAGCTTTCCCTTGTTCTAAACGAGACATAATCAGTTTTTATTGAGTTTAAAGTAGCATGATGTTCATTGTAATGGAAATCCAAATGGCGGAACCGTCGGGGATATATTTCACTCAGAATTTCGAGCACGTGGGATTAATTTAATTTAATTTAAATTTTAACGTCCATTATTATTAACTACGAGCATGTGGGATTAAAACTATTCCATCTAAGAACTAAACTGGCTATAGAATAAGTAATTTCTTACGTTTAATTTTTTTTTTTTTTTTTTATTACGGCGCATCGAGAGATCGTGGCCATTAGCGCCGACGTCCGAGGTGCAGCCAGGAATTGTCTCAGCGAGCCCTGAGATGAGAACATCTCTGGCGCCGGTGGGGATCGAACCCACCATCTCCCGCTTATGAATCTAGCGCGCTAGCCATTAGACCACGGGAGACCCCTCTTACGTTTAATTCTTGACACATTAAACACTTAATACGCATCATTATGTCAAGGTATGGCATTATATGACAAAACGCCGCCTAATTCGTTTTTCGCTAATCTCAACAGGGTTCGTTCATACATGGGGAATCGAAACCACTTTCAAGGTGGTATACTATTTATTATTTTCGAGGAAAGTGCGAAAAACTAGAATTGTTAAGGTTGTTCCAAAATATTTCAACACTTTTGGCATTCAAACAAAGTTGAATATTACGTAGTTACGTTTGGCCAAGAGGTGGTGTTAAAAAAGTAACTTTTATCTACTGACTTGTACATTTTTGGACTCTAGACAAGCTACCGTAACATGACTCACGCAGTTCCTGTGAGTGGAACTTTTAGCGCGGTTCCTCCCTCCCCCATAGGGAGGAACCCCGCTTATAAGGTTGATACAATGAAACAATCCGAAAGTGCCGACTAGAAAATTTCGCGTTTCAGAACCCCTAGAGACCGAAAATAACGGTGTTTCAAATTTGTATATATATATATATATATATATATATATATATATATATATATTATTTTTTTTTTTTTTATTTTTTTTTTTTTTATCCTAGGAGGCATAGGGTCATTAAAGCAGTCTTCCTTTATTACACCACTTTATTTATTGGGCCCGACATGTTTCGTGCATCTTTTCTTCGCACCTCTTCAGGGGCACTTCTACAACAAAATATAATTTTTTGAACATCCACACAAACCTTTTTTCTACTATATTAAAACTATCAATACGATCTTTGAACTGTTCCACAAAAGGCATTAAAACATTATCATGCTCATTAAATGTTACTCCTACCCTAAATATTGCAATAATTATAGCTAAATTACATATTTTTTATAAAAGGTGTTGAGTCCTACCTTGCAAGGAAGTGCCGACTAGAAAATTTCGCGTTTCAGAACCCCTAGAGACCGAAAATAACGGTGGTTCAAATTTGTATATATATAAATATATATATTTATATGTATATATATATATATATATATATATATATATATATATATATATATATATATATATATATTTATATTTGTCTGTTCGCTCATTTCTGGCTTCCCTAATGGTCCGATTGTGATGAAATTTGGTACAAAAATCCGTCGTCCAATTTGAAAGGTCAAGTTCGTTAACCAGCAAAATCCGCCTACCGGAAGATGGCGTTTGGGGCGAAATTCGCGCAAAAAAAATCGTAACGCTTACGTTTTTGAGTTCATAAGCTTCTAAGTACTCGTTTTATATTATTCCTGGGCTAGGAAAACGAATGAAACCATTTTCAAGGCGATAGCTTTAACCGTTTTCGAGAAAAATGGAAAAATATTTTTTGAATACCGTTTTTGGTTTGGGTACTTAGAATCATGGGATTCAGTTGAAACATTTTCTGCATGTTCTACTTTCATCAAAACTAATATGTTGAAATTTTGGTTACGTTTGGAGTTAAGGAAGGGTTAGAATAAAATATTTTATTAACAGACATAAAAAGTTTTAGTAACTTTGTTTACTTTCCTTAATATCTCGAAAAAGGTTGAGATTCTTGGTAAACGGAAGAATACCATTAGAAAGCTTATTAAATGCTCTAAAAAAAAGGTTCTAATGGGAGTTTTGATTAGGCGATGTCAATCGGAGAAATAAGAGCTTAAAACTTTAAAGTAATTGATTTCGCTTATTCGAACTGTTCTTTTTGTCTGTTTTTATTCCTTGTTATTTTTTAATTGCTTATTGTTGGATAATGTATTTGAAAATAAAACAGGTTAAGAAAAATAAGAAAAACAATTTAATGTTAGAGATATGGATTTCCAAGATATATAGGTTTTCAACTGCCTAGCGTCCTTCCTAGGGAGGGTTCTTTGTCTTTGATTTTGGTACTTAGAATTATGGGATACAGTTGAAACATTTTCTGCATGTTCGAGTTTCATCAACACTAATATGTTGAAATTTTTGTTACGTTTAGAGTAAAGGAAGGGTTAGAATAAAATATTTTATTAACAGACAAAAAAAGTTTTGGTAACTTTGTATAATTTCGTTAGTATCTCGAAAACCGTTGACAATCATATGAAGCGGAAGATTACCATTCGGAAGCTTACTAAATGCTCTACAAAAAAGGTTCTGAAGAAAGTTTTATTTAGGCGATGTCAATCGGAGAAAAAAGTGCTTAAAGCTTTAAATTAATTGATTTCGTTTATTCCAATGGTTCTTTTTGTCTGTTTTATTTCTTGTTATTTTTTAATTGCTTATAGTTGGATAATGTATTTGACAATAAAACTGGTTAAGTAAAATAACAAAAACAATTTATTGTTAGAAATATAGATTTCCAAGATTCCAAGACCTTGTCACTAGCGGGTCCGTTTCTAGTGTAGCCGACCCTTCCAGGTAAGGAAGGGTCGGCTACCGCCGACTACTACGCGTACTTTACTACTCACAGAAATGGCGTTAGTGACCTTAAGGGTTGACACGCCATTATAATAATTAATTTAAAAAAAAAAAGACTGGTGGAACCAAAATAATAACTGCTTCTATTTTAATCTTTCCAAATTAGACTAGGGATATGAACGGAACCGCGCTAAGATGATGCAGTCCTGCGAGACGGACTTTTATTTTTCTACTGAACCCCGGTAGAGAGATACTGAAGTTCGACGTGGCTGTTTTTATGATTTTTCCAAGTTCGAGTTCTTAGAAGCCAATCGGTATCACGTTTAACGGATACTTCCAAGAATGAATTCTGGAATAAATAACATTTTTCTTTCTCATTTTGTTCTTGAAATATAGGATCGTTGTGAGAGGTAAAAGTTTTTTCTCTTTATAAAAAATCGTATGCACGAGTTGTTTATTTAAACAACTGTCGTTCGTAAAAATGTTTTAAACAGAATTTTAATAAATAAAGATGAAAACAAAATTGTAGGAAAAATTTAATTTATTCTTGCGCGGTAGTTCTTGGAATTAGACTAGTCTAATTTATAAAAGCTCTTTACATTCTTTCATTATAAAGAGCTTTTATAATGGAAGATTATTATCAATGTATATACTAATTTTATCTTTTTTAAACCAATATTTAGTTGTCTACAAATTACATTTTATTTCTGGCTATATTTTTTAGCACTTTCCTCCGAAGGAAAGTGGCTATTGAGGTTGCACTCATGACGGAATTTTTGAAAAATTTCTTCGAATCTTTATCGATCCTACCTAGTAGACGCCGAAAATGACCCCAGTTAAAATTTATATATATATATATATATATATATATATATATATATATATATAGAGAGAGAGAGAGAGAGAGAGAGAGAGGTATATATGAGTCCGTTAACACGATACCGACCAGAGTTTTTAGCGCGGTTCCTCCCTTCCCCATAGGGAAGAACCCCGCTTATAAGGTTGATACAATGAAACAATCCGGAAGTGCCGACTAGAAAATTTCGCGTTTCAGAACCCCTAGAGACAGAAAATAACGGTGGTTCAAATTTGTATATATATAAATATATATATTTATATGTGTATATATATATATATATATATATATATATATATGTATATATATATATATATATATATATGTATATATATATATATATATATATATATATATTTATTTGTCTGTTCGCTCTGTAGCTCCCAGACGAATGGTCCGATTTTGATGAAATTTGTTACAAAAATCTTTAGTCTAATTTGAAAGGTCAAGTTCGTTAACCAGCAAAATCCGCCTACTGGAAGATGGCGTTTGGGGCGAAATTCGAGCAAAAAAATCGTAACGCTTACGTTTTTGAGTTCATAAGCTTCTAAGTACTCGTTTTATATGCTTCCTGAGCTAGGAAAACGAATGAAACCATTTTCAAGGCGATAGCTTTAACCGTTTTCGAGAAAATGGGAAAACTAGTTTTTGAATACCGTTTTTGGTTTGGGTACTCAGAATCATGGGATTCAGTTGAAACATTTTCTGCATGTTCTACTTTCATGAAAACTAATATGTTGAAATTTTGATTACGTTTGGAGTTAAGGAAGGGTTAGAATAAAATATTTTATTAACAGACATAAAAAGTTTTAGTAACTTTCTTTACTTTCCTTCATATCTCGAAAAAAATTGAGAATCTTGGTAAACGGAAGAATACCATTAGAAAGCTTATTAAATGCTCTAAAAAATAGGTTCTAATGAAAGTTTTGATTAGGCGATGTGAATCGGAGAAATAAGAGCTTAAAACTTTGAAGTAATTGATTTCGCTTAATCGAACTGTTCTTTTTGTGTGTTTTTTATTCCTTGTTATTTTTTAATTGCTTATAGTTGGATAATGTATTTAAGGTTATGAAAAATAAGAAAAACAATTTAATGTTAGAGATATGGATTTCCAAGATATATAGGTTTTCAACTGCCTAGCGTCCTTCCTAGGGAGGGTTGTTTGTCTTTGATTTTGGTACTTAGAAATATGGGATGCAGTTGAAACATTTTCTGCATGTTCGAATTTCATCAACAGTAATATGTTGAAATTTTTGTTACGTTTAGAGTAAAGGAAGGGTTAGAATAAAATATTTTATTAACAGACCAAAAAAGTTGTAATATAACTGGCGAATAAGGCAGAAGGTCAATGAAATATCGTCACACACTTTTATTTATCTTCCCTACATGTTTCGCACCCTTTTTGGTGCCTCTTCAGGGGAACACACTTAAACAATAAATTCAGCCTCAACCTGAGGAATGGAACCTTCCACTAGCAGGGCCTCGTCTAGACTGGTCATTGACTGAACGAATCCAATATGGTGTCAAATAGTCAGCTGATCGATAATCGATCTGTCATAAATTTAAAATTGATTTTAATTTCCAGATGAAATATAGTCCTATAATACCATTTTCTTATTTTTTATCAAATAAATTAATGAAAATATTATTAAGATGGTGTATTTCCGTTTTTTTATTTATCATTTTTTTCCTGTTTTTAATGATGTTTATGTTTTCTTTAATCTTTCTCTTCATTCTATTTCTTTCTTTCCCTAATATTCTGATGTTTTCAAAATCAAATTCGTGACCATATTTTATAGCATGATAAGCCAACGCCGTTTTGTTTTCTCCATCCAATGGAGAATACCATATTTTGTTATTTTTTAATTGCTTATAGTTGGATAATGTATTTGACAATAAAACAGATTAAGTAAAGTAAGAAGATCAATGTATTGTTAAAAATGTAGCGTTCAAAGAGAGAGATCCCCAGGCTTTCCAAATGCCTCTGAGCGGAGGCCGTTCTGGTCAACTTATTTGGTTTTGGTACTTGAAATCATGGAATTCAGTTGAAACATTTTTTGCATGTTCGAATTTCATCAAAACTAATATGTTAAACTTTTGGTTACGTTTGGAGTTAAGGAAGGGTTAGAATAAAATATTTTATTAACAGACATGAAAAGTTTTGGGAACTTCGTATACTTTCCCTTATTATTTTTTTTTTACGTCCTGGGTATCTAATAAGGAAGAAGTGTTGTAAAAATGAACTAAATCGGTCTATCGGAAGGGGGGCGGGGATTTACTTTGTACTAAGTTTGAATTTAATTGAAACAGGTGTTATTTATGTTTTTATTTTATTTATCTATATAGGTTATTTTAAGCAAATTATTCGGGAATGCACTCGACACTATCCAATTCTGAGTAAAGTGCTTAGTTATGCAGCTTCTTCGTGACAGTCTTTTTAATATGTTCTGTAGGAGAAGTCATTAAAAAATTGGTATTGTAGCCTTGAAGTATATTCGATAGAGATATAATACCGTAGTTACGGCTAAAAGCTGGTGGAATGTGTAAATGAGTGGTAATCCAGTGGAGAAGGGAGAAGCTCTCCTCAGGGTTAAGTAATTGGAGGAGCTAATGTTTCACTTAGGTCTTGATTAATGATCCCTGGGGGGCTTGTTTGGGGGGAAAGGGCGGTCAAAGTTTAGGGGGCCGTGTAATTGGGCTTGTAAACTTCTCTCTCTCTCTCTCTCTCTCTCTCTCTCTCTCTCTCTCTCTCTCTCTCTCTCTCTCTCTCTCTCTCTCTCTTCCTTCTCTTTTTCTCTCTTTCTTTCTTCTTTCTTCTTCTCATTTTTCCTCAATCTCTCCTTCCTCTCCCTCTCTTCTTCCCCCTCTCTCCTTCCTCTCTCTCTCTCTCTCTCTCTCTTCCTTACCCTCTTTCTTCTTCCTCCTTTCCTTTTTCTCTCATTCTTTCTTCTTCCTCCCTCTTTATTCTTCTTATTTTTCCTTAATTTCTCTTTCTTCCTCTCATCCACCCCTCCCCCTCCCCTTCTTCTCCCTCTTTTCTTCCTCTCTGTTTCTATATCTCTATGTCTTCCCTTTCTCCTTCCCCTCTCTTATTCTTCTTCTCCCTCTCATTCTTCTCCATATCTCCTTCTTTCCCCCTCTCGTTATTCTCTCTCTCTCTCTCTCTCCCCCCCCCTCTTTCTTCTTCCTCCTTTCCTTTTTCCTTCCCCTCCACCCTCTCCCCTCCCAGAAGCTGAACCTCTCCCTTCTTCCCCCTCAGCCTCCCTCTCCTTCCCCACTCAGTCTTCTTTTCTTCCCTCTACCTCTCGCTCCCTACCCTTGTAGACCAGACTGATCTAATTATTTTTAAACTAATTATAAAAGCTATACGAATTTGTACTCTGTATGTTAGTTTTTATTTTAACTTGATAATTTAATTGTTTTATCTTGTTATTTTTCAGTGTTATTCTCTTTAATTGTGCTTGTTGAAAATTGTATTCCAGCTTTAATTTGTGATATCTAATAAACTAAATATATTTATTTTCTATTTTATAAACTTTTTTGTCTCTTTATTTAGGATAGAGAAGAAAAACGGCGAGTGGAAGGTGAGAGATTAAAACTGATGGGAGAATTGTGGCTGAAAAGTGAAGTGTCTCAGCTCGAAAACAAGGCGAAGAAAGTGAATCTCCCTCCGTACATCGTCCCTGATGTAGACGTATTCCTTAACCACCATTCTCTCCTCAAGCAGCTTGTTCTCAGCAAGAAGTTCATTGTCCTCATCCCTTTTATAGGTATGGATAAATATATTCAGAACGATATTTATATTATAAATATAAGATGATTTTTTTTTTTTTCTTTTTTTTTTTTCTTTTTTTTAATTTAAAACCTCTATGGTCATTTGCGCTGGGCTATCTAATTGTTGTCACCCTTTCTAAACAGCTATGGTGAAGTAGGCCCCTTTTATCTGATACAATTGTTGTTAAAAGAGTTAATCCGCTTTATTCTTGGTTCATTCCAATATCTTCTGGTATGCTACCACCTTTCTACTGCAAGACACTTTAATTTTTATTATTTTAAATTCTGGCTAAAATGTGTTTTGAGAATCAAAATTAAAAGAAACAAAAAATTTGAACATTCAGTCTAAACTGAAATTGATTCCATGGTTTTAAAAGTTCTTGTAAACTCCGCAAAAGGAATTTCACACTCAACTCAACACTGACAAGATTATGATAATACCTTGGGTGGGCACATAAATACCTACCAATGATAAAAATCGATTTGAATTTTCAATCGAGTAGAAAGTATGACCTCAATGGTTGACTCGCCTTAAGCCCAAGAAAAAAAAAGAAAAGAAAAGTAACGCGCAAGGCACTGCCTTGTATGTGTGTATCTATGTATATTTATAATCTCTAAACAATAATTATCAATCAAAGGAATGGCGTTAATGACCTTAAAGGGTTGACATGCCATTAAAAAGCCAAAAAAAAAAAAAAAAAAAAAAAAAAAAAAAAAAGGCACTGCCTGAGTTTTGAGCCATGTAGAAAAATATGCTATAACATTTTTCTAACTTAAAATATGAATACTTTCAAGATAAAATGTTCAATAATTTCATCAGTGTTTCTTTTTTTTTTATTTAAATTTAGTTGAAGAATACACTCATTATTAGGAATTATAATAAAACTACTATGCTAATAGGGTCTCCCGGTGGTATAGTGGCTAGTGCCTTAGATTCATATGCGGGAGATGTTGGGTTCGATTCCCACCTGCGGCAGGAATCTTCTCATCTCACAGCTCGTTGGGAAAATTCCTCGATGCAGCCTGGAAGTTGGTGCTAATGTCCTTGATGTCGATGCGCCATAAAAAAAAAAAAAAAAAAATACTATGCTAATGGCCCAGATGCAGATGTGTCATATAAAAACAAAAAAAAAAAAATACAAACAAGATTATGTCTTTATATTCTTGTTAGCACCAAATAATTTTAACATGGATGGTTTAGCAAAAAGAATATAGCTTATTTGTATCCCGACTCAAATATTTGACCTTCAATACTTCAATTTTTTATTTCCCTGATTAATTTAAAGTGTCAAGATTTCTCAGACATCTCATATGCATATGCCATTTTCAAATATAGTCCATGAAGAAATTGTTTACAATTTAATTTATTAATAACTTTTACAATTTTTTAAAAATAGTATAAATCTCGTGCACGTTAACGGGGACTCACCTTCAGCATGAAACAAAAATTGAGCTTTATTGATCAACTATGTTTAAACATTACTGAGTTCAATTTTCTGTTTTCAGTTGTTTCTGGCTTGGATGAATACAAAGGGACTTCTCAGCGGGTTAGAGACACCATCCGTTGGCTTGAAAACCATCTCCGATCTGGTCATAGAAGCCTCAGAGTTCAAAGACCCAATGAAGCTTTATCTGTTCCATTTATCAAGTATCCAAAGAAGAAAGACAAAGAAGCTTGGTATGATTTTTTTTCTCTCTCTTTAATTTGTAATTTAACTTATTAATTTTAGTTCACTATAAATTACTAGCTATTAGATTATTTGTACTAGTATTTCTTGTAAAAATTAAATAATCATGAAAATTGTCCAACCATAAATATAATCAACTTCAAGACAGACATTATGTTTTCATACTATACTTTTGCTTCTTATAGTATAAAGACTTATTTTTTTATATTGTTTTAGGTTATTTCTGCAAGTTGTGGAGTGTTGTAATTATGTTTGCAGCCAAAGTACTGGTGAAAAAAACCCTGAGTTGGTAACTCTCCTTACTGGTTCGAAAACCTACCTAAATGGTCAAAGCGGGTTTAGCCATATTGGAGTGGCCAAATCTGCAGGTAAAATTAGAATATGTTACACTAGTTTTTTTTATCTTGAATTAACATTGTATTTTATTAGTTTTTAATAACAACTTTTTATCCCCTCGATAACCACTTGAATTATTATTTGGGTCATAGATTCCATATAAGTATTTAGTAGTATTAGTATGAGCTTTATTATTATCATGGGGTGTGTTCTCCTCAGTTTCCTGGGGTAAATTCTTTCAGGGGTAATGCCAACCGGAAGAATTGTTGTTTTTTTTTAATATTTCTTTGTTTATCATGGGCGTTCGTTCAAGAATTTTCAAACTATTCTCGCAGTATCGAGCAGTACCACTTGTTGGGCATCTTTAATCAATTCCTCTAAGACTTTTAAGTAATTTGTAGCTGTAACCGCGGTGTTTGGGATAAGTCCATTAGTTGATATAATATAAAACTTGATATAATTTCGAACTTGGAATATAATAATATCTGTTATTCTTGCGGAATCTAACTTTTCTATCAGCTAAATCTTTCAGCTCTATGGCCAAGTCCTGGTATTTTCGTAGCTTCTCGGCATAAGATTTCCAAATATTCTCATTACTCGGGACAGCGATATCAATAATTTCAGCTCTCTTATTCCCTTTTTCAATGATTATAATATCCGGTTTATTGTGATGGACAGTTCGGCCCGTTAACATCGCTTCGTCCCAATACATTATTATTATTTTTGTCTTTTATTAATGCTAAATTATACTATTCAAAATTCCAAATGAATAACGTTCTAATTTACATTTTTGTGATATCGTAGCTTTTCCATATCACAAAAATGTATGTTGAACAAAGTTCAACATAATTTCCATTGAATGTTTCTTTTGTAAATTAATCTAGAAACCTCTGCCATTTTTTTTTTTTTTTTTTTTTTTTTTTTTACATTAAATAAGGGGCTCAGTAGCTGTAAGTGTTTAGGATAACTCTATGCCTGGTGTCCTGGGTTCAATTCCCTCTGGGGTGGTTCAACTTTCTATATTTAGGCTGTGGGACTAGGATTTTAAGTAGTTTTTTAGGTCGAGCGGTTTCAATAATGAGTATAAACTATTCTAAGTGATTGCTTGACTTTATGCTTAAATAATAGAAAAAAATGTTGATATACTGAGTTACCTTATAATATCACTGTAAAAAATATATGTGAATGTGGCTCATTTATTATCTAATAAAGATCTGTAATATCTTTCACATCCTTTTTACATTTCCAAAGGGCTTTTGCCAGATCCAAAGACTGAATGATTTTTAGAAATAATAGAGGATAAAAGTCTTATTACATGCAATTTTACATTATAAGCTCTAAATCAAATGAGATTATTTTCAATTAGTTTTATCCAATTGGATTCAAGTTCATCACATTTTTATGTTTCAGGGATAAATGTTGAACATATTGAGAGCTTCTACAGCAAGTGGAAAAGCTGCATTAAGAGCCACGGTTGATGACAAGCCCTGAAGGCCTAGTGTAGGCTGTTGGTCCAGATCATGAGAGACGTAGAGATGGAAAGAGAGAGTGAGGGAAGAGACATGGTCCCGAACATCTCTCGGGATCCCGCCCTCGCACTATGCCCAGAAGCACTGGCGGCTCGCCCGGGGCACCTGCTCCATGCTTGGCTAGTTAATATCTCGTTTATCGTTAGACTCTCCTAACACAAATTTTACCCAGTTTAACTATCCAAGGTGTTACAACTAAAAAAAAAATATATATATTTAAAAATACGCATAAATCTTGTATCTTGTAAGAGTTTTAAGGTTATACGCCTAGAGTTTAATGGTGTAATTATGATGCATTTTCTTTTCTTTATCTAATGATTAATGTTTCTCTCACTCTTTTATTAGATTAGGGTTAGGAACACTTTTCTTTTTTCTTTTATTTTTTTCTTGTAATTATTCTGACCCACTTAAGAGAAGTACTGCTAAATAATTGAATACATTTTAGCCATATTTAAATTGTGTTCTTTATTAATTTGCAATAAAAATAACGTTACTTTAGAATATTGCCTTTCCAAAATTACATTTGGTTAATAATGCCTTCAAATTTAGCAAAAATTACTTAATATTATTAATCAAATATCTTAAAAGTAGAAATCATTGTAACATTGGTTACATATTCTCTTAATTTCATTGTCATCATTTAGATTGTAAATATATATATCTACTATAAGTTTCATTAAGCTATATTTCAAAATTCACTTATCTTGTAATTCTTTCGGTAAGAAAAAACAAAAAAAAAATTCCATCAGTTGAATGTAATTTTTTGTATGAATTTCACTAAATATAGTATTTCCAAAATCACGCCTGTACTAGTGATAATTATTATTTATTTTTTCCCAGTAGTCAGTTTTGTTTCAAGTAGGAGCTTTTACCTACAACTACTTCCATTTTTCCTATAAACAAACGTTTCATTTACTTCCAACATCAAAAGACTATTTACAACTATATTTAATAATTTTATTTCCCTTGGTTTATATATTTGTTTTATTTTTATTTGTTCAGTTTTTATCTATAATATAAATTTTGTGGAAATGTGTGTATTTTTTTGCTTTCTTCCATTTCTTTTATATTTTATGTTTTAATTACTTTCAATATATTTATTTTATTTATCTTCAAGATAAAAGCTTAAAGGGGGATATTTAAACTAGCGTTTAGGAATTATATTATTCTTTACTCAGGTCTCTTCAATCCATTTCCTACACTTCAGCAAAATTAAATACTGCAATAATACTTAAAATGAGTTGACACCATAAAGCAGACTTTTTCCGAATCTGGTACTAAAGTCGCTATTGCTTCTGCGTAAACTCAAAGACAGAGAATGACAACAATTTTTTAAATGAAGCATACCGCTTATTAGTTAGGGCACTGAAGAGAGGTTGTTTGCTCGAAAAGTGGTTTAATAATAATAATGTTCTTTTGCGACAAAAAACAAATCCTTCTTTGTAGGCATCATTACATAGTCAATTAATTAATTTGTTTTATTCTTAAATATTAATTTTCTCCAAACAAGAAAACATTCAGAATAATAAATGTTCATTACTTGTACATTTTCATAGTTTAATAGTGCCTAGAGGGCCCGTGCGAGTATGGAAATAAATAGGCCAAGAAACATATACTGTGTAACATAATAGATATTAAAATGTATCGTAACCTCTTGTGAAGATGGCAGTACCTATTAATAAGTTTTATGGAAACCCACTTTCATAATTAAAAACTGTTTTCTTGGGGTGTCATTTTTTATTACGTTATTAAAGTCAACTTTAGGAATTCCAATTGTTTCAATGACTTCCCAGCAACGCAGAGGATGCAGCTAGCTAAATAAAAATATGTTTAACTAAATCACCTAACTTTGTAGTTATTTCGTAAATAATGTCCAGAGATTAAAGAAAACAAGAAATAAATACTTGGCATTAAAGGACCTGTGTAAATACTCACTTCATTCACACAATTTCCTAAGCTATGAACAGCCTGGCTTACAAAACATTCCAAAATATTTCTGGATGTTAACCGCTTTTTGACCAAATATATACTAATAATTCTGCCAAAAATGCCTGATTTTTTATATACCATTTTTCTTGTTCTTTTATTAGTGCCAACATCCATGGTGCAGTGGGGAATTTTCTCAACGAGCCGTGAGATGAGAAAATTCCTGCTGCAGGCGGGACTCAAACCCCCATCTCCCGCATGAGAATCCAAGGCATTAGCCACTAGACTACAGGGAGACCCCTACAATTTTTATTATCTACAAGATAGATGTAGCTTTGCAAGGTGCAAACATTTTTGAGGAAAAAAAAAACAAGATATTTATTATTTATTTATTTATTGTTCACTACAATATCCGACTTACTTCTCGCACAAAAAGAAAAAAAAACAACAAAAAACCTAACAATCTAGGCAAAAGTAATAAAGAAATGTGTGTCTAGCTCATAATTAGTAACAAGAGCTAAATTAGAAATATTACGAGCAATGGGATTAGGATTAGGATAAGGAGTTAGTGGCGATTAACATTTTATCATGTTTTTACGCCAGCACCTACATTGTTTTATACGACTAGCATATCCATTCTCTTAGGTGGTATTATTTCATACAGATTAAAAAGGACATTTTTAAGGGAAGACCTGTACAATAATAATAATATTAGTGGGGAGGATTAACAGAGAGCTACCTTCCATTTTTTCCCCCCACCTTTTCTTCTTTTATTTATTGATTTTTTCCTTCTTTTTTTTTACGAGCAATGGTGTCGAATATCCGTAAAATTGTCAACACTCTAGTTATAGGCAATCCACACCCGAGATACCTGTGGTACAGAGATACCTGTGGTTGAGATTATGTCGTTCTGTAAGGCAGAACAACATTTTTTTTTTGCGAAAAAAAAAGAAGATATAATGGTACATGACATTACCTCAGTTTACTCGGTCTTCAATGGCATATGAAAGGTAAGTAACTGTATATTACAGATACTAAGGCCTCATGTTTATTGGAGATCAAATAGTTAATTAAAAATCATTAAGTCTTATGGAATTTGGAGTTACTTAGATCTCTTAAATAACCAAAATTAGAATAATAAGTACTGTGAGGTCCTTTTATTTAAACTCCCATCTCTGCAAGTTCTCTGTAGAGATCTTCAAATGTTACACTCAGAGTTAAATCAATTATTTATTTATTTTAATTTTAACATCCATTTATTATTAACTACGAATTTTAGGACGGGTTATCTATAGGTTACCACCCTTTTCTAGCCAGGATAATAGGGGTGATGCCTTTTCTTTTTTCGAAATTAAATCAATTAAAAACCTTATTAAATTCAAGCTCCAGAAGAATTTATCTGTATATATTTTAGCATGTTTGATTCAAATATACATGTTCTTTTTGTTTCCACATCATTACTCACATTTATTTTTTCCACAAGTCTAATGACATCATTCCTGAATATTTTAGGCCTCAATTCTAGTGACAAAGGGATTATGTAAAAGAGATTTCCTATTTTTAAAAATAGTTTCATGAGATTCATTTCTTTTTCTCACTGCATAGCTGGGAGCTGCAACATTTTGTGAAGCTCCGTAAAAATTTAATATGTTAAGGAACAATTTTTCAGCCTTTTTGCGTCTTCATACAGTTCACCTTTTTAGCACATAATTAAAATAGCTGGTATAACTCGTAGAATTATGGTGCATTATTTCAGTTCTGTCACTTCTAAATATTGAGATTACTCGTCTTATTATCTTGACAACAACTTAGTTCAGATATTAGATCTGCTATTTTTATAACAGTTAAACATTTATTTAAATTTTAACGTACATTATTATTAACTAAGAATTTTAAGATGGGTTATCTATAGGTTACCACCCTTAGCCACCACCCCTAGTGGGAATCAAACACACGACCCTTGGCACCCAGTGTTAAGAGCTCACACCTTTACACTCATGGCCACTGGGTCTCCATTAGTTAAACATGAATCTTTCATAAGTGCAAATAAAAAATGGCCATCAAAATTTACTTCAGAAATGTATTTTTTCTATCTTCCTGGAGCGCCACAGGTTTGTACTGGCACTAGTGGAGTTAACTTATACTGCTGTTCTACAACTATGACCCTCGATAAGAAAATGAGAAGATCGCTAGGTGGGCCTTCTGTTATACTCCAACTTAAGCTGGGATTATCTTTGCTACAACTATCGTAAGATTTGTGGTAAGATATCGCGCATTATCATAAGGCGTCCTTCACACTGGAGCGATATACGATACACGATATATCGTAAGCGATAAGCGACACGCGCAGACAAAATAGTTAAATGTAATGGGAGGCGATAACAAAGGTTCACAGCGGCGCGATTGCACAACATATCGCAAGCGACATATCTCTCGAAGTGCCGCTTGTCGGTCTCTCCAGGGATTAGTTTCGTGCGATATTCCGAGCTGCGAACATGTCAGGAAGGAGAGAAAGCAGTTCTGTGATTTCTTTCATTAATTTAGCAAAAGCTCGTGAGTGCTTAGAAGTTTTTCAACCGGAGAAATAGCCTTCTTGAAGTGTGTATCTTTTCTTTCATGGGTTCATGACACTAAACTTTTCAAAAAATGAAATTTTTCAGGATTCATTTGATAAAACTCCCTGAATTTTGCTTCATGTTTTCATGAGAAAGGTCTCTAAGAACAACAGCCTAGCTATACTGCTCGTTGCTAAGGTTGTAGGGATGCAGCCAGTATTTCCTTCTCATCCTGCGCCTGAACCAGTAAGCCACTAGAACGTCTTCCTCACTTCAGCTAATATTTACGACTGAAGTAGTGAGAATTGTGTGCTCGCCATATTTTTATCCCACAGATTGCGCCGATTTATCGCCCGCTGTCATGGGGGTTTATAGAAAATAATTTCGGGGGGGGGGGGGGGCTGAGACTATTTCCGGGGTATGAAATACTAATAATTTAGAACTTGGAATAGTTTAGTTTTAGTAACCAACTAAATTATCTTATTTAATTTATTTTTAAGGGTTTATGACACATTTTTACCGATCAACTCAAAATTTCAGAGGGGGGGGGGGCTGGAGCACCCTCAGCCCCTCCCTTATGCCCATGACCGCTGGCTGAACCTTCCTAGCACTAAATCGTCGCACCATATCGCTTAACAGATATCGTGTATTGTACATCGCTCCAGTGTGAACGACGTCTAACGACTACGGAAAACAAGTACTGTGTTTATAGTGCGATCAAATCGGTCAATGTATTTATCATTGCGGTGTCACAAACATTTTGATGTATATAAGAAAACGCGACGATTTAACTACTGGATGCGTTTTCTCTCAATACATGGGTTAGAGTAAGGCAATTTTAACAGTCGCGCTGTATTTCTATCGGTGGTTCCATCTGTTTTTTATGTAATTGTCGTGTTGAAATTGTTCAGCTTATTTGTTTTGTTTTTTTCACTTATCTGGGAACAATGGGGGAAAACCATCGTCCGAAATGGGACGTTTAATTGGCAAAATTGAAGTCAAGAAATTACTGTGGGATCACCGCTCCCGAGATTTTAAAATCAAAGAATTAAAAGAGAACCTGTCTATTGTAGCCTGCTTACTTTTCAATCCCAACTTCAACAAGCTGGATGTCGCAGGAAAATTTTGTAAGTAGTTTCTTCTTGTAAGCTGTGACATCTCTGAGCATTCTATGCATATCGGTACCAAGTGTACAGAATTGGTACTAAAAACTCCGAATAAGGCTTACCTGTTACTTACGACTGCTAGAATCTCAGTTAAATTGCAATTAAATGTAAATGTAAATATAGGGTCTCCCGTGGTCTAGTGGCTAGCGCGCTGGATTCATAAGCGGGAGATGGTGGGTTCGATCCCCACCGGCGCCAGAAATTTTCTCATCTCAGGGCTCGCTGAGAAAATTCCTGGTTGCACCCTGGATGTCGGCGCTAATAGCCACGATTTGTTGATGCGCCGTAAAAAAAAAAAAAAAAAAAAAAAAAAAATGTAAATATAAATTTACCAGAGTGAGTATGTTTGCTATCTTCAACCACAGCCCGTTCAGTTAAATGGAATAGTAAGTTCTAATCCTACATCCACGAAATTCTAAGGGAAATATTCCCAATTCAATCAATACTTAGCCAAAACTAAAAACAATTAAAGCTAAAGCCTGTTCAAATAGATGGTATAGTTTGAGAGAAAAGGGCGACCCTAAACAATTAAAGCTAAAGCCTGTTCAAATAGATGGTATAGTTTGAGAGAAAAGGGCGACCCTAAACAATTAAAGCTAAAGCCTGTTCAAATAGATGGTATAGTTTGAGAGAAAAGGGCGCCCCTAAACCGTATTTTGGGGTGAGTTCGGACAGGTAGTACGAGTTCGGACAATAGTGCATGGCGCAGGAAATCACGTGACCTGGAGCAAACTTTTTCATTAGGGTCATAATTGGCATGACAAATACTATCGATATTGTATGTTTCCCATGTAGGTAAGGCGAAATCGCCCTGAGAACACTGAAGTGAGTAACGAATATTTTAATGTGAGTTGTAATTTCCATGATTTTCGAAATGCTAGAAACAAACGTCTGTGTAGAGGCTCTAGAAGTAATTAAACCCTAATTTTTCATATTTTATAGTAGGTCTACATGTTGGCTAATGAAAGCTTTTTTTTCTTCGTTAAGTAAAAAACTCGCATACCATGGGGTGAGTTCGGACATGTATCAATTATACCCGCGTCCTTTTGGCTTAAACGAAAACAGTATTTATTCCAAAGAGGCTTTGAAAAATTTGGTTGACGATGTCAAAACAAAGAAGAACATTTACATCGACTTTAAATGATAAAGTTAGAGGAATGCACACCAAAAAAAAGTGGCGGCCAAACAAAATTGAGTCAAGAAGAAAAAAAATATCAAAGGGAATTTAAGCTGCAGCTGAATGGGACTTTCCATTGGCGAATATCTCAACTCGATTGAGATATTCGCCAAATCGTAAAAACATATTTGGATGGTCAGGAAAACATTCGCAGGATTTTAAAGCAAGCTCAGACTGGAATGGTTTTAAGGCTTTATGTAAAGGAATCAGCCATTAACGGAACGCCTTACACAAAGCATCAAAAGGTGTTGAGTAGAAGTTGATAAGGAAAAAGTGAAAGAATATTTTGTTAATCTAAAAAATATTATAGAAAATATTTCTCTTTAGAATATCATCAATTATGACCGAGCTCACTCTAACTATAGTTTAAGTTAAGATTTTTACAGAAATTAAAGGCTGTCCGAACTCACCCCACACGTAGGGGTGAGTTCGGACACATTTTAGCTATAAGAAAAATTGAAAATTTTTGAGATATTCAAAAAACAAAATACACTATTCGATAGAGGAATGTTAAGGGTTCATAAATCAATTTTTCCAGATTTTTAAAAAAAATCTGTCTTTTTTAATTACGAGAAAACCTCGAAAATATGTCCGAACTCACCCCAAATGACGGTACTCCCCGGGTCAGAAATTGGCGGTACAAATTATCATCTCGTTTAAAACGTTTTTAGTCGTAGCTTTGGTTAAGTGAGGCGTCTAGAATCAAAACAAGACCCATCACTATTTTTACGATTCGGAGAACAGTTGATTTCACGAGTTCAAAATGTCCTCTACATACTGGTAAAGAAAAACCTTTTCAAAACACAATAGATGATGGTGTTTTTTAATGTTGAAGTGGTAAGTTGGTTTCAAAATAAGACATACGTCAATGACTTCGAAAACTAAGTAAGACACATCGAAAATAAAAATTCCTTATAAATAGATAATATTACAGATAAACTTCTCAAATTCCTCAAAAACATTCTTCTGTGATACTAACAACTTTTAAGGAAATTATACACATATGAATCGATCCATACAAAAAGAACTTCAGTCCATATTTTCCCAATATGAGTTCCGATAATATTTTCGTTAGTATGAGTGATGAATTCTTTGTATCTAAAGGTAACTTCACATTTCTATGTTAAAAGGACTTCAATCCAATACATAGTTGCCATAGAAACATAGTCGTAATATTATTATTCCATGTAGAAAGGCCTTCAGTCTAGTTTTCTCAAAACTACTGATTTTGGACTGAAGCTCTTTTTGCATGGATCGATTCATATATAAAATAAACAAAAGACTTGTTCTGTTTTTTTTGTGATTTCTAAACAAATTGGTTTCAATGATGTGTCTTGTTTTGATACCAGACAACTCAAGTATTGATAAATATTAGACGCTTTTTCCTTTGTCTTCCCTTGTCTTAAACGAGACATAATCAGTTTTTCTTATGTTTTACATATCGTGTTGTTCCTTGAAATGTGAGTTTGCAAATGGTGACACCGTCGGAAATATTTTCCTCAAATATTCCCGCATTGGGAATTGAACTTCCGAACTGAACAGTCTGTAATAACCTTAGGTAGAATACCTTCCTTAGCTAAAATGCTAATATAAAAATTTTTATTACCTCAGCAAACTGAAAAAGAAAGAAGTATAGAAGAAAAAAAAAAGGAACCTCTGCTAAGGAGTGCTTTAACTGGTAGATGGTTTTTAAGAGATGCTGCTGGGGTTTTAGGTAGAAAGACAGTAGGATTTGTTTTAGATTGAAGCCCTCTGGGTCAGGCAAAGCTGGAGGGTTTGGTTTTCCTCTCTCCCTCTCTCTCCTATTAAATCACACAGCTAATCCAGAGTAATGAATCTCAAATCCCCCTTCCTGATAACAACTAACAAATCCCCTCCCTTTAATCACATCTCTCGTATACCTCTCTTTTACTTCTTTCAGATCTACTTTTTTTTTATTTCATTTTTTTTTTATCCTAGCTTTCTCTTTATTTTAACTGGCCTTAAGCTCGGCCGTTTGAAGCTTCGCCTGTGTTGGAAAAATTTAATCAGATATCCTTAATCTCTTTCCATGATCATCCTTCTCGTTTTCCAGATAAAGGATTTAAAACGCTGATTGTGGCAGAAAAGTGGCCCCAACATTTAACCTTTGTTGAAATTTTCCTTTTTATAATTTTTTTTAAACATAACGTTAGCAATTTTATATAAAAACTAGCAGTGCCCGCGACTTCGTTCGCGTGGAATAGTGACTTTGGGCAGCATTTTTTGGATATATCCTTTAGTTTATTTTGCATTATAAACACCGTCGTTTAGGTATTTAAAAAAAAAAATATCTACTTTACAGTAATGCTTCTCTGTATGCTACACATAAAGTCATCAGGTATCAAAGCATACAGGCTGCTTGGATTGCTAACACGTGACAGAGCCACATAAAGCTGACCGTCCGAAAAACAGCTAATACTTAGATACACACCCACAAATTTTAGCGTCTGAAGATAAAAATAAAAATACAGATAATTATATAGATAGTTTAGCAAATATTCGACGTGATTCTTTACATTGGCATAACTTTTTTATTTATGACCAGATTGACATGAAAAAAAAAAATCAGTCCCGTAACAGGCCACGAAGGCCCTGAGGGGCAGATACTATAGAGATGTCTGATTCATGACCATACGGCACAATAGGGAGATAGTGTGGTCAGTGATGTGGGGGTGGGTAAATACCCAGTGGGAAGGTAAATATAAATTAGGTATTTACCCGGGTATTTACCCACAGGAAGGTAAATACCCAAAAAGTGGGTATTTTCATTTTTTGAGCTTAATACAACTTCCTTGAGTGTTTTATAAGTTTTTGGTGCAAACAACGACTGAAACCCATCCATTTGATCATAAAACCTAACTAAACATTAATACTTGTCCAGTAATATTTAAAAGTAAGTTAAAAGTCGGTCCGGGTATTTATGGGTATTTACAACTTAATGCATATCAATGAATTTTCATGATTATTTTTACATTGGAGAAGGTCAATTAATTTTGAAAAGTTTTAATGAAGCCTAGTTAATTATTAAGGACTCATTTAAATTTAAAAAAATTATACCTGTTAGAAAAAACGAAACACTTATCAGGTGTCAAAAACAGGCTTTTAATGTTTATTATAATAATTTAAAACCATATTAAGTGGTTTGAGATATTTGTTAATATTATTGAAATTACGCTCACACAGTAATAAAAACAATCAACAATTTCACTTTAAACGGCAGTTGATAACAACACTCATAAGATATAATAATAAGTTATTCAAGTGATGAATAAATCTCTGAGCCCGAAGACTTGGATTAGGTTATCGTTATCACTGAATTTAATTTAGGTCATCCCATTTACTTTACTTTTTGAATTTGGAAGAGTTTTTATTTTCTGTCTAAATGTTAATAGGCATAATCTTTTTATTACACTCACAGGTTATGAAATATTTTTTTAACGTTCATTATAATTAACTCAGAATTTTAGGACGGGTTGTCTATAGGTCACCACCCTTTTCTAGCCAGGATAGGGCTGATGCATTTTTTTCTTTCCAGAGAAAAGCCACCACCCCTAGTGGAAATCGAACCCCCGACTTAACACTCACGGTCACCGGGCTTCCAGTTAAACTTATGATTTTCTAACATATTATTCATGTGGTCACTTGCTATTAACTTTGTAAAATTACACCCTTGTATGTATATGAAAATAACTACAGTCAGTAGTTGGGGTTGCGGGAAAAAAAAAAAAAAAAAAAAAAAAAATCTTAGCCTTAGGCTAGAACAGACTCTGGTAAAGATAATTTACGTAATCTAAATTGGTGCTTACATCTAAAAACCCTAAAAAATAAATGTTTTCAATCATTAAACATACTTAAAATGTTAGCAAATACCTCTTGGGGAGGAGATCGAACAAGTATGCTTATGCTTTATCGAAGCCTTATCAGATCCAAATTAGACTATGGATGCATGGCCTATGGCTCTGCCTCTCCGAAAACTCTACAATTGTTAGACACAGTACACCACTATGGCATTAGAATTGCAACCGGAGCTTTCCGTTCCAGCCCTGTACTTAGTCTATACGCGGAATCTGGAGAACATCCCCTTGAAACACGTAGAAATCAGCTTGCTCTTAATTATTTCGTATCCATAAAAGCCAATCCCTCCCATCCACTTAATGAATGTTTTTCGGACCTCAATACTATACAAAATTACTCAAATAGAAGAAAACCTTTCACTACCAGAATCCACGATCTTTTTGGAAGCCTACATCTGGCAGATAGCTCTTCCATCCTACCAGAATGTCTTTATACGGAAGCACCCTGGACTCTGCCCCCTATCAGACTGAATCTTACCTTAACTAAATTTCTCAAGAAGCACACGATTCAACAAATATTTTCGCATGAATATAACAATATCCGCAGTGAAATGCCTTCCTCTTGTGTAGTTTTTACCGACGGTTCTAAAAGCGATGATGGTGTTGGTGCAGCATTTTTGTCCGACAGTGGTTCAGGAATGTTCTCTTTGCCCCCTGAAGCATCCATCTTCACCGCGGAACTAGTTGCCATATCCAAAGCTCTTCATACAGTAACTACTCCAAATTCTCAATTAGCAGTTTTCTCCGATTCCCTTTCTGCTCTTCTAGCATTAAAAAATTCCCAATCTAGGCACCCAGTAGTTTTAGATATATTCACTTCTCTAGCATCTCTCAATAAAAATAAATGCTCCGTTACATTCTGCTGGATTCCCAGTCACTCCGGCATAAAAAGAAATGAGGAAGTCGACCTTTTAGCAAAGAGGGCCATTAAGGAAGGGGTTCGTGTTCCCAGTATGACACCAAATGATTTTGCAATATCCATAAAACGGAAAACATGGGGACCATGGGAAGAAAAATGGTTTTTAACAACTGAAAATAAATTAAGGCACCTTAAATCTAGTGTACAATCGTGGAGGTCATCGGTGCGCCGAACGAGAAGGGAGGAAGTTGTTATAACCCGTCTTCGTATAGGCCACACGAAAGTTACTCACTCATATCTGATGTCAAAAGGTGATCCACCGATGTGTGAAGTTTGTGGGACAGTAATAACAGTAAAACATATTCTTCTAGATTGCCAATCCTACGCCATGGAAAGACAACAAAATCAACTAGGGGCAACAATTGGTGATATTCTAGGCGATGATTCGACAAATTTAACAAAATTAATAAACTTAAATCAACAGGTTTATTCGATAAATTATAGATTTATTAATTTGGATTTCAATATAAAATTAGTTTGAATGAGGAGCGATTCGGGGTGGAGGTGTGGTGGCGTCCGGGGGCCTTGCATCGGCCTCTAGACTAGGACGGTCCCAGCCATGGTGGGATGTGGTGGGTACTAAGGAAGCCATGCTATGTAAACCCAGCATATCCCACGACTCATGCCTGTAAGAGTCTCATCATAGACTCCAAGTGAGAGCTAGTGCTGGGTCCTCGGGCTGTCCTCTGCTCCTCTGCTTCGGATCGTTCTTCTCACCTCACCTTATTAATTTTATTTATTTTTTTCTCCCTAAACAACAAATAAAAAAATAGTATATTCAATTGACTCCTCAATGAATACCCTGTAAAATGCATAATTTATTTAATAATCTAGGTCTGTAAATGTGAAACAGCAATATTTGCAATATGTCTTCGGTGAGGTGTAGCTTCTCTCCCTATCCGTGGCCTGGGTTCCGCCGGGTTCGGTCCTTCCGTGACATCGCTGTGCTCTCTGGACTGTCACAGTCCCGGGCTCTGGAGATTGTGGACGCCCTCCCGGGGGAGGGGGCGAGCACAACTCCCAGTAGAGCCTTGCATGATTAAGTTTCCCCTGTTAAAGCATTTTTACTAGGAGAGCAGTGCAGCGGTGTCGCGGTGGTACTGGGCTCGGACGGTGCCCTTTCCGCGGTGTGGGCTGGAGGCTTTTAGATTTTTTTTTTTTTTTTTTGAAATTTTTTTCTCTTTATTCTTTAATTCAATTATTCATTTCCTATATAATAAAATTAAAACATGTATTTAAGATTTATTTAAAAGGTTCCTTCCTTTCTTTGGGTGCCCATGACCTCCCGCGGTTGAATGCACCCTTCAGAACGATAAAAAAAAAAAAAGATAATTTAATTTGTGTTTTAAGAAATTAATATGTCCTAGTTTTAGCTGAGGCTACATTTTTGTGAATGCAGTTCAGTACTATCAAATTTAGGCAAGCAGCTTGTTTTATTGGAAGCCGGAAGGTCCATGGCAAACTTTCAGGTAATAATTTTTCATTTTTTAACCCTTCAGTGGTCTTATTTTATAATTTATTAATGTTTTAATAGTTTATCAGTGTTGCAACAGCTCTAAACTGGCGAGATTCGTCACATTTTACAATATTCAATTACTTCAAGCCGCGGATTAGTTAAATACCCGGGTATTTATGAAATTGGGTATTAACCCTGAGGATTAAATACCCGGGTATTTTACATCACTGAGTGTGGTCAGTACTATGCTCCAGCCGCCTGATTTTCCCCTTGGCTGCTTCGACTGCTAGAGTCATTAGCACCAAGGTACCCATTATTAAATTAATTAAAGGCTGGGTTAGCCTAGGGACGGTCACGGAGGCCGAATTCAACCCATGAACGAAGACACTAAAGGAATAAAAAGTCCGACTCGCAGGAACTGCGTCATCTTAGCGCGGTTCCAGTTTTTTTTTTTTTTTTTTTTTTTTTTTTTTTTTTTTTTTTTTTTTTTTTTTTTTTTTTACGGCACATCTACATCTAGGTCATTAGCGCCGACATCCAGGGTGTAGCGAGGAATTTCACCAGCGAGCCGTGGGATGATAAAATTCCTGCCGGAGGTTGGGAATCGAACCCACCATCTCCCGCTTATGAATCCAAGGCGCTAGCCATTAGACCACGGGAGACCCCGGTTCCTGTTCATATCCCTATTCTCATTTGAAAAGCATAGAATAGAAACAGATAATATTTTCCTCGGCCTTTGTTCAAAGGGTTTTATGGCTGGCTATACCTGGGGTCAGGTCCGCAAGACCCTAGAATCCTCTTCTACCGATACTTCATTTCATACGTTTCAATGAATTGGAAAATATCAAATATTTTCACACATTCCTGTGTTCTTTTACTATAGTAATAATTCTACAGATAAAATCAATTAAAAAATAAAATAAAAAAACCAACAGCATAAAGGCAATTGAAAATATTCAAAAGACGTCAACGAATCTTTTTCTCTTGGCAAGCTATATTTCTAACAATGAATTGTTTTTCTTATTTTGCCTAATCTGTTTTATTGTAAAATACATTATCCAACTATAAGCAATTAAAAAATAACAAGGAATAAAAACAGACAAAAAGAACAGTTCGAATAAGCAAAATCAATTACTTTAATGTTTTAAGCACTTATTTCTCCGATTGACATCGCCTAATCAAAACTTTCATCAGAACCTTTTTTGTAGAGCATTTAGTAAGCTTTCTAATGGTATTCTTTAGTACCAAATTCTTAACCTTTTTCGAGATATTAAGGAAAATATACAAAGTTACCAAAACTTTTTATGTCTGTTAATAAAATATTTTATTCTAACCCTTCCTTAACTCCAAACGTAACCAAAATTTCAACATATTAGTTTTAATGAAAGTAGAACATGCAGAAAATGTTTCAACTGAATCCCATGATTCTAAGTACCCAAATTAAAAACGGTATTCAAAAATTATTTTTCCAATTTTCTCGAAAACGGTTAAAGCTATCGCCTTGAAAATGGTTTCATTCGTTTTCCTAGCCCAAGAAGCCTATAAAAAGAGTACTTACAAGCTTATGAACTCAAAAACGTAAGCGTTACGATTTTTTCTGCGCGAATTTCGCCCCAAACTCCATCTTCATGTGGGCGGATTTTGCTGGTTAACGAACTTGATCTTTCATATTGGACGACTGATTTTTTTACCAAATTTCATCAAAATCGGACCATTCGTCTTCGAGCTAGAGAGCGAACAGACAAATATATATATATATATATATATATATATATATATATATATATATATATATATATATATAAATATATACATATATATATATATATATATATATACAAATTTGAACCACCGTTATTTTCGGTCTCTAGGGGTTCTGAAACGCGAAATTTTCTTGTCGGCACTTCCGGATTGTTTCATTGTATCAACCTTATAAGCGGGGTTCCTCCCTATGGGGGAGGGAGGAACCGCGCTAAAAATCTTTAGTGCTTGCGCGGGATTTGAACTCAGGTCCTCCAACTTATTAGTCCAGTGCTCTACCACTGAGATAACCTCGCCCACCGATTGACATGAAACAAACACTAAATTTTAACTAAACCTCACCAGAATACATTAGTGAAAACTGCAACTAAATCGGATAAGCCATTTATGTGATTAGCATGGACAAACGCAGAGACAAAAATTCTAACAATCATTGTTTTGGGTGCTCTTGCGTTGATAAAGGCCCCCAATAATATTTTTAGCACTTTCCTCCGAAGGAAAGTAGCTATTGAGGTTGCACTCATGACGGAATTTTTGAAAAATGTCTTCAAATCTTTATCGATCCTACCTAGTAGACACCGAAAATGACCCCCGTTAAAATTTATATATATATATATATATATATATATATATATATATATATATATATATATATATATGTGTGTGTGTGTGTGTCTGTTAACACGATAGCGGCCAGAGTTTTTGTTTTTTCTTCACGAAACGTGGCATATACCGTTCAATTAGCAAACGATTGAACGAGATCGTTAACCACCAAAATCGGTCCACCGGGAGGGGGGGTTTACCCCGGACCCAAAACACTAATTTGACCATGCCAGCCGTAGTTCTTTTTATATTTCAACGAAACTCCGTATTCGTTATGTTGGTCTAAAGAGAGAAATACATTGTAAAAATAAACTAAATCAGTTCATTAGGAGGGGGGGGGGGGGGGGTTACTCCGGACCCACATTACCAATTTGCCACTACCAGCCGTAATTTTTGTTACATTTCAACGAAACTCGGTATTCGTGGTGGTAATCAACAGAGAAAAATGGATTGTAAAAATAAACTAAATCGGGTTATTTGGAGGGGGGTTTACCCCGGACCTAAAGTACTAATATACTCATACCGGTCGTAATTTCTGCTGTATTGTAACGAAACGCGGTGTACGTCGTGGGTATCTCATGAGAATGAAGTTTTGTAAAAATCGGTAAAAAGTAAATCGGTTTATTGGAAAGGAGGGTTTACTTTAAACTCTGTTTCATTAGAATTAGCCCGCCAGACGTAGGTCCCCAAAGCCGCCGCGAGGAGCGCTATCTCCCACTAGGGGGACTGAATCCTGTTCCTGCGTCAGATCAAAAAACGGAAAATGAAGTTTTTGTGTATTTATTAAGTAGTACAGTATCAACATAACTCTGGAAGCAAATTATTTAAAAAATTAATAATTGAACAGTTCTCATAAGAAATATAAATGAGCAGAACTTTTCACGTTTTTATTTTATTTATATACTTTTTCTCATATCGCCCCTACCATGTCAAACTATGGAATATGCAAATCGGAGCAAACTAGAGAACGAACATATTCTATCCATTGATGAAGTAATATATTGAAAAATGGTCTTATTCCTTATTCTATACTTTATTTAAGGCATTAAAGGCTATTCCAAAGGGGTTAGAGTTGCGACAATTTACGACAAGCCGTATCGTCCACAATCTAAGGGCAAAGTCTCGAATCTGAAAAACGAGTTTTTGCATATTCGATAGTTTGACATGGTATGGACGATATATCTTCCATGTACGAATAGCGATCCGTTAATTTTTTATTATATGTATATATATTTAGTAGTTTAACATATTTGTAAAGTTTTGATTTTATATTATTGGAAAGTCCCAGCCACTCAGAACGTGTAAAAAAATGTTGAGACGCAAATTAGGATAGGAAAGAAAACTGCTCAAAGTTCGACCCCTCAACGCGTTTATCTATTTTATTTTTTTTAAATTCGCCAACGATGAAATGCTTTATCTGTATAATTTTAAGCGTTTTTATATTATAATTTTGGGCCCTTTATTCTCTAATGGATAGAGTATACATTTTAATACTGCCACTGGGTTTAGGATTTGAGTCCCTATTCAGAGAGTATTCGCCCAGGTCATTCATGGATTCTATTACCATATGTATACAGAGGTAACACGAAGCTCCCCTTGATGTAACAGCCTAATTAGGAAGAAGCAAGCTAAACTTTGAGGGTAAGGCCGTTTGTAATTAGTATAGTATCGCAAACAGCTGGAGTCAGTGACAAAGGGTTATACATGGCAATTAAGCAATATCCTACTATAACCCCCTGACCAGCTCTCGGCACAAGTGGCCAATCCTGAGCCTTCCCTTTCATCTAGAAACACTCCTACATCAAGAGTATAATTGGCGTTAATTGGCCACTCTGTCTTCGGTAAGGCATCCTCTCTGATATCTATACCCTTATCCGCGTTCAGCTCTAGTCTAAGTACCATTAATTAAATCGCATTAATTAGTTCAATTTGTGTTACATTTTAAATCGATTATTTAAATTTAAACAAAGTCCACCCAGCAGGAGCTGCGCAACCTAGCACATTCCACAGCAAGACAGTACATTCCTCATTACTTAAGCAGGCTACACACGATTCAGGCAGGCCTGTCAGTTAGACCTGAACAGTCTGCCTGAAAGCCGGTCGCCTGAGCGTGTATATATATTCCGGCCGGTTTGTCAGTTAAGGCTGTTCAGGCGGCCGGTGAACGGCTTTCAGGTGGACTGTTCAGGTCTAACTGACAGGCCTGCCTGAATCGTGTGTAGCCTGCTTAAGTTATCTGCTTAACCTTTATGTTGGAAGGTGGGTTATTCTCAGCACCCCATGACTTAATTTGCTCTATATTTTCAATTTATCAGATTTGCAATCTTTTTGATCTCTTTGGTGCCTTCCTAAATACCAGTTCTATTCACATTGAGGTGATACTAGCACCAGATAAAACCTTCTTTGTTTGTCTTGCGGTTCTTTTATGGTCTTGGGGTGCTCATAACACCCCACACCCCTACTTACGTTACAATAATATAAAATAGACTTTTTTCTTTCGATCGCCGTTTGACATTTCATATGAAAAAAAACCTACTTTATAACGTTTCGGCCTGCTCTTTAACAGCCGTCTTGAGCAATAAATGCCTAGGGGGTGGAAGAAGCATGCTGAAACTTTCAAAATATAGATGATCTTCCGAAAACCTGATTGTTTTTTTCGCTGAAACCCAACTATTCTTTGACTTCTTTTCAACCCGACGGCTGACTAAATAGATGCATCATAAATATATACATTATAAATTTACTGAAGCTCTGAAAACGTTTTCACCATCGATCTCACATATCACTCTTACAGAAAGTATGTTCCTGTACAAAGGCCCAAATTATTTTATTAAGTAACAGTTTCTTTGTCGGAGAGGAGCTTTTTCATCCCTCCTTGAGGTGCGTGGGAGGTATAAAGATACCGAAGATGTTCGCACGACTCAGCAGCAGCCGACAAAGCCCCTCCATGGCTCTAATATGCAGTAAAAATTTCAATTACTCACTCGACGTCTTGAGGCATAAATCTGGGCTCCTTCAGTCGGACTTTTACTGCCTCTTATTTCTGCATGCCTCAAAGCAATCTTATTAAACTAACTTATCCAGAATCATTCAACTATTTAGCAGGGCTCATCGGTGGTCTCCGTAAGTTTTACAACTTTCCGAAGGAATGTAGCAATTGAGGCTGCAGTCATGAAAGAAGTTTTGAACAATTTTTGCAAATCTTCAGCGATCTTACTAAGTAACAAAAATAAACGCTGCATATATATTATTTTATTGGGAGATATAAAATACAACATACATAATACACAAATTCTCTACATAATTTTTGTAGAGAATATAGTAAAATTTCAAATGGCA